>VZRQ01009566.1:28675-147957 GCA_013397975.1 Machaerirhynchus nigripectus
TTAAAGGGTTTCCCCTTTTTTCTTAGAGAAAAAGAATTGAGTCCTCCTTCAGTTGAAATCTGTGGCAAAACTGGCTTAAGTTTCACAAGGAGTAACACACATTCCTTCAGAATTCTACTTTTTAGATTAAGGAAAGAGATTAATCTTTCACAGAAATATCCTTTTACTCTACGTAAATTGCGCTTTTTGTTTGCTGTTAAAGAACTCCCCTGCACCAAACCAAACATAAATTTTAAAGCCGTCTCCCCTCAGAGTTTTTAGGGGTTTTATTTTTAGAAACATTTCTATAAGGATCCAGAAGTTTACTCTACAAATACATACTGAACTCAGTCTTGCTTTATCTTTGCCATCATCACAATCCCAAATCCATGGTTTTTTAACATGACTACAGGGAGAACTGACATTACAGGGCTTTTAACTCTTCAGTGGGTGTCAAATACGTGCTTATTGGAAAAGAAATAGAATATTTCATCACTGTGGGCAGCTCAGGCTAATATATGTATTGAGTTTGATGTAATTTCACTTAGAAGAAGAAGTTTAAAACTTTAGGCCACAGCATTTTGTGCTGAAGGAAGAGTTTTTAAGAAAATCCTTCAGTAGTGTGGTTGTGTAGCCAAGCACCACCCAGAGCAGTGCAGCCAAAAGTGTCTGCCTGAAAGTTCCTAAGAGCAGCTCTAAGGCTTGAAGGACAAAGTGCCTCCACTGATTTCAGAAAACGTGCTCCCAAAGCTTTGATCTTGTGGTCATCATTCTAAAATGAACTTTAATGTTTCTTCTAGTAAAAATAATTCTATCAATAGACAATTTAGATTTTAAGGATATGATGTGAAGGGTCTGATGAGTTGTATCTCATTGTTATAAACAATTACTACGTTAGATTTACTAATTATTTACAGGGTGCAAGGCAGACTAACATTCTAGAACCAAAGGCACTCCTGGGTCAGATGCTGTACAAGTAACATTTTATGTTTAAGTTTTAGAGTTTGACAGTCTGTTAACCAAACCTGAACACACACAGTGGCAACATGAGATGTCATTACTTTGAAATGACCATCTCAATTTTGCCAACAGTCCCACTACTGCTTATGGGCATTGTTTCTCTTTACTTCATCAACCTTTGCTGGTGGAAAACCCTGTCCACATGAGGAAAGCTCTCAGTTATTACAGTTACGTCACTTTCAGAGCAACCTCTCTTGAAAAGAACATCACAGGGTATCCCATTTTTGTTGATTTTTAAGTGTTTTAGATAAATTTCATAGGTGGTATACTGACTTGACTGTCTCTAACTTACCTCAGTTGTTTTTTACCTCTTCTTGTCCTGTTCTGTCCTTTGTTTCCCTCCTTCACAATTCCAAACTGTTAGTTTTAATTATGTTAGCAATCTGCTCACAATTACCATTTCTTGTGAAGACTGAAGCAAAACAAACTGGGTTTGGTGGGGGTTCATTCCTGTACTTTTTCCTGTATTACACATTTTTATTCACCTTTAAGTAAGAGCAAAATACAGAAGCGTAAAACTTATTGAATTTATATAAATACTTCAGTAGCAGCTACACATGCAGCATTCTGTGCCACTCTGCAAAATACACAAGGTCTTGAGCAGTCTTTCTTTTTTTCTGTCCGTATGTTAGTGTAGAAATTTTGCTCTTAAATGCAGTTGGAATCGTGTGTTATCAAGGTATAATGTTTACCGTGTTTGGATTTAATTAATTCTTTAGGTAGGTAAATTCAGGTAAAATTGAGATTGGCAACAGTTAGGATATTCTATTTGATAGCTTTTGCTTTGTATGGGGAGAAATTGCTCTGGGCTGGTCTCTTCACCACCCACCTCTATATATGAAACCCCCTTTGCACTGTGGAGCTGTAGGTCCTCTTACTTCTTGGGGGTTTTTTATTGCATAGCTGACCTGAAGTTTGATAACAAGTCATTTTACAATTTGTGTCTGTGGTGTGGAAGGAGAAGGGGAAAACCCTTCAACTTTGTACAGCCACTGTGTTCATTCGTTTAATCCTCTAACTTCTGAGTTAATCCTCTGTTCTCCATTTATGCACCTGAAGGTGATGAGACATCAAAAAGCTTGACATAATGGATAAAAAATAAGTACATTCATATCAAAACTACATTATAATTCTTTCTGATGATCATGATTTCCTACTCTACCAGGCTATAATGTTGCTTGGAGATCTCTCTTTATTTTGAGTATTGCCAAAGATTTTTACTCCAGTGAGCTCCTGCTTCCTTCAAACTGCAGGCTAGTTTACATTTTGTTTTGCAGGAGGAAACACCCTAATGCTGAAAGTATGAATGTGCTTGACAGCCAGCACTGTTGAGAGCAGGTTATGAATTGCTTTTGGAGCCACAGCTACTCAGCTTTGCTATAGGTAGGCCAAACTGACACATTTTCTTATAGAAAGGGACTTTGTTTAGAATCCTACTATACAGAACAATTAGGTTCATTTCCTTGTTTTGCAGAAGCAACAAGATCAGCCAAATCTCAATAAGGTGTAAAATGCCAGACAAAGAAATATTAAGTTTCTGTAGCTGAAAGAGCTCACTGAATATAAATTCCTCAGAGCAAAATTTTTGCTAAAATGCAGTGGTATTTAAAGTGGTATTTAATCCCCTACCCCCAAACCTCCCAACCCAATAGAGTCCGCAAAAATGTTAATGTCTCCTATCAGCTCTCTGAGACTGTGTTATATGTAACAGGTCTTGGGAGACTGAAACCTGGCTACAAAATATTATGAAACTGGAGCTTCTCAGCACTAAAAAGGACTTGTCATTTCTGCTGCCAAAGGATGCAAAGTAAAAGCCTTCGAATAAGAGCTAACAAATTTTATAGCTGTATCTTAGAAATATGGTGGGGGAATTTAGCTAAAGAAAATACTTCAACAGAATAAAGCTGAATGGTATTGGTAACACAAGACTGCTAAATTTCTGCCAAGAATTTTCCATCAGAGCTACATACTCTTAGATTAATCAGCTATACCATGTATGGGCAATAGTTCTGAGACTTAAAGGAACAGCTGACTTATATATGTGCAATATCTGCAACCCCTTCAAGAAGTGTTGGACTAACATCAGATGCATTATGAGGTTGATCTACTCGTTCTTGAGAAATCCCTGGAATTTCTGGTCAGACAGCACCTCAAATTGAGTCCAGCACAGTAGCTCTGAGTGGGATGCAAAAATCCTGGACAAACATGAGGAAAATTCAAGTTGTACCTAGGTAAAATTTCTATGTGCATTAAGAAGTTCCGGTGTTTTAATGAAGAACAGACTGACATGAGTAATCTTCCGTGGTCTTACGACAGAAAAGAGTCTGATGATTCTGTGGATTTTGCAGTGACACTGCTTTTTTATGTATTGTACTGTGAGAATGATGGGGAGAGACTTTGTGGAGATTTGTCCTGCCTACATGGCTTCCACCACTGCTGTACCTGCCAGGGTACATCGCCCCCAATATCACTTGCAAGGACTGGAAAGCGAGCTCTTGAATCTCTTGTGCCCCTGGGTTCATGAGAATAAGGTCTACTGGGTACTCCTGCAGTAAACTAACCTCTCTTTTCCTTGAGAAGGGCTGTTCTTGTGCCACAGACAAATGGTTGAACTCCCTCATCAATCTTACGATTAGGCGAATACTCTTAATGCAGTAGCCACTGACATATGCCAGGCCTTCGGGGATTTGGGGTTTCCAACAAGCAGATCCCTATGTGCAAGAAACTGCACAAGTTCCCTAATTGCCAAAGACAAGTTTCTTCCTTCCCCAAAGTCTGTGAAAGACTCTTCTTGTTCTTTCTTTTTTATAGCTCCTATCTTCCCCTTTCAAATACGAGAATTATGCTGGCACAATCACCTTACATCCAGTTACTTAACATCAAGCAGATGGTTGCTGAAGTTCTTGCATCAGGAATAAGATTTTAATTATTTTTTTGGTAACTGTGCATCCTGGCACTACTAAACCTAGACAATTGTAGCCATTTTCATGCTGTTCTTATCTTTGACTGCAGCTGAAATGTGTTTATGCATCCTTGGCTCTAAGCAAATATTTTGTTGTTCTTTGGCTTCTTTTTTTTTCCTGTAAATCTAATCTTGACAGTTTTACAACATCAGTGGCATACCAACAAGAAATTTGTCCAATGACATCTGTGCAGTCTGTGGGCAGAAAATCTTTGTGGATATAAAAAAAGAAGGGATCATTGAAAATACCTAACAGCTGTCCTGTAATCATGGATATCCTTTCCATGTAATTATGAAACTATTGTTTTCTCCTCTTTTATGCTGTATTAAAAAATAATGAAGACAATAAATGCCAAGAAAAAAGGAACCAAAACCACGTTCAGAAACAACATTGTGCAGAGGTAAAAATAGGAACACAACCCATTTTTCAGTTCTGTAACACAAACTGAGGCCATGCAGATTTTTGGCTGACAAATTGATGCAAGAGTGGCCATAATCCTATAGTTTCAGGCTTAAATCCACCTTCCAGGTACTTGGTGCACAGCCCTTGTGGGTGTGCCTGGCAGGACATTAGACCAGGCATGCTGACCCATCAGCCAGGTCTCCTAATTCAGGCTCCACTCTTCTGTATTGCAGAGGATTTCCTCCAGCTGTGCCTGGGGCTGTTTGCCAAGCAGTTTTAAGGCAGATGTGGAACCCTCCTCAATCAGTGTCCTGTACCCTAAAGTTTGACAGAAGACCCAGTGACCCGGGGGTAACGAACAACTCCACATTCTGCATTCCAGACACTAAAATGAAACGTATCAAATATATGCTGGAACAATGTTACTAATCACCCATTTTTGCACTTCATAAAAGTATCCTGGCTTCTTACGAGCTGGAAAATGTGAATTAAAGTCCGGATGTTCAGGACGTTGGATTCAGCTTACAATAATTCCAAATAGTCCAAATATTTTAAGTAATTTGAAGCTGCTTGGTTACGAAACCAAGCAGTGTCCACACTCAGCCATTAAAATTATCTGTTGATGGTTTGACCAGGTTTGCAGATGTAAGCACTGCGTCTTTTTTGCATTTGAAATATTCCTTAACAATACACCTGGTGCTGGGTTTCATGAATCCTGCACCCACAGCTGGTGCATTGTTGGCAAGAATGAAACTCACTCCGACTGCCCTGAGAAAGTTGATTTGAACGGGTTGTTAAGCAACCCATACCCTCTCTGTAACAAGTGTGCTTTTCATTTGGATTTTCTAAACCATAGCCTGATTACTTACTAATTCTTGTTTTGATCTGCAGTGGAGGGATGAGATGGCCACGTTAAATGAATGGAAAACCTGTTATTATTAAGAAAAAATTATATTTAGGGAAGATGATAGTTCTGTTTGCCTTTACCTTATCTAAGACCACAAGCAAGCTAGGAAAAGTGCATATATATTTTCCTTCTTGATTTCGAGACATCCAGAAACAATTTTTATAATGAGAGGGTCACTTTAAAGAACATAAATTATAGTTTTATAAAGACCATGCAGTGGATTTTGTGCTTTAACAATTTTTTTTAAATCATATAATGCACTTTCAGAACAAGTGGGTTTTTTCCTTTTAGTAGTTAGTAAACAAGATTTTTCCTTTATCAAATAAAAAAATATTTGAAGACCTGCTGCTGTGTCTGTAGAAAACTGCTTGAATGAAAGCAAAGTTTGGCTTATTTTCTTAGATCCTATTTTAATCATAGGATACTTAATTTTAGCACTAACTCTATAAAAAAGGAAGTAAATCATAAGCACAAAAAAAAAAGATATTTCGAAAATTTAACCCAATACTGTATCTTTCATTCTGACTAATAAAAACTACCAAGATTTACCTATTGTTGCATTTTCTCTCAAATCTCCTTATGAACAGATTCTGTGGGAACACCCAAATATTGTATGGACAACTTCTGGACTGTCTCTGCTATCTGGTGGTTTGGCAGTCGATGGTTATAGGCATCATCCAAGGCATTGCTTACTCACTGGTTCTAGAATGGGATGCAGATTATTGGTGAGAATTCAAAGTGTTGGATATTTACCTGTCTACAATAATATGCATATTTTGTACTTAATTTCAAATGACTAGAGAAAATAGCAATTGGTGGAATTCTGGTATGCTACAAACCCTTTTGCCTCTTTTTGCATTTCATCAAGGCTATACAGTATGGCTTGAAAACTTATTTTCTCAAAGTAAGAATTAAAAGAAATTTATGGTTTTAAGGAGAAGCTCGTGCTAGAAAAAAAAGTAGATTTATTTCCTAGAATGAGGAAGTAAATAGCAAGAAGTAACTTCTGAATTCAGGTTAAACACGGGCAGTATTTTAAGCATCTCTACATTGTTATTAGAAATCAGAGACACATTTAACTTACACTTCAATATATATATAAGAATGAAGCAGATATTTTATGAAGCCATCTACAGGTGAAAGTAAGTTTTAGATGCTGACAATAGGAAATTATGCACTTAAAAAAAACAAACTAAATGAAAGAGCAAATCTTAAGTACGTAGAAGGAAGGTGGCTTTTTTAGCTTAAATGAAGTAACAAAGCTAATAATTCTTATAATGTGTTATGCCTGCATTCATAAATGCAAGTAAATAAGCTGTTGATTTTTATAGTGCTGTCGAAGTTGCCTGCTTGTGGGTGTAAAGGAAGGAAGTTTGTCCTCAGCCCTCTCAATGGCTAGCAAAGAACTTTGCTCTCACTGGCATTTTGGCTGTGCAGAGAACTTACTAAATGCAGTAACACAATGAGTAACCAGCTGTGAGAGGAGACTTCCAATGCAATCAACTCAGTTACAGTGAGGTGTTTGAAGAGAGTTTTTGTACCACATTAGATGCCCAAGATCAAAACAGCAATAAAAACACTAACCTGGACATGGTCTCATCACAGATACAGCCAAATGTTGTAGGTGTTTCCATCTGAAAGCTTCTAAGACCTGTTTCTGTATGTGCCTGGAAATGTCCTATGCCGTGCCTAAGGCCTGAACTGATCCAGAAGTTCAAAGTCCCTCTTGCCTACCAAACACAAGCTATTAGGGTTCCTCAGAAGTTTCCTGTGGCTGCAAGGAAAATATCACAAAGACACCCCTTTCTTTTTAAATCAGCTCTGAAGGATGAGTCTGGTGCCAGTCTTCCATTTGTTCCACTTCTCCAGCAACTAGGACCCTTGTCCCAGTAACCTCCAGAAAACATGACCCCATCTGACAGCAAACACATCCTATGTGGGATGTTCTCCACCCACTCTAGTTCAGTGGACTACATTTACAGAGAGAGCAAAAGGTAGGAAACACTCTTTTCATGCCTGTGTTAAGGCTGCTGAACAAAGAGAGGAATGTGGTGTTGGATTCAAAGACTATGTATTTGTGTTTCCCACATTGTAGCTGAGAATAACTTAAACTCCACTTGTGCAAGTCAGAAGAGCATTTGAACCCTACTCTGAAGCACCTATTGCCACAGACAGTACAAAGAAATTAGACAGAAATCATCCTCTATAGATGTCTATCATAAAGGAAATTATCTGCCGTAGAACCTATAAGCTACAACAGACGGAACTGCAGTGAGAAAACACATTTCTACATTAAGCCTTGCAGCCACGATTTTCACATCTAGGCATTTAACTTGCTGTGAAAAAGAAATACTGAGAATCAGTCCTTAGATCCACTGACTAGGAGAGCTAGGACAAAATTCTTTGCTGCATAGACTGACTTTTATACTATTTGATGTAAAGTGGTTTATACAAAGAATGCAGAGAAATTCTTGGCTAGGCAGGTTCTCTCCTAAAACTTTTGCAAAGATGAAGACATAAACTACATAGCTGTATATCTAAACAGCTTTTCATCATTAAATATTTAGATGAAACAGCTTTTGCTCATACTGCTGATTAACATGAGTAGACAACTATTGTGGTTTAACCTCGGGAGGCAGCTCAGCACCACGCATCCACTCTCTCACTCTCCCCACAGTGGAACAGGGGAGAAAAACCTGAAGGGGAAAAGTGAGAAAACTTGTGAGCTGAGATTAAGGCAGTTCAACAGGTAAAGTAAAAGCTGTGCTCACAAGCAAAGCAGAACAAGGAATCAATTCACTACTTCCCATCAACAGGCAAATGTTTAGCCAAAGAAGGACTCCATGACGTAGAACCTTGGGAAGGTAAATACGGTAACTCTAAACATCCTCCCTTACTCTTTCTTTCCCACAACTTTTAGTGCTGATTGTCCCCTCCTAAATTATGATGCACCCCCTGCCTGCTCTCTGGCAGGATGGCATGAGAAACAGGAAAGACCTTAATGCTGTGCAAGCACTGTTGAGCAATAACTAAAAAGCCCCTGTGTTATGGAGACTGTTCTGGGCACAAATACAAACCACAGCACCATAGAAGGAACTAGGAAGAAAGCTAATTCTATTCCAGCCCAAACGTGCACAACTATTCGGAATGATGGCTACAAAAAGAAATTAATCTCATAGCAAGTGTTAGAATTTGCAGTAGCCCAGCGCTGTGTTCTTGAGATGCAGATAAGTGATGGGACAAACAGGCAAGTGAAACAAATCCAGAGTAGATTCACTACATATTTATTCTTTAACATCCCTGTCTAGGATCTTAGAGCTATTTTCAAATTAAACCAAAACATCTCCTGCTGCTCTTCATCAAGAGGCCATTCCAGATAGGTCTTTGTGTTCATGATCTTCCGCAGCTTGCAGAACCTCTTGGGAATGGCTTTGCTCTGGATGGGCTCCAGGAGGACAAGAATCGCCGCATCGTTGTTCTCATCAAAGAGGCGGAAATGCGAGAAGTCCAGCTCGTATTTGCACCACTCGCTCTGCACAAAGTGCTCGGACAGCACAAAGAGCGTTTTGCGGCTCTTCTCAATGGAGTCAATGATGTTGTCCACAATCCACTTGCCGGGCACAAAGTCCCGCTTGTGCAGGCAGAGCCGAAAGGGAGGGCAGGCCTGCTCCAGCTCCCGCACCATGGTGTTCTCCACCCAGTTGGAGTCGTTCTCGCTGTAGGAGACAAAAGCGTCGTAGCAGACGTCCTTCGGCGGGGCTCGCTTGGGCTTCCGCTTGGCTCGCAGCCATGCCCACGTCATCCGCACGTACCAGACCACGTGGTACTTGTTGCCAATGGCCACCAGCAGCAGGATGACCAGGAACACCAGGATGCAGATCACGGACACCACCAGGGACCTGTGGCACTCCATCAGAGACAGGTGCACAGAGCCAACCTGCGCCCCTCTCACCGCCAGCGGAGAGTCACACACGTACTCGTCCGGCCACCCCACCAGCACCTGGGCGATCCCGGCCTCGTGGTGGATGAAGGAGAGGAACTCACAGGAGCAGATGAAGTTGTTGTCACTGGCATCCAGCAGCTCCATTCTCTTGAAGGACTCAAACTCCTCCTTGGAGAAGCTGTTCAGCCTGTTTCTTCTGACGGACAAGGCCACTAAGTTTGGAATGGGTGTGGCACCAGGCAGGGCCTTCAGCTGGTTTTTGGTGAGGTACAGCTCTTTCAGAGTTGGGAGCTGCAGTCCAAACTCCTTCAGGTTGTTCGCACTAACATCCAAGACTTCCAGTGTTGGAGGAATGCAGGTCGTTACTCTAGGAATTTGAGTGCTGGAGAGGTTTAAATACTTCAGGCTTTTTGGCCATTCACACACATCTGGAATTGCACCAAAATTATTTTGGCTAATGTCTAAAACAATTAGGTTTCCTAGATGAGACAAACTTTTACTTGTCATTTCTAAGTCACTCAGTGAATTCTGACTTAAATTTAGAGTTTGTAGTAATGGCCAACCACCCTGACAAGCTGAATGTTCTAAACTCTGGTCTCCAAGCAAATTTGCACTAAGGTCAAGATATTCTAATGACAGAAGACTTTGGGAAATTCTGCATGGTACCAAAAAGACCTTGGTGTTTCGAACTGTGACTCTCGTAAAAAGAGATAGCAGACCTTCCACAGCCTGAAGATCTGTAAACAAGTAAAATTCCTCTATAGATAATTTCTCTATTGTGAAAACTCTAAGGGTCTGTGATTGCTTTGCTTGAATTTCCATTTTCCATTGTCCAGTTCCCAAGAGTCTACAGTCTACCAGCTCCAGCTCCACTAATTTTGGCATGTCTTCTAAAATGCTGACAAGCTCAGGCACGGTAGCATCTGTTAATAACGTCTGTCTAAAAGAAATTTTCTTTGCAAAAGACGAAGACATGACTCTCAACACTTGCATTTCTGCAGCGATATTGAATGCTATTCTTCTGACTTCCAGCCAAGTGACAGAGTGCAGAAGATCCCTAACAATTTCTGAGAATATATTAATATTTCTTATGTTTATGATCATGTGATTTATCTTCTTAATTGATTTCAAACTTCCCTGCTCGTACTGGCTGAGATTGCTACCATCAATCCACAGCTTGTGCAGAAGCTCAATGCCTTCAAAGTTGCCTTGCCTTATCACGGAGAACTGCGGGTTGCCCAGGTGGAGAGAGCTCAGGTTGCTCAGGCTAGAAAAGGGGGAGCTCTCCCCCAGGTCTCTGTAGGAATTGCCTTGAAGGTGGAGGTGCTGCAGTGAAAAAAGGTGCCCAAACCACACAGGAGACACGTGAGCCAAGCTGTTATTTGATAAGTCCAAGAGCTCCAGTTTTGCCAGGGACCTAAATGAGTCCCCATCTATGGAGCTGATTTTGTTGGACTGCAGCAGCAGGGCTCTCAGGTTCACAGCCTTCTGCAGGTCCTGCGATCGGATGCGCTTTATCCTGTTGTGGGCCAGGTCTAACACTGTGATTTTGGCCGAGAGTCCCAGGGGAATGAAGTCCAAGCCCATGGAAGAGCAGTTGCAAAGCTGACTGGCATCACACGAAGGACAAGCCTGCTTCAGCGCTTGCTGTTCAGAGAGGTTTGCAACCAAGATCATGTAGATGGCCAACACTCGCCAGGTGTGTGTAGTCATTATACTGCCTAAAATATGAAATACAGTCAGAGCAAATATAAGATGCATGGTTTGTTTTGGAGAAGGTACATTTTGGATAAATCTAAAATATAACTTTTCCTGTTCTGTCTTGTTGAAGACACTGTTAAAATATTTGGTTTTAACACAGTTCAAAGTTCAAACAGATTAGTTACTACTCTGATCCTCCTCCTGTTTAGCCTTCATACTTCAATCCCACCTCTGGTCTTTTTCTTCTGAATCTGTGAATATTATTTTGTATATTCATTTTTTACTACAGGGAGTCTCTTGTACATGTTTCAAATCCTGGTTACATCAAGAAGAGTCAGCATCATACAGTAGATAGTAACATTCAGGTTTAATACTTACTTCAAGCATATGTCTAATCTCTAGTCTGCCAATGGGGGGAAAAGGAATGCATTTGTTTCAGTCCACTCCTCATTTTATCTGCCTTTTCCTACTCTGATGTTAAATGTCCTGTGAGCAGGGAAACAAACACTTGCCTGGATGTCTCTCATGTTGCCATCAGTCTGATACTTGCTAATGAAATTTAAGCTTGTAAAACTGACCATTGTCACCTACTGCATCAGCTTTGCCTTTTTACTGCCACATCTTTCTCCTCTGTCAGTTCCTTTTCTGTTTTGGGAACCTGTGGCAGAGAGAAGATCAGGCCAAGCCACAAGGAAGAGCCAGGGGCTCAGATCAGATCAGCTGACTGGACTAGGTAGCTTTTTCAAGCCCCACAGCCTGTTTCTGGTCTTCTGGACTGAAATGATTCAAGGGAAGCCACACACGATGCAGACCCTGTGTCACTTCACAGTTCCTCTCACACCTGTCACCCTGTGTTCCTCTCACAGTTTTCATAATGCTGATTTGGAATGGCTTTTTTTGTTACAGAGCTTCCTGCAACATCCAGCTTGTCCTTACTCCCAAGATGGAGTAGTTTCTCTATCCTTCTGAGGAGCTAGAAAAACAATTTTTAAAGCCTAAGAAAGGTCCTCTCCCTTTAAAACCTTTATTGCATATTGAAATATAACGTTTCTTGACAAGGATCAAAGAGCTTTTTTAAAATGTAGTTTTCCCCAGTGTGCCACAAAACCTGCCTCCCTCAGTAGGTATCTTATCGAGGGTGGAAAGAGTGAGCAATCCCCAAAGGAGGCCAATCAGTGAGTTCATAAAACCATTGCGGGCTCTCCATCAGGTTAACTGTGTTAGACTGGCTCCTTGAGAACTTCTTTCTTCCTCAGTCATCCCACTGAGATTCTGTGCAGAACATCTGCTCTACTTTGAACTCATATTCTGATTTGTTTTACGGTAGCTGACCCACATATACAAGTTAATACAGAGAAGTCCCACCCTTCCAGTTGCATTCTTTTTAGCTATAACTGCTTAAGATTATCCAAAAGGGGCAGAATTGACTGAAGTGGTTTGGTCATACGGGGAGGGGAGGAAAAGTTATGGATAATTTTTTCAGTCATTCCATCTCTTCCCACCTGCAGGACTCTAAACGTTTTGACCCCTTGTGTTATTTTCCGTTTATCTCTGGTTTTGATGTAGAGCTTTGGATCTTGAAGGACAAAGTTCTCTTCCCTGTCTCTAGATGCCCACAGCTGAACTGGTCATCCACCATGTCCTCCAAAGTCAATGGAGGGAAAGAACATCTTTTAGGAACAATTAATATCGTGTGTCTTGGACACCCAGATTAAGATGTGATGACTCCAAGAGAAATGATCCCATTGCCTTAAAATGGCGTATCACAGTTTAGATACCTGGATATTTGTCCATGTGAATCCCACGCAACAAATTGTGATCTGTAGTTAAACTCATCTGCTGTCCAGCTGAGGGTCTTTTACAGGGCTTTTTGGTCTCCCAAGAGTAACTGGACAACACAGTGCTGCAGGCTATAGGAGTAAAGCTGGGAGTAGCATGAGTTTCACTAGCAACAGATTTAGGTGGTGTTTTTAAAGTTGTCATGAAAATACTTATTATTAGAAAATGAAACAACCAGGCAACCTGATCAGTCAAAAGCTGTCTATAGGTAGGTTATTTATAGGTGGAAATTTGACAGCACATAAGGGAACTGGGCAGGTACTCCACCAGAAATACCAGAAGAGCTTAATCGTTCTCCACCTTACCAGCCTGACACCACCCAGGGACTGCAGGACTGAACTGCATTTGGTGATTCAGGATGCTTCCTTTCCAGTTTTTTTGCTCATCTGTAATCTGAGCAGATATCCAGAGAAATCCCATTCCCACCCTCACTCACTTTCAGCCATTCTCTTCCCATTCCCTTTCCCATTCCTGTCTTGTGATTCTGCTTGAGACCCTGACTTACAAGGACATTTCAGGCCTCCCCACATCCACTTAGACATATAGCCACAGTCCATGATATCACTGCGCTGTCAAGAAATCACTTCTCCCTGTTGTGATGAGAAGTAAAAAGCCACAGTGAAAAAATTAAATTGAAATGCAACTAAAAATACATAAACTTGCACTAATGCCCTTATACCATAAGGTGCTGTGATGAACCAGGCATTCAAAATGTTTCTGAGTTATGGAAAAAGTTCCAAGCCATCAGACATGCTCAGTATTATTTTCCCTGGCCCACGAGTAGAAGTATTTGAGGAAATATGCACATATTCTTAAACAAAACCATGACTGACAACAGAATGATGTTCTATAAGCACTAACAAATGGGGAAGGTTAATGTAAGTGCTAAAACAAAGCATGCCAATAGTGTGCAAATTGATTCTAGCTTAGGGAGCACTACCCAGCTAAATGTCGGCTGGTAAATTTGAGCAGTGCTACGGAGCCTGCAGAGGGACAGCCACCGGTTGGTGAAGAGGTCAAACCACAAGCAGACTGGGGAAAGCTGCTGCTCTCCACCTGGCTGTGTGTGGGTTACCCATGTCCTAGTTCTCACCCCCAGCAGTTCCCCTACAGCACATATGCACATCCGCACATCCACACACACACTCAGCCATGCCTCTGCTTGTTTCTGACACAGAGGATGTGCAGCAGGTCAGAGTTAGGTGAGGAGGCAGCTGATGTCCTGAGGCCATTGTTCAGTGAGCCCTTCCCTGGTTGAATTCCTGAAACCAAGGCACCCCACCTTCATGCCCATACTTCCCAGAGCAGTCGGTATTAACACCCAAGCGGGACAACATACAAACAGGACAAAGCACATGCAAGGCACCCTCCCACAAGGAAACGGAGCAGAAATGGCACAGTCTGACCCAATTTGTGTCTTTTTCATTTGCTGCTTTCCTCTCTCCTGTTTCCCAAAGGACATTGCTCCCATCAGCATGTCCCAGCTCTCCAGGAGAACCTTCCCTTGCTGCCTGCCTGCCACGCATCCCTGCCAGGTTCCTGTGATTGCACCTTCCTGCTTTACTTCTGCTGGCAACCAGAAATCCCTCCCCACCCGCCATGCCTGCTCAGCAGCCTTGAGCACCCTCAATCCCCCATGCAGAGGAGGATTAGTGGCCAAGATTAGGCTGCCTCTTCCCGGGGCTCCCTGTTTGCTTCCTGCTCTGGCATTGCAGCTCCACTTCTTTCCCTGCATCTCCAGCCTTCACCTACCTGAAAACTCACCTCTACCCCGAAAAGATTCCCAGAGATGCCACCTGCAGCTCCAGTGCCTGCATGCCAGTTAAGCTATGTTGTGTTTCGTCTCTCTCTTGCTGATACTTCTTTGCCCAGCTTCCTCTCACGAGGCTGTTTCGTTTCCACTTCGCCTCTCAGCCTTGACAGTGTAAGCAGGGGAATTCCCACCTGGGTGATCTGATTGGCATAAGAGCAGGCATACTATCAGTCCTTTTAGATGTGCCAGCACACAAAAGTTTGGGGCTGTGGTAAGAGTCTACTGTGTAAACTAAGGCTTCTCCCACATCTCTCTTTGACCCTCTCTTTGTAATGACCTGCAAGACTTATTTCTCTTCTTACCTCTAGGCACACAGTTCTCCTGATTTGTTTTATCAATGCTCATTGTTTGCTCTCGGATGATTCACTCATCACCTACCTGGAGTTCAGCCTTCATTAGACCATGAGCTATATTTCTCCAAGAGAGTTAACAGAAAAAATCCCTTGTAGCAGACTTTGGACTAGCCCCGGAGATAACATTGTAACAGGTAAGCAGAACTGAAAGTGGTGTTTGCAGGCTGCACCCACAGAAATTATCTCATGTAGATAGATGTACACATACACACAGGAGTGTGAATACATACACATCTATAAAAGCACATATACATATCTATATGAAGATGTACAAACATAGCAACAGACAGTGTAAGCAAATTTGCCTATTTTTCAAATACTCAGTCAGCCCACATGCCAAGGTTTTAGTATTTCACCACAAAATAACTGCACGGCTAAAATTTATTCAAGATCTAGGCTCTCCTGTACTTAAACTCCAGCAAAACAAGCGAAGTGGAACCTGAAATTGTTGAGTTAGAGAAACCAGATCTAACTTAATCCCCTCAGAGACAATTTCAGGTTCCAAAAGAACCTCTAAAACACAAGAAATCCAAGCACTCAGTGTGGGACTACCTCCATATAAACAGTTGTATCTACCTGCTTGTTCTAGACTCCCTTTGTAATCAGTGAAGAGAAATACAGTAATTCTAGGAGACATGTCACACTGAAGTAGAGAGATGAACAACCTCTTATCCATGTGATTTTCTTCACCAACTACAAAGAAAGATAAGTAGAGCTCCGAGAGTTGCATGGCCCAATGATTATATAAACATGCTCTGCAAAGTAGAAGAGCAAAACCCAGAACTGAACCAGTCTGCAACACCATCTAGCCCATGCACTAGCAACACGAACTCACACCCCAAAAATAGAAGGCTTAAGCTATTTCTGCAGGTAGGTAGAAAAGAAGGTGGTGGTGATCATGAAGAGCATTCCCAGGAAGAAATGGACACTGATTGAAGCCCTCGGCTTTTACCTACATTTGTAAATTAAAATGGCATTGTTAGAAACTAGTTGGGGACAGTGGTAACAGGAGTAAAAAGAACCAGAAATACCCCACATTCAGCAAAATGTATTTAGAAAAGTATATCAAGTCCAACATGGTTTCCAAATATCAGAGTTACTGGCAGGGACTTTTAAAGACCAGAGTATCAAATTACTGGAAAGCCTAAAATGGGTCTTTTCCAGTTAGTAAAATGACAATTATCTCTATACACAACAAAGCCAGTTGCAGTTACAAAGGAAAATAAGAAAGAAAAGATTCTTAGCAGTAAGAAATAGTGATATACAGTCGTTTGTATAAATATGTTGAAATGAGGGCTGCTGACTTCTATGACTTCAAGGCTGCTTTCAAGTTTTCCCAAAACACCTGCTGCTGCTCTTCACCAGCAGGCCACTCCAGGTAGGTCTTTGTGTTCATGATCTTCCGCAGCTTGCAGAACCTCTTGGGAATGGCTTTGCTCTGGATGGGCTCCAGGAGGACGAGAATCGCCGCATCATTGTTCTCATCAAAGAGGCGGAAATGCGAGAAGTCCAGCTCGTATTTGCACCACTCGCTCTGCACAAAGTGCTCGGACAGCACAAAGAGCGTTTTGCGGCTCTTCTCAATGGAGTCAATGATGTTGTCCACAATCCACTTGCCGGGCACAAAGTCCCGCTTGTGCAGGCAGAGCCGAAAGGGAGGGCAGGCCTGCTCCAGCTCCCGCACCATGGTGTTCTCCACCCAGTTGGAGTCGTTCTCGCTGTAGGAGACAAAAGCGTCGTAGCAGACGTCCTTCAGCGGGGCTCGCTTGGGCTTCCGCTTGGCTCGCAGCCATGCCCACGTCATCCGCACGTACCAGACCACGTGGTACTTGTAGCCGACGGCCACCAGCAGCAGGATGACCAGGAACACCAGGATGCAGATCACGGACACCACCAGGGACCTGTGGCACTCCATCAGAGACAGGTGCACAGAGCCAACCTGCGCCCCTCTCACCGCCAGCGGAGAGTCACACACGTACTCGTCCGGCCACCCCACCAGCACCTGGGCGATCCCGGCCTCGTGGTGGATGAAGGAGAGGAACTCACAGGAGCAGATGAAGTTGTTGTCACTGGCATCCAGCAGCTCCATTCTCTTGAAGGACTCAAGCTCCTCCTTGGAGAAGCTGTTCAGCTTGTTTCTTCTGACGGACAAGGCCACTAAGTTTGGAATGGGTGTGGCACCAGGCAGGGCCTTCAGCTGGTTTTTGGTGAGGTACAGCTCTTTCAGAGTTGGGAGCTGCAGTCCAAACTCCTTCAGGTTGTTCGCACTAACATCCAAAACTTCCAGCGTTGGAGGAATGCAGGTCGTTACTCTGGGAATTTGAGTGCTGGAGAGGTTTAAATACTTCAGGCTTTTTGGCCATTCACACACATCTGGAATTGCACCAAAATTATTTTGGCTAATGTCAAGATTATTCAGTTTGGGTAGGCGAGATGTATACTTTGCAGTCTGTTCCAGAGATTTTAGAGAGTTTTGGCTTAGATTTAAAGTTTGCAATGACGGCCAGGAACCTTCACAGATTGTCTCATCTAAACGCTTATTTGCAAGCAAATTATCATGGAAGTCCAGATACAGAAGTGATGAAAAATGCCTTGCAAGTTTGCATGGTACCATGAAAACATTAGAGCTTGCAATAGTGAGTCTTTTCAGGTTGTTTATTTGTGACTCCATACCTTCCAGGTCAAAAAACAAATGAAAATTCTGAATCATTACCTTTATTATCGTTACTGTTTCAACAAAACTTTGCCCACTCCTTGTAATTTCTTTAGTTTTCCATTCTCCCTTCCCCTCAAGCACACAATCGATTGCCTCTAATTCTTTTAAAGAGGTGATTTCCTTCAGTAACACTATTGCTTGGCTAAGAGTTTGATCTGTGAAGAAAGCTTCTTTAAATGTAAGTTTTTGTATCCTAAAAGGACGTGTAGAATTCTGCACCAAGCTCTTTTTTTCAACTGGTAATTCGATATCTGTCACTTCCAGCCAAGTGACAGAGTGCAGAAGGTCCCTAACAATTTCTGAGAATATATTACCATTTCTTAAGTTTATGATCATGTGATTTATCTTCTTAATTGATTTCAAACTTCCCTGCTCGTACTGGCTGAGATTGCTACCATCAATCCACAGCTTGTGCAGAAGCTCAATGCCTTCAAAGTTGCCTTGCCTTATCACGGAGAACTGCGGGTTGCCCAGGTGGAGAGAGCTCAGGTTGCTCAGGCTAGAAAAGGGGGAGCTCTCCCCCAGGTCTCTGTAGGAATTGCCTTGAAGGTGGAGGTGCTGCAGTGAAAAAAGGTGCCCAAACCACACAGGGGACACGTGAGCCAAGCTGTTATTTGATAAGTCCAAGAGCTCCAGTTTTGCCAGGGACCTAAACGAGTCCTCATCTATGGAGCTGATTTTGTTGGACTGCAGCAGCAGGGCTCTCAGGTTCACAGCCTGCTGCAGGTCCTGTGATCGGATGCGCTTTATCCTGTTGTGGGCCAGGTCTAACACTGTGATTTTGGCCGAGAGTCCCAGGGGAATGAAGTCCAAGCCCATGGAAGAGCAGTTGCAAAGCTGACTGGCATCACACGAAGGACAAGCCTGCTTCAGCGCTTGCTGTTCAGAGAGGTTTGCAGCCAAGATCATGTAGATGGCCAACACTCGCCAGGTGTGTGTAGTTCTTGATTTTTGTTTTGCTTGGATGGACATTTTGCTGTAGGAAACAGAAAGGACAGAAGGTAGTGTCAAATTTTAATTTTGAACAGCAGCTGAAAACTCGTGAAATCCTGCACTATTTTATTAGTAATCTCAGAGTAATTTTTTTTTTTAAGTGTTATCCTGTGATGACAGTCTTCCTCTCCTACTTGAGCTTCTCAGTCCTGCAACCACAGTGTGCTGCTCATCCCTGGAGTATATCACTTGTCAAGAGCCATAAAGGACCATTCTTGGTGTCCTGGCTTTTCATATGCACGTTGGCTATGGCTCTCCCCTCTTTTATCTCTCACATTATGCCTCCTCTCAGCAAAGAAGCTACAGCTGGATGTTTTGGCCCCAAACAGAGGAAGATGGTTAGATCATCAATGATCTGGATGAGGCAATTGAGTGCACACTCAGTCTGCAGACAACACCAAGTTGGGTGGGAGGGTTGATCTGCTGCAGGGTAAGGAGGCTCTACAGAGGGATCTGGATTGCATGGATCCATGGCCTCAGGCCAATTTGACGAGACTCAACAAAGTGAAGCACCATGTGCTGCACTTGGGTCACAACAACCCCATGCAGCACTAAATGCTGGGGTCAGAGTGGCTGGAAAGCTGCTCAGCAGAAAAGGATCTGGAGGCGCTGGTCAACAGGCAGCTGAGTATGATCCAGCATATGCCCAGGTGGCCAAGAAGGCCAATGGCATCCTGGCCTTTTTCACAAACAGTGTGGCCAGCAGGAGCAGGGCAGTGATTGTCCCTCTGTACTCAGCACTGGTGAGGCCACACCTCGAATCCTGTGTTCAGTTTTGGGCCCCTCACTACAAGAAGGACACTGAGGTGCTGGAGCATGTCCAGAGCAGGGCAACGGAGCTGGGGAAGGGTCTATAATGTAAGTCTTAGGAGGACCAGCTGAGGGAGATATAGTTGTTTTGCCTGGAGAAAAAGGAGGCTCAGAGGGGACTTTATCACTCTCTACAACTGTCTGAAATGAGGCTGTAGTCAGGTGGGGGTCAGTCTCTTCTCCCAAGGTAACAAGTGACAGGAAAAGAGGAAATGGCCTCAAGTTGCACTAAGGGAAGTTTAGATTGGATATTAGAAAAAAATTTTTTCACAGAAAGGGCAGCCAAGCACTGGCACAGACTGCCCAGGGAAGTGGTAGAGTCACCACGCCTGGAGGAATTTGAAAGACATGCAGACATGGTGCTTAGGGACATAGCTTAGTGGTAGGCTTGGCAGTATTTGGTCAATGGTTTGACTCAATGGTCTTAAGGGTCTTTTTAAACCAAAGTGATTCTGTGATTACAAACACTCACAGCCCTTCCAGTGTCAGCCTGCCCATTTTGTATGGCTATATGGCCCAAACAGAGCCTGCTCCTCTTCTCAGCCCTTCCAGTGGTCTGAGTTTCCAACACCACAAACTTTCCCAGAAGAGATAGGGGGGTCCCCTGCATGGAGTCTCACCAGCCTCAGGGCTCCTAAAAGCAGAGGTCCTGCCACACTCTTTTGCACACTGTGTAAGCAATCCACATTATTTACTGGAAAGGCAAAACTAGCTGATATGCAATGAAGTCTATCAGACTTTTCTGTAAAACACCAGTAATAGATGGGAATTGGATGTTACTGTCACCCTATAAACAGTGGAATGTAACTAGAACCACACTGATTTTAATGTAAAGAAGGGCTGTGTTTCATGCCACAGGTGCCAAAGGACACCACACCAAGTTTGAACTGTAAACAATTCCACTACTCAAGATGAACAGTACCCGTAAACCCTGAATAAGCAGAGGTTAAGTACTTACCTTGAGTGCTGCATGCTGTGTTTCAGTCTCCTCAGGTGCTGATCATGGCATCTGAATGGTCACCTCATACCTGCAAACACAAGAAAAGCTGGAAATTTTTGGCAGGTCTGATGAGGTGACAGTCCTGAAGTGAGAAAATATTCCAGCTTCAAAATATTGTTCTCCTCAAACAAAACTTCATGTTCCCAGTTTCCCAGTGTACTTCAACTACGCAGCCAGTGAATCATACCAGTTTGCACCTCTTCTCTCTAGTGGTGGCTCCCCTAAGGAAACCACGGCTTCTGAAGAGTTCAGGATTGTCCAGCATGTATGGCCTGCCCTTCAAACTCACATTTCAACCAATTATATTGCTGCTGCTGCTGCTACTGCTGCTGCTGCTGCTGCTGCTGACAGGGGATGCAAAAATGGGAACAGATTGTGCTTGAGCTCTCTTCTTTGCAAAATAAAATTTAGTGTCTTCTTTTTTTTTCAGTCAACTCCCATTGCTGGAAAGGCTGTTGCAACCATTTTACGCAAGTCATTCTTTCATAACCATTTCCTCCACTATTAGGTGCAGAATTAGTTCCCAGGCAGAACCGCATTCACCTCCCTGTACCTCTACTTTCAATACTTTTTGTCTGGTAGGCACTGGGGGGTTGTTCACTGTGCTGAGAAACAGAACATCTCAGCACAACCATGTTGTGTAAGTTCCGTAAAATATTATCAACATATAGAGTGATATATAAAATAAATGTCGGAGTCAAATTGTTTAGTCATGGAGGGTACTATAGAAACACTCCGCATCCTTTCATTTCCTGGGACACTGCAGTCATATGTTGTCAACAGAAGATAAATAAGAACAGGAATGATATTCTGTCTGAAGCACAATACACTCTTCTGAAGGAAAGTATCTCTCTGTAAACATCAAAGGCAGTTGTGAGAGAGGAGGCTTGGTGGTGTTTATTTTAACCTGACTGAAGTAACATGGTTGGTCAAATAGCCAAATATGCTGCTTGCATGAAGGGGCAGGGAGTCATCCTACCAGCTCTGAAAGGGAAGTCCATTAAATTCAAACACTGACGTTCCTATTGCAGTTGCCATTTTTTTTCTAAGTTCAGAAATTGTCACACTTTGCTGCCCTC
The DNA here is from genome assembly GCA_013397975.1 of Machaerirhynchus nigripectus. NCBI lineage: Eukaryota > Metazoa > Chordata > Aves > Passeriformes > Dicruridae > Machaerirhynchus > Machaerirhynchus nigripectus. The sequence continues at coordinate 50,194 of VZRQ01009566.1, forward strand.
TTGCACCAAGAAGTACCTGCCTGAGAGCAGACAGACTGATTCCTGCCACGTGTCAGAGGGCCCACAGCAGCATCTGTGTGATCAAAGGTGGCAAAGCCCACAGAGAGCCCAAATGCACCTCAGAGCAACATCAGTCCCACTGCACTGACATTAGCATTACACATTAGGTTAAGAAAAAAAGAAATTGAAAGACTGAGATACCCTTTTATTTTCTGTCTACTGTAGAGGATAGCTGATAAGCATAACAACATTATAAAATAGAGGCAAAGCAGCCGTGGGGCAGAGCAGAGAAGGGAAATGATCTTTTAGTGAAGGAATGTCATCAACTTCCTCAAAGCCACCGCTTCCCTCTAGTATCTCTCAGCTGAAAGGGTTCTTGTTCTTCAACAGGGAAAAACTTCCGTTTTCAAAATATTAACTCTGGGTTCAATGAGAGTCATTCCTATATATTTTTGTCTTCAAAGTTGTGCCTCCTTGATACAGTTAAAAATTTTAGTTAAATTTGGGAAGAGCTTTGGAGAAGAAGACCACGTACATAATTCAGTGTGAAATGTGCACACTCTTCTATCTGTTACAGCTTCATCACCACGTATTCATACAGACTTGAGGTAGGTGCCAGCTGTTTTTTCAGAAGTAACCACTTTCTCCTAATACCCAGGCTCAGCAAGCTCTCATCATGGATCTACACTGGGCCGGGTTTCTGGTTTCTCTCAGAAAGAAAAGACTGGTGTGACCATGCCACAGTTCACAAACCAAGGAGTCCATTTCAGCAAGCTGCTTAGAATGCCAAGAAATGGGGGTGATTGTCAGGGTTTATCACATTATCCAGAGTGAGGAAGGTTCGAGGATGCTCAAAAACGCTCTTCACAAGGTGGCCCACACACAGAGACAAGGTACCAGCCACCTGCCTCCCAGAGCATTAGCTTTCAGACTGAGCTGCAGCATGGCTCAAAACAACTTAGGCAATCAAGGAGTCTGAAGTGGGAGAAAGCTGTTTTCTTTTAAGATGAGATTACGCTTCAACTGCTTCTTCTTCAGAGTAACTGCACATTTAGCATTGACCAAAGGTGCACCTTGTAGGTGCTTTCTCTCCTCTTCCAAGTTTAAGGTATGATTAACCTTCCTCTTTTATACTGTTTAAAACAAGCCACATGCCTTCACCTACATTTCATTTTCCCAAGAGAAGTACATGGATCTGCAACAAGCTTGTGCTTTTGTAACTGCAGGTGTTCCAAGCAGAGACTCCACACGAGCCTTTCCCAGCAGGTAGATGGGGATAAGGTAGAGATGTGGTCATTGTTTTTGAAGCTGTCTTGCTTTAAATGTTCCGGTTTATCCAACAGCAGCACAAGCAGTACAGAGACTGGGCATGATGCACTCTTTAAACACTTCCCATTCCCAGTCTCACACGGGAGGATCTTGCAGCCCATCCCCTCCCTTCCTCTCTTTCCTGCTCTATGTCAGTGTCCACATTCAGAGCTGCCTGCTGCTTTTCTGCTGAGAAAGGACAAGTGAGCAGTGCAGAAGGGACCCAGCTCGGGCAACACCCTGGCCCAGATCCCTGCCTCAAAGAAAAAGCAGAAGCAGTAGAAAAGGGAGAGAGGCACGAACACATTGACCAGCCTGTGACACAAGCAGGAATGCTTTCCAAACCTTTGTAAACAGCACAATCCTGTTTCCTCATACTTACCCCTGGTAACCAGGACATGCCAGTGTGTCAGCTTGGCTGCAGCAGTGCCAGGCAGGCTGAACCCGGGATGCTCTAACCCTAAGCCCCCCAGAAAGGGATGGCAAGGAAAAGCCAAAAGTCAAATCTGTCCTTGCAGTCTTTGGAGCGGGAGGTATAATACTTGTGTAATTGAAAGCAGAATGGCTTGGCATCCTTTCATGGTCCTGGGAACAGATCCTTTGCATGCACTGCTGGTGCCTGTGCTTTAATCTGTCTTGCAGGGCTTCGGGTATTCATCTTCAAGCTACAACAAAAAGGTACATGATAACAAAAAGTAAACCATTTTAACTTTGTTGTGTTCCATGTCAGGCCTACCCTGCCAGCTGCTCAATCCCCTGGTTAGATCTTCAGACTGAAAGTTTAAATGCAAAAGACCGATTACCTTTGTTTTTCTTCTGGGCAATCCTCACCCTGCAGTTGTGGCAGAGCAGGATAATGATGTATAACTGGTTAGTCATTCAGCAGCCAGCCCACACCACTGCCTCTGCCAAGGAAGCAGAGCTGTTGATTTATTTTTGTCATATCCTTTCTGAAAGTCCTCGGTCAGAAAAACACAACACTGATTTGCTGCCTTAACTGAGGAGCAGGTAGGAGGGAAGTTCTCAGGCTAAGACACCAAGGCTTACCCTAATGATATGGAAAGTTTCATTTTTCTAGAATAGTTGTAACAGCATGACTCAACAAGAGAAAAAACATAATTTCTGCCGAAGTATTTCTGATGAGTTCTTGACTCCCAAGGAAACGGCATCAACAGGAAACAGCCTACATGCAAGGCAAAGCTGGACAACGCAGTTCCTTTCTTACTTGCCCTTTAGGTACAGTGAAAAGACTTGTTTCTGACAGGAATACTAGGATGCACAGTAAATACATCTTTTCCAGTAATACACAATGAAAAAAGGCAAGTTTTGACACCCTATGCTGAAGACCACTGTGAAAAACACACAAAATCCTGTTACCACCACACAGATTTGTCACTCCAAAATGAGAACTCTGACACAACTCACATGGAACAGGTCCCCACAATCATTGCTGCTTGTTCCCCCAGGCTGCATGGGGCCAGCCAAGTGTGCTGATGAGTGGCTCAGCCACACACAAATGCTGGACATGCAGTGGGATCAATGGCACCCACGTCTGGCACGAGGCTTCCTGGCATGCTGCAGAGAGAGAGGTAAAATATAAAGCTGATACCAACAACTGATGATCTCCCTTGGTGCACGTGGGGAAAGGTCTGTCTGGAAATGTATCCAGTTGAGTACAACTTCCTCTGAGCACCACCCAGAGCTTCTGCATCCCTGTGAAAGGGGTCCAGCTCCCAGAGAAGATGCAGGGATGGGAACCGCACATCGAGAGAGGTGTCCAAGACTCATGCTGCTCAGAGCAGCCTTAACCTCAGCTTTTCTGACAGACCAGCTTGGCTGCACCAGCCCTTAAACTTTCCATATTCACAACCCTGGATCTCCACAGGCATGCCAGTGGTAGAGCCTAATCAGGCTGTAGGACTCAGAAACCTGAAACACACACATGGAACTGGGACCTCAGAGTTCAGCCCAAGTGTACGTGGGCAGGTAGGCTCCCAGCTTGCTGCTGCTGGGGATCCATCCCCTAGAAACAGACATAATCTGGAAATCATATTTTCTTTTAAAATATTTTCTGCACTTTTTGCCATGTTGATTGCTTCAACATTATCAACATACAAAGCTGGTTTTAAAGTTTTTTTAGAGATTTATCAGGAAATACTTCCACGTAGCTTTCCCCAGTACCACTCACAGAGTGTTGTGAAGGACTTTTTTCCTTTGTTCTACATCTATCTCACTCTTCTGTGTTTTTCAGTTTGCTTTTCTGTGTCCCAGACTGTATGACAGAGGTCATCTATTACGGGCTGCCCAGAATGTTATTTGGACACCTAAGCCATATTTCCAGTTTTTAAACAAAGAGATGCCATTCCTGTTTCCAAACAAAGATTGTGTGGGTTTTTGGACAGAGCCACAAACACTTACGGCTATGGGCTGCCAGCACAGGCTGCACCACCAGGGGGGCAGGGTCAGGAAGAGAGAGGAATGGGCTCTCTTATGCTCGCTGTTTGGACAGCTACTGCTTCATTTCATCTCACCAGGAGAGAAAATACCCTGCCACAGCCCACCGGGTGGAAGCCATCACTGGCAGGCTGTTGTGAGGAAGTGAGGGTTTAACATCCTGGCACTGGAATTTCCCATAAGGAGGGAAAAAAGCTTCACTCAGCTCCAAGTAAAAGCTCCTTCAAGAGAGGCTGGGCAGAGGGACATGCATGTTGATGCATTCCATTGTGGGGAAGGTCCAGCAAACCTGGTCTTGCCTCATTCAGAGGAATGCATGGGCATATTTTGTGCTAACGCCTATCTACTGCTAACAGGCTGAAAAAAGTGTTTTCTTTTACTGTTTTGTTTTGGGTTTTTTGTTTCTTGGGGTTTTTTTAATGGAAGGGAAACATTCCTGGGAATGGGACCAAGTCATTGCAGAACCAGCGAGAGTTTTTTCCTGTACGGAGGTGGAAAGCACTTTGCTGGGATGCAGAGATACATATTTAACTGCTTGTTACACAAAAGAAAAAAAGTTGCGTTTAACAGTTGGGCAAGAATCTGAGCAGGAAATGAAGCAGATCATTATCATGTACCATAAAAATATCAAGATTTTTGTATTTGTTCCAAAAAAGATAATGCCAGGATATATTTTGCACAGGTAGTCCAGGCTTCACATTCAGATGCTGACTCCGTCTGTATCTGATGCCGTGAAATATTTCAGACATGACAGTGGACTTAAGAAAGAGAAAAATAGTCAATTCCAAATCTTTTTTTCTCAGCCATTCAAGACCTCAGGAGTTCTTTCTTCAGCGTAGGCACTTTTCTGGATTTATAGCCTATCAAAACTCCACATTTTTTAAAAAATACGAAAATATCTAAGGTAATATTTCCTAGAGTTTTTTCACTTACTGGAAGAATGACATGTTTTGTGAGTCCCTTGCAGGGATTATTTATATTGTCTTCTTTTGCAATTGTACAATTTTTTAAACAAACCTTTTAGAAGCTTGACTTAAACCAAGTTGTAAACATGCATCTAAACATAATTTTTACTGAAAATTAAAAGCCTGATCATAAAAAAATGTCAGTGAATATTTTAAAAGTGTGTGTGGTTTCTGATAGGGCCACCAAACCACCTTCAAATAGTAAGTAATTTCCAATATCAGACCATTTTCTGACTTTCTGAATTTGAACATGATTGAAAACAGACAGCCCAAGCTGATTCTCAAGCACACACTCAGCTATTTTAATAATTCCTTCTAAATTATCCTCAGATTGCATTTCTTGCTCTTGTGTGAGTTTCCTTGACTGTAAAGGTACCAGCCTAGTAATGACAGATTCAGAAAAGACCATGTAACTCGTGCCTCTGCTTACAGATGCCTTTTTGTCTTTAGCACAGTATCTACAGAAAGAAGCACACCACACTGAATGATCAACCCCAAAACCAAGGCATTTTCTTCTGCTGTGAAACACCTATTTTTACAAACTTTGAGCTGAATGCCTCTCTGACATCCCAAATAAGTTACCTGGACATGCCAGGAAGAGCGTGGCTGTGCCGTGGCAATGCAACAGCAGGTTGTAGCAGAAAGAATTTTGCTAAAAAGAATTTTGCTTGTGTCTAATGAGTATAGAAAGCATGGTAACTCACGCTTTCAAGTAATTTGCTCTGCCTTTCACAGCTTTTGGACAGAAGAGTTGTCAAAGGAAGAGGAATCAAAGAAAATATAGGTAAAAAACCAGGAAACAACAATCAAATTCCATCTCCATAGCTGAAATTACAGGACCAGAATAAGCTTGTTAAGAGATAGCCATACGGTAATAGAATTTGTCTACCTTACATCTGCTCGACCATGGAAAAGAGAATGAAATTAGATGCACTCTCCTACCTTGTATCAACTCCGGTGATACTCCTTCAATGCTTTACTCACCGTGAAGTTTGCACCTGTGGGCACAAGAAGATCTTCGTTTCTTTGGGTCTTATTATCCAGTGTCTAACAACTCCTACCCAACAGACCAGCCACCTGGTTTGTTTTCAGGTTGTAACTTGCACAAGTGTCAGCATAAATATTCTTTTCTATTTATAGAAATTATGTTACATTTGCACTTCTTTCATGTGCTATTTTTATGACATTATTTAAAATTAATTTCCTGAATGTTTCATGGTTAATAGTGTCAACAAATTTCCCTAAAATCAGTTCTTCAGAGTACTTTATTTCTCTGAGGTTCATTCCTTAAACTCTTTTTTCCAGCTCACAGAAGGCCAGGCAGAGCATACTGAGATGCACAACCCTCTGTTGAGAGGAATCTTACTTGGTGATCTCTCTGGTGTCTCCATGTTTGCCTCTGACAGTGTCCTCTCTGATATTTGCAAAGCCTTCCAGCTGAACAGAATTTTTCAAGAGTAACTACCAAAAATGCAATGAGTAATGGGAGAAGGGATGGATAAAGTGAAGGTTGGCTGGACTCTTATCCCCTACCCTTCAGTGGTCTAAACTTTTCTGTAAAATAAGTATTTCTCACACTTCTCATGATGAAACACAGCCTGCTAATGAGTTTGGCTTGTTCCCCGTTTCTGCAGGTGGAGAAATCCTGCCTCCAGGCTGGGCAGCCCTTTCCTTTTCAGGGGGAACTCAGCAAGGAGCTGGCAAGCTGGTTTGCTGGACAAGAAATCTGTGAGCTCATCTTCTCACCGAGTAACAGGACAATATTGATGCCAGTACCTCAGTCAGGGTGAGTCAGGTCTGCAACTGGATTAAGGGAGAAGGGAACATTTCCATCCATTTTGGCTCCTCATGTCGAAACAGCCTGCAGTCCATGAAGGAACGGCTTTGTGCTCCCCTCTGCTTTTTACTCCTTGCAGGAAGGCCCCAAATAAATGCCCCATCCCCCAGGAATGCCACCAATCATAAAATAATCCCTCTCCAACTGCTCTCCCTAACTCTGCTGGCACAACGACGACTGCACACTCTGCCAAAGTTAACAAGCAGGCACATTAATCCCCCCTCTTGCTAGAGAGTCTTTCCAGACCTGCCTCAGCTTTCTGTCAGTTGCTGTGCATGGCGGCAGGTTCGTCCCAGGATGATTCCGTACAAGCGTATTTGCAGGAGAATGCCAAGTGAGCACCTAATCTGAAATGACTGAGGCCCTTGGAGGCAAGGCAGCAGCTGTGCCGTGAGGCTGGCTCTTTCATTTGCAATTTTTCATTCGTGTGGTTTACTTTGGCTGCTCGTCCTTGGTAAACATTGTACAACACCGAAACCAGGAAATTCCCAAAATAAATAAAGAAATGGATGATGACTTATAGATCTTTCTTTGTCTTTCCAAGGGTCAGCCTTACTGAGGCCAGATCCTTGCCATCCAAAGAGGAGTAAAACCTCGCTGGGAACCTATCAGGAGTGAAGGACACCTCTAGCAGGGAAGGCACGGATACAGGAGCTGCTGGTCTCGTGCAGCCCCGCTAGGACCAGCTCAGCAAGCCTTTGGAAATCACAGGCAGAGCAAGAGCCTCACCCAGCTGCCAAATGCAAAGCTTACCATCGTGCCTCAGGGCTGGTTTGTCCTAAAAGGCTTGCACTTCCCACTCCAGACTCCAGCCAGGGGTTTTCCTTCCCCTCCAACCCTTGCTTTTCCCTATAGCTTCTGGTGTGCAAGAAAACAACTTTGTAGGTAAAGCCACGCCTTTAGCAGTGCATGCACTCTGCAATTAGATGAACCCCTAACGCATTTTAAAGGGAAAATCAGATGGTGAAGGTACTGAGGCACTGCAGGGCTGCCTGTCCAGAGCAGGGCTTGCTTGTTCCCTCTCCTCCAGGGCAGAAAGCCAGAAGGGCAACAAGATCCCCTATCTCCCAGTCCCCACCAGTGGGAAAGCAGCTGAGAGCTGGGTCCCCATCCAATCTATCCTGCACATTTGCCGGCAGCAGGACAAGACTGCTCCTGCACAGAGAGGGACTGGCTTTGCCTGGCTCTGGGAAGCCATAACCTTCTGTTCAAGAGGCCTGTGTCAGGGGAAATCACCAAGACAAGCTCTCACCACTGCTCCTTTTCCTGCAATAAGCAGGACAATAAGGAAATTCAGGGAAGATACACCATGACTGCTCCAGTTTCACAGCAGAGAGAGGGAATTTTTTTGTGGGCTCCCTAAACCTCTGTAAGTGCTGCTACAGAGACACAGAAGAGAACAGAACAAAACACACAGTTTTTTGTTCTGTTAGACACAGAACAAAAGGAGGTGCTTCTTTTGGACAAGCTTTCTGAAGGAGCCAGGTGATTAGGAACTGGATTAAGCCTTGCAGAAAATGTGGGCAAAGAAGATACGAGCAAGCATTTAACCATAGGATCCTGTCAGAGATGGATGACACTGTCAGAGTACCAGCTGTGCTGAGACATCCTGAGCATACTCAGAAGCAGACACAGAAATCCAGCAGGAATTATGGTATCCAAACTCCAGAGTCTCCAGACACCAGTGTCAGTTGAATATGGCACATCAAAGAACTAAACACTTACGTGTCTAAACAGGCAGCAGGATCCCAAATTTTGCCCAAGTCTCTCTCTTGGTTATCACTGCGGTAGGACTGTTTTCTGATTCTTAAATCACTGCACAAATGTCACCAATTGTCATTTGTTGGTATCTGCTATACCTTACACCTACCTACCAAAAGAAAGCTGACATTGTTTCCTTCTCTCTTTGTTTCAGGAGATACATTAAATTCTAATGGGTAAGATGAAAATCGAGGAAAAAAAATCCCTGCTACAGACTTTTTGCATAATTTTTGGAGGTGACATCGACATTGAGCTTCACACACAGAGCTTCTAGAAACTCAGCTCCAGGCTGTTTTGATGTGGAATGCAGGGGAAAGGTACGATTACCAGATCCAGAGATTTCACCAGTGTGCTTATATCTCCATCTCCACTGCCAAAAATACGCTTGTCAATCAAGCTAAGTAAAAGGTTAGACTGCTTAAAAACAACCATTCACGTAACACAGAAACCAGAGAAACAAAAGAGAAGCCTATGCCCTGGGAGGGCTAGTTTCAGTAAGGTAAAAGGGGCCAAGAGTCCCAGCACACACAGCAGCATTCCCCTCCCATAGCACGGGGTCTGGCGCTCAGAGCAGAGCAGCAGGCACCAGAGAGAGACAGACTGTAAACCAGTGTGCAGTGTTTGTGGAAAGCAGAAGCAGCTGTTGTGCAGACAAACTAATCAAAGTCAGCATCTTGCACAAGGGCAAGCATTAGCTCAACTCTAACTCCACACAGTGTGACTCCAAAAGGTTTATTCCAGCTTGTGACAAATGGCCTCTTTGCCCTCAGAATAATTGTACAACTGGAAAACAGTTTTCAGAATAAATTGTACAACTGAGGCAAGTTTTTGGAGTTTGCAGCAGCTGGCACACAGCATTTCCACCTGCTGCTAGGCAGTGCTGCTGTTCCCGTGGGCTCAGTCGTCTTAGACATCATACCTGAGAGACTGTGCTGCAGTGCAGAGCCTGCTTGTGCAAATCTGTGTCAGGCATGCTATGGTCTGTCTCCTCCCTGTATTTTCCTAGGAATTAATACAGATACTCATGAGTAAGCAGACTGATCTTTACAGCAGTGGATGCTGACATACTCAGACATTTAAGGAGACTTGGGCAGCTCCAGAGGCTTCCTACTCCTTCCTCTCATGAAATGCTTCCTTACCAGGTTCTCCCTCAGATCCCAGACTTGCAGACTTCTCTTAATACCTGCAGCATGTTCGAGGCAACACTGGGTCCACAGTAGTAGTAATAAAAATAATAATAAAAAAAGCCAACCAGAGCAGTCATTAGGCATTATTTGCTGCAGGAATACAGGGGGGAATTTGAAATTGGCAAGTCAGTCCCAGTACTGTAAGGATACATTTGGTCTGTCGTCTATTAGAACACATGGCTGTGTGTGCCTGGCAAGTGCTTTAAAGCTGTTCTTTTGATCTTTGCTAAGATAAAACTGTAATATTTTGTAGGCATTTGAGACATTAGTTACTGGACTAGTTAAAAACCACTTAACCACTTGGAATTGACGCCATCTGTTTCCTATTTTTATTCACAGAAATCAATACTCAGTTTTTTGATTTCTTCTAACTTCTCTAACAAACGCTCTCTATACGAAACATGAGCGAAGCTCTGGCCAAGACAGCTCAACTTCTGCTTGACAGGTTCACTGAAGGGGCTGTTCAACCAACATAGGACTGCTCAGACAAGAGGGACCAAGGAGAAGGACAGAACAAATGCCAAGTCCTTTAGCTCATCCCTCAAATCAGCTCTTCAGAAAGAATAATACTATCTTGGTTAGATTTCAGGTTTCTCTATCACGGGAAATAGCACATGAGGTTCTTGCAACCAAAAATCAAACCTGCAGCTTACTGAGCATCAGTCATGTCAGCCATTATGGAATATGCAGCCAGGCTTACATTTTACCAAGGAAACTAATAAAAAAGAGCAAACAGATATTTCATTTAGGTGATATTTCATATTCACCTAAAGATTGTGAAGCATTTGTATAAACCATTATTTGGTCCTCAACTAACTGTAATTTATCAGTACTTAAACATTAAAAACCTTTCAAGTAAATAGAAAGGTTACTATCCTTTAAAAAAATCCAAATAAACCCTCCACCAAACAGTGAATATGCAGGCCATCTATAAAAGGCACAAAGATATCTCTCCTAAATGACACTGTGAATTGAGGGCAATCACAAGTTGCACATTGCTGAAGGGTATCGAACTGGGTGATGAAGTTCAGCTACTACAATAAAACTCAAAATCTGGCCTGTGAACCTCACTCAGAAGGCAGAAATACTTACAGACAGGAGAAGTTTGTGTCACGATGAGCTCAGCAGGCTGTCCACCCCTGGGCATTTCCATCAGGTCTTTGTGTCCCAGGTTTCTGCTTGCCATCGGGAGCATCCCACCCTGCAAGCTACAGATGGCTCAGGCCAGGCCACTTCAAGCTGTGATGTTCAAGACCACAATCAAAAGCAAAAGCAAACTCTGCAAGCTGGGAGAGGGAGACCAGCTGCACTTGCTGTGGTGTGTGAGTGGTGAAAGTGATAGCAAAGTGTCAGGAGAAAATTGCTCAGCCACATCTGTGCTCACCAGAGGGCTGGTGTGGGAAAGCTGAGCCCTGATTAAGCAGAAGACACCTATGCTCTGATTTCTAGCAGCCCTGGGAAGCGCAGTACATGCCAAGGACATACAGATGGGAAAAACTGAAGCTTGGTACGCTAAGGCATTTGGCAAATGCACAAACTGCACACAGGGAGAGCCCGAAATCAAACACAGTGACTGCCTCATGTCCTTAGCCAGCGGGGGGACTGGAAGGTGCCTAACTGAAGGCTAACAACCAGAGGAGGAAGATAATCTGGGATTAAGCAGAGGCTTTTACCAACAGAAGTAGGGCTGGCATCTCCTCTGGTTAACAGCTGCTTGCTTGTCCGCAGAGGGACTGATCGACCTGCAGGCAGCTCTGGAAAGAGCTGATCAATACGAAACTGCCACTGAGCTCCAGAAACCGTTCACACCGCAGACTGTGGGTTGTGTGGCTGAAAAGCATGGGGGAAGTCGAGGGGGAGCAAGGGCTTCCCACACTGGTTTGGAAAAAGGGCAGCAACGAGGTCATTTTCCATTCCCTCACAAATGCCATGCACCCTGTTCAGGACGTACATGTGCCATCATGAGATGGGCTGGAGGCAGAAGGAGCCAGCCTGCCTGCAAGCAACTGGAGGAACACTGCTGGTATGCTGCCTTTCTTATATGAGTGCAGCTGATAAGAGAGCAATAAGCTCCACTGTCTCACAGGTCTGAGGAGAGCAGTGGGAACAGTACAGCATTTCCTGACATTTCTGCAAGCTTCCCTTATCATCTTCAACATCTGGTTTGCACTCGTCAGCATTTCCTACACCACACTGCAAATCACCTTTCATCTAACAAGGCTATGTTCAGCGAATGAAGTGAAACATTTTTCTCACTAAATCAGAACCAGCCATGGTAGCAGGTTCTTGTAAGGCACTGATGGACAAGTGCACTGCTGCAGCACATCAGCATTGCGTGAGAAGCAGGTTATTTCCAATTTTGAAATAGCTCTGCACTGTTATTGAACATTATTTCTAATATTGAAATAGCACCTGCTGACACCCAGCCCAGGGAAGGCAGCCCACCTTCCATGTCCCTGTCTCTGAGAGCTGGAGCAGGGTCCAGGCATAGGCTCGGCTCCCCCCACATCTGTGCTAATGAAGATGTATGAAAGCATTAGCTTCCCCTCACAAATTGTACATCCAGTCAAAATTAAAACCAAATGGCTCCCAGCAAACAGAGCATTTTTCCAGAGTGGTTGGAGAAGAGGTCTAGCACAGCCTGTCAGCCCATGGGTACAGCAGTCATAACCCAGAGGATGGCAGTGACAATCACAGGTATGATCTGTTGCCTTCTCAAAATCCCTACACAAGAGCTGAGTTTACTGAAGAGGATGGGGCCTTTTTGGTCACTCATGAGGGTGACGTTGTCCTTCCAAGACATGAGTACACTTGTGCTCAGCTGCAAGCCAAGCCTGGCTGCTGGCAGTTCAGCTGACAGTGACTACATCGCTGGTTTATGCTAGATGAGAAGCTAGTCCACAACAACCAGAGAAGTTCTGGCACTAGTTTGTATCCTGGGCAGGTCCTGCACTCTGAGCCAGCATGGTCCCTGCGTGTGCAGGTTGCTGGCAGCCTCCAGGCAATAAATTCTGCAGAGAGGTGCACAGGGCCATGTGGAATCACCCAAACATCCACTGCCTCTAAACAAGGCTGCTAAAACCCCAAACAGCCCAGGGAGTAACTCTCACATACAACCAGGGGAAAAGCCCTTCAGAGCAACCCCAGGGGTAGAAGATGCTCGAGGGATTATTCTGCTGTTGTTGCTGAATAACTCAGTAGGAAATGAAATACAGCATAGCAGAAAAAGCGAGCTGCACAGTGTGTGGCTCACAGTTACAAAGGAGGTGTTTTTGTCAGCTGGCACAGACAGATTTTGCAGGGAAACCCACTCTAGATATGGAGGGAGGAACAGCAAGATTCAGTGTGCAGCAGGCATGGAGTGCCTATGTCCACACGTTAATAATGAGCTGCAGAGGTGGGTGCAAGCCCCCAAGACCTCAGCTGTAACACCACCTTGTAGGGCTGGGACAACAAATCCTCTCCCCTGCTCTGCTCTGTCACTTGCTCACAACGGGGCAGAGCAGAGCTACCACTGTCTTCCACTCCTCCACGTCCCTCAGCTTGCAGAGACAAGAAGCATTACTGGGATTTGCCCAGCAAAGCCTCCTCCAGTGCAGGACTGGGCAACTACCCCAAGCAACATAGGGACCTCTTTCTCCAGCTAGGACACCGACCTCTGCCTGTCAGGAAAGCAGGGTGAGTGTTGCATTGCCATAGGGACAGAGTAGGGCTGCAGCAGCACAGCAGTACTGGGGAGACAGTGAGCCTTCAGTCCACCTAAGTATGTTGCCCTGCCCTGAGCCTTTTTCTCCATAGAAGTGGTCAGAGAGACTGAACAACAGGACTGGGCAATCAAAGGCAGCAGTAAAACACGCCCATGGTGACAGGGAGGTGCCACTGTGCACCTTTTCCAGTAACTGCTGAACCCAAAGCAAGTATGTGAAAAGGGCAAAAGCAGATGGAGGTGACTCAGTGACTAAGAAAAATAAACAATGGGTGTTTCACAAGGATGAAAGGGAAGAAAACAAATGCTGGAAAGCAATGCCCAACTTATCACTGTAAGTATCAGCCAGGAGCTCACCTGGTAGGACGGCAATGCAGGACGGTTCTGCAGGAACCTGTGGTGCTGTGGAGGCCATGACTTCCCAGAGGAAAGCGTCACCAATACTTCTCCAGAGGCAGACAGAAATTGGGTGGTGGAGCTGCAGGCACTACCAGCCCTAGTGTAGGTGGTGGAAACCTCCCTTGCATCCTCCCCTTCCGCTCTCTTCAGAGGATTAAGATAGGTAACAGCTCTCCAATGAACTCACTTGCCTCCCGGCAATCAAATCTGATCTCCCATCTGCCCTCAGAGCTTTTAAGCTCATTCTGCCACCATTGCTGCTTGCTGGTCATCGCTTCTTCGAGCAGCTGGAACAGTCCTGCACACCCAGCTCCATCTGCAGGAGCTGTAGGACAGATCTGCCAATTGCCACCGTGCTTGTGACAAAGTCCCGTGAGCAAGCAACAGTGGTGCTCCCCATCTGAGCAGGCAGTATTTGCAGCCGGTCTGCTGCTCCCAAACCAGGCTGCCAGGCTGCACTGGTGGCAGCCAGGCTGCTGGGCAGTCCAAATTCCTCCCTGCAGGAGCAAGCTCAACACTCTGCCAGCCCCACTTACCAACAAAAGGGGGTCCCAACAGAGCACTGCCCCTCTCCTACAGGGAGGCTGCGTTGGATGCTCCCCTTCCCGCAGTTCTGCAGCGTAACACCGTGAGGGGCTTGCTGCAGCCTGGCAAGGCTAGGGCAGGCAAACACCCTGCCGTAGATTCTGGCTTTGTCCAAATGCTGTCTCTCACAGTACCAACGAACCTTCGGGAAACGTGCCAGGAATATTCTCTGGCTCCATAATGGAAATACTGGCCCAACCAGGCAGGCTTGGCCAATATACCCTGTGAAAATCAAGGACAGCGGTAACATGGTATCCCTAGTTCTCAATACACATGTAAGAAGCCACAAACCTGCAGGGAGCAGAAAGCAGGGGTGGCTGTCACTTCTTAAGTCCTCTTGAAAAAACAGTCAATGGCCAGAGACTATGTAGCTCACACTGTGATAGAAACCAATACTGAATGCTTGGAACTGCACCCATGGGGATTTTTTCCCCCTGCTCCATCATCAGCCCTACTAGTGAACTGTGCAAGCTATTGCTCTTTTATACTGGTGGTTTTGGTCTTCCCTTTCCAATTTTAAGCACTTCTTTGGTTAACCAAGAACAACTTTCACTGAAGTCTCTTAAAAAAAAAGGGTTCCAGTTTCAGGGAGATCAATGAAGCTCCCAATGCCGCTACAGGCACAAGGCAGGACGTTAGAAATTACTTTGCTCATGACAATGAGATGTCTTTAGAGCAGCCTCTCCAGTTCACTCCAAAATTATAACCACTTTGGCACAGAGCAATTATTTATTTCATCTTCCCCTTTACCGTAGGAGGAATGATTTCTAACTGAGCCCAAACCCACTAGCATTCAAGTGGATTGCTAATTAAGCTACAGATGTCTCCTGATGGCAGCAATTATTTCTAGTAACCTTAATGAGCTTGTTACATTCCTTAGTTATTGTTACGAAATGTTGTATGAAAAACTTTGCCTAATACTACAGAGCTCCCGGGGGAATTACTTCTTGATCTGTTCTGGTTTGATTAAAGAGAATGATTGTTTCCTTTCTTAGCAGTACTTCTCAAACTCTTTGTGGCTCATTTCCCTTGTCTTTTGTTGTCTTCTAACAAGTCTGGCCAAATTTTTCACACAGGTCTTCTTTTCCAAACATTTCTATCTGGTTTTGCTCTCCCTAAATTCTCCAGTGCCTTTGCTTGGTTTTTGGCATACTTCTTTCCTCTCTTTTCCAGTGGTTGACTCTGTTTAGAACATACACTTTACTTACAACAGGGGCTCAGTGCCTACCAGAACTCCATGGGGTTTTGAGGTTGCTGTTCCAGTTTGTTGCAGATATAAGAAATCCATGTCCTTACACTGGAATGTGAGGAAAAGCCTCCCTTCAGTGCACAAAAAATAAGGAGATCCTTGAAACATTGAATGGAATTAGCAGAATAAACTAAGACAACTAAGCACAGCTTTCCATGTCCTCTCCTCTCTCCTGTACCTTTTTATCCAAAACCAATGCATGCTACACAACAAGCAATATTATCCAGGGAATAAAGAACTTCATTGCATTTCAAACCAAAGGATCACTTTTTTTAAAAATCTGTATTTATTGTGTTTGTACTCCCACTCTATTCCTCCTGAAGTCTCCTACCACAGGCAGGAGGTGCACAGAAAGCATGTCAGCGGTTAGGACTACTTCTCATGGCTTAGTACCTATTTCAGGAGCATCAAAGTTCATAGGAACATGTGAACTTTCCTTCAGAATCACAAGCAATTACGATTAAACTTGAGTCAAACAGATTCCTGCCCCACACAACACATCATGGAAAGCAGCCAAAGACTCCAGGTGCTAGTTCCTGATCAAGCAATTAAAACACCACAGTTCAGAGACCCATTCAGTGCCAATCCCACTTTTCTGACATTGAAACCAAAGGAAGGCTTAGGACCACCTTCCACACAAGCAGAGCAGGTAAATGTAGCAGCTTTTGAGTTTCCCAACCAGTCCCTGACCACCTTCTGAGCTAACCCAAACACATGTGAAAGCATAGCAGGCAAGGTAACTTTCAACAAAGCTTATTTTGCAGGAACTGCTGATTTACTGAAACAAACATTTTGCGGAAATGCGCTGTTTCTGCTAAAATATTTCAAGCCCTGGGACAGCATTTCTGGATACAACCAGCAAGATAAAGGAGCTGGTCTCATAGCTCAGCAATGTAGTGAGACTGGCAGGGCCAGAATTTAGGTCTGCGAGCTCAGATTGCTGAGCAGCCTTGCATGCAGCCATCTTGCAGTGCCTTTTCTGCTCTGCCTTTGAATAAAAACAAATAAAGAAGCCTTGATTTCTTATTGTCAAGCAGAGCTCTTGGCTTCCAGTCTCTCTGTGAGCAAAGGGCAAGAGGAAATTAAGTAGCAAAAAGTAAGGAACTTGCTCAAGCTCGCAGAATCCTCAAAATAGTGTCTGGACCCTGGTGGTCTCCAGTCTGACCTCCCATGAGGAGAAGGACTACCACCTCCACTACAGCAGGTCACATGTGGCTTCATCCAGCCACGTCATGAACATCAAGCAGATATCTGTCCACCTCTCGAGGCACGTGTTCTCCTGCAGCATCACCCTCCAAGGGACATAAGTTTTCCTCATGTTCAACCTCCCATGTGGAAATCCATGACCACTGCCACTTGCCATAATGCCTGTGGCCACCACCACACAGAATTTGGTTCTGTCATCTCTGTGGCTCTTCTTGAAGCAGTTGTACAAGACAACTGGATCCACCTTCACTCTCTCTTCCGGCTTGACAAGTGCCCTTGTGCCAAGGACACCTCTGAACCTAGGTGATGCCTCCCCCTCCATTTGATGTCCAGACACACTCTGCCATGAAGAAGAAAAGGCTCTACAGGAAAGGTAAGCAGAGACATCTTGCATGATGGACTGAGTCCTGGCATGGGTGGCAGCACTTCCTCAGCTACTTTTCCCACTAGAGAATTTCAGTCTCCTAACATGAGCCAGCACAATACCATTCTGTTTTGGGGAGTGGTGTGAACTCTGCTCTCAAAGAAACATTTCTTTCAGTTCAAGCTTTGGCATTTTAAACGAGTGCAATTATATGCACTGAAAATGCTAATGCAACATGAAGGCTAAAAATAAAAACACAAAATGCCAGGAGTCACACACAAGAAAAGTTCCTGGAAGAAATGCCCACTCACCCAGACTGCACAAGCATAACATCATCCAAGTGACAGCCTGCATTTTGAAGCCAGATAAACAAGCCACAATTCAGCCTTTTTTCTACTGTCATGAACAACCATATCAGCTCTAGAAGTGGCACCATTTGGAAACTCTGATCTGCATCAACAGGTAGGTCCCCAGTTACTGTTTTGGTACAGATGCAATTACTTATGGGTGTAAGTCTGTACCTACAACTGCTAAACCACTCCTAGTTTATACCACAGAATGTAAACTTCAGAAGAAACATGTGCAGTACAGGTTCATGGATGCTCTTAAAAACTAATACTGTCCTTATTCATGAAAAAAAATTTGAATTTTAAATGTATAGCCTTCACCTGACAATAACAGCATCCTGAATATGCTGTGCTTTTTAAAATGCACTGAATGCTCAGACTTCAGTAAAAAAAATTTATTTTCAATATAAAAGTGCCAAAATATTCACCAACATTGTAATCTATTCAGCAACCAACTTACTCTAGTAATCAAAATTGCAAGCATCTTTATTCACATTTTTAAATCAAATTCCTTTCACACATTTCCACAATAACCCGAGTCTCTCGAAAGTGGGAAATTTGCATTTCGATTGGCTGCTGTAGTCCATATGTCCAAGTTCATGTAGGCACGGAAAGGGTTAAACCTCGGATAGTATTCCTGCTTACACATAACTGCCTGGTTCTCCACATGGGTTGAATGTTGAGTCGTGGCACTGACGGGGCAGCAGCTTTCATAGACATCACTCTGAGGTGCCCAGATGGAACCAAAAAGTCCAGACATTGGCGACAAGCTTCGGGTGCTTGAGAGGTAGGGCTGCAGAGCAAGATAAAACCAGCATGGGAAACTGCAACATGGACCATTTGCCAAAGAAAATCTGGAAATGCTAAGCACTAAACGGGAGGGAGGAAGCGGCATTTATGCAGGAAAGTTGAGAAATCCACAAGTAGAAAATTACACAGGAGTTTACAAAGAAACACGGCTGCCAAAAATATTACAGCAGCATTAATTTGTGTGTGTGTGTGTGTTGTGTGTCTGTGTGTGTGTGTTTAAAGGCCCCTCACTGAATGAAGCCATGTGAGCTCCTCCCTGCACTGCACAGATATTACTCGAACAACAATACCCTACTCAGTTCTGCTCAGACAGTTAAGGAAAACTGAGGAGAAATGGGAGACACACAAAGATTGCCATGCATACTTTGAGAGTTAAAATGAAAAGAGAAGGATGCCTAGAAATGACAAGAAAAAGGCTGAAGTATGTGTCAGCCCAGAAAGACTGTGCATGCTGGGAGCAGAAAAGGGATATTCAGTGTGAAAAATGAGACTATAATTGGGAGCTAGGGAATTCAGTTAGAAAATTTTGAAAGCTTATAAAGAACCTCCTGGAGGGCAAGATGTGTTAGTCTGCAAGAAAGTCTCTCAGTGAAGGTCATGGAAGCCTTGGGACTCTTAAAACTGAATGAAACATTGAAATGTATTGTGGGGAAAAGCTCGCCAGGGAAATGAACTGAATTATCTAATGCATTTTCCAATCTCCACCTTCTGTGTTTCCTGGCATTCCTGAATGAAATATGAAATAAAGCCATGTTTATTTTAGGAAAAGGTCTTCTACCAGTTTTGCCACTTTTTAACACAGAAAAATTTTCAGTTTTGCAGTTGAAAATATTTCTTGCTTTATTTGGTTAGTTTTATTCAAAATAAACCTACAGTATATGAAAAAAAACCAAAATTCTAAAATAGAGGATTTTGAAATATGAACAGAAGAGAAGGTGGTTACAATTAAAAGACCACCTTGAACTGAAGTTACTACACTGCACTATGGGATGACATAAACATGGCTAGTCTGGAGTATAATAGGTCAAAGCCAGATTCTGAAATCTGCACAAATCCACCTTAAATCACTTGGATTTCCTAGCAAAAAAAAAAAAAAAAAACCTGTCAAAGTCACCGAGAGCAGCTGTCCATTCAGCTCTTCAATTTTCAAATCTCTCCGGGTTTTGCTGTCAGCACTTTTTGGGTTTTACCCTCAACTGGACACATTGATTTTGATAAAAAAAAAAGTCTCAGTAGACTATATAAGCCCAAAATGTTTTTCCATATGTAAGCTGATTTTAGTCAATTTTCAGGCAAAGGATCATCTTAAAATTTTGCAGACAAGGTCGGTAACATCCTTGACAAACAGCTGGGAAAAACCTGGGCTACCAATGCCAGCATTAAATACATACCTCAGGCTACTTAAAAGATTCACGAAGAACATGCAAGCAACAGGTAGGGAAAAGACAGCAATACATTAGGACAGCTTTGAAGGAGCACGCGAAGGCAGCGCCTCACAGTGACAATACTCACTGTGGAGTTGACGTAACTGGCAGGCTCCCAGGCAGGTGGCATGTTGGGAGGAGCATTCCAGGTGGAGGGACAATTCTGGTCAATGAAGGCTGTATTCTGCACTGCTGCAGTACCTGGGAAGCCACTGGGGTAGTTCATGTTTTCTGCAATTTATAAAATCAGGAAGACAAACTAAGGCTTTTGCAATATAAACACTACTAACGTTTCTGTGGAGGAACGTTCAGTCTTCTCGAGAGTGAGCCAGGCTGGGACTGACCTAATCCTCCAGTGCCTTCAGGCAGTGTCAGGGTAGCACAGCAGCAAAGCTATCAATTTCTGTCAACAGGACTACCACTCCGTATTAGGGACCCACTAACAAATAGTTATCAGGAGGACAGGATAAAGACTTGGCAACCCCTCTGCTGGAGAACAAAGTCTTTATTAGACAGAAGATGCATGGCAGAACCTACCCAGTCCTCACCGCCAGCATGTCTGAGCTCTAAGCACCCGAGGGATCACCGTGCTGCCTGGGATACTACAGTCTGACCTTTAATTATTACTTAGGTAGGTAATGCTAAAGAATTCTAGATTGCTGCCAGTCTGCTTCCCAAGCCAAGAAACTCTAGCTTGGAAAGATAATTGGTCACAAGAGGCCTTGTATTTCACACACTGGAAGGCAGAAGCCTGCCAGAGGGGAAACAAAGAAAATTGTGCAAAAAGATATATATAATACTGTAGACACAAGCATTTCTCTCTATTCCCCCTGAGAGTCCTGCATACTGCCTTTTCAGGCCTAATAACTCTATACAAAGGCCAATCTTCTCATCCACCACATGCAGTCATTGTTTATTACTACAGAGCACTCAGCTGGAAAACGTAAAGTCCACTTAAGCAAGGAACACCCGTGTGTGTATAGACCAGCTCTATAAAAGCTGAGAGGAAAATAACCATGTTCTTTGATAATCCATAAAGCTTCATTTCATCTTACCTTCTGGGAAAGCACCATATTCATTCATCTCTAGCGGACAATACATGTTGGAAAACTGGCTGTCACAAGCTGCATTCCAGTCAATGAAGCTGTCCCAAGAAAATGAAAAATCTGTTGTCAGAAACAATTTGCGGAACTTCTAAAAATTATTTAGAAATACTTATTTAATGTAAAGATGTTGGATGCAAAACGCCTGTAACTGATCGTGAGGCTTTTCACATTCCACTTGACAACTGTGCCAGTATCTACTCTCTGCCACTACATAATCACAGCAATCTCTCTCTCAGAGTTTTTTTCCCTCTGGGAAAATGAACAACTTGTAATGACGCTACCAGAGTCCTGCAGTGCCTAACTGGGTTCAACTTTTTCCTCTATAAAATGAAAATAACTGCACTTCTTTCCCACAATCATGGATAACGTGATTTGAGGTAGAAGACGTAACACTTTCTCAAGCATTCGAATGCCTGAGAATAGCAATTAAAATGGAGATTTCTATTTCCTATTTTCCCAACCACATGTGCTAAAGTCCTGTTAAACAGTGTATTTTCTAAGCTACACATTGATTTGTAGGGATTATACTCCTTTAATTAAAATAATTTCACAATTTCAAGAAGATTTTTTCAAAAGTAATTCCTGAGGACATGTCAGCAGTGAAACAGGCCCTGCTACACAGCAAGTTTGAAGTAGTCCAAGTCGGAATCCAGTCTGCACAAGGTAGGCATATAAATTCAGGATTTCACATGAAGCTGCCCTACTTCAATTTTACTACTCAGCCAAGCAGCTATCCTAAGTTATCACTACTAAATATCAACAAATAACTGTGTGGATGTGCATGTATTTTTGCACACAAAGTCCCCATTGAGATGGGTGTATGAAAATAAAGTCGCAGAATGGGTAAGGCTGGAAGGGACCACAGTGGGTCATGTGGTCCAGCCTCCCTGCTCAAGCAGGGCCATCCTAGAGCACACGGCACGGGATTGTGTCCAGACAGTTCTTGAATATCTCCAGTGAGGGAGACTGCACAATCTCTCTGGACCATCCATTCCAGTGCACAGTCACCTGGACAGTAAAGAAGTTCTTCCTCATGTTCAGGTGGAACTTCCTGTGCATCAGTTTCTGCCCATTGCCTCTTGTCCTGTTGCTTGGCACCATGGAGCCAAGCCTGGCTCCATCTTCTTGTCACTCTCCCCTCAGATACTGATGGACATTGATAAGGTCCCCTATCAGTCATCTCTTCTCGAGTCTGAACAGGTCCAGCTCCCTCAGCTTTCCTTGTAAGAGAGGTGCTCCAGACCCTTGACCAACTTTGTAGCTCTTTGCTGGATGTGCTCCAGGAGCTCTCCATCTTTGTTACACTGACTCTGGAGTCCAGAACTGGACACAGCACTCCAGGTGAGGCCTCACCAGGGCTGAGCACAGGGGCAGGATCACCTCCCTTGCCCTGCTGGTAATGCTCTTCCTAATGCACCCCAGGATACCATTGACCTTCCTGGCCACAAGGACACTGCTGGCTCCGGGACAGCTGGTTGTACACCAGGACCCCCAGGTCCATCTCCTGTCAATTTGAATGACAGGATACAACTTGAAGAACTAGCCATATTTCACTGCCATGTGGTGGCAGAGTAGTTTGGTGGCTCACTAGTTTGTGGCACATCTTTCATTAGTAAAATTTGCTCTGTCAGCAGCCTAAAATACAAGAATTAATCAAGTTCGTTACTATGGGAAGATCAACCCAAATATACACAGAGCCTGAAAAATACCAACTTGTATCCCTAAACCACCTATATATTGGAATATTTGTCTTTTTATAACAATGTCTGTTCATGCCACTTAACACAAGTACACACTGCATAACACACCATGTGGCATACACAGGTTATGCATTTAGCAAGAGGGAAACAAATTTCAAAGCAAGGCCCTCTGCCTGCAAAAGGAGTGAAAGGAACTAACAGCTTTCCAAAAAGTATTTAATTAAACTTGAAAGAAGTTCTAGAATATCTATATATGAACAGGAACTACAGTGAATTTGTCTGAGTAAAATTATCAAGATACACTCATGGAAGAGCATTAACAATTAGAACTAAGATTGCAGAGGCAGAAAGACTTATTTTTACTATCATCTGCCTTACAAATATTATGAGTCAAGTACAGTCCTCTGCATCATAGAAGCCTGAACAAAGCATTTTCTGTACTTTTTACATGCAACATAACTTGCCTGTTGTGGACAGAGGGGGTTTCTTGGATCATGCATGGTATATTACTCTCAAGGTTGTAGTTTAAGCTGTTTGTCACGCACACTGGCTGGGCAGGCCACAAGTCTCCTGTTGGGTAAAGACCTAAAAAAGGAAAGGGGAATGAAATGCAGAGCAACAAGAAGGAGACTCCACAGATTCTGTCACACTAACACTTTATCCTCAGATCCCCAATAAGGACTGTCTGCTAGAGAAAAAAATCTGAGAAAAAACCCAGAGTTACTAAGCAATTTTTTTTGGTCATGAAGGCCTGTACGTAAACACCTCTCAAAATTTCTGTTTTTTAAAAAAGATATATATAACACTTGAACTGAGAAACTGGAATTCAAGAAAACAGGGCAAGAAATTCCTTCTGAGGGTCCTTAAGTGTTCAGCTGCCAAGGTGGCACACTCCCACACAGCAGGACAGACAGCAGGGATGCAATCCCCACTGTTTTCCTTGTCCCCACCCCTCAGTCAGTAACCACTTCTGAAGTCCAGCTACACAAATACAGCAGGAACAGGGTCAGGTTTCTAACAGACTGGAGCCATTCCCAACCAGACAATTTGTGAACTCATTAAATGCTGTATTTAGGCCCTAGGGCAGATATTCATTGAGCTGCTCTTCATGGACTGAGTGCCCTGACTGCCCACAGATACTTGGTTCCTATCAACTCTGTGAGAACTGGCAGCTGGAGAAAGGAAAAAAAATCCAAATTAGCAATTTCCATGAGACAATGGTTGCAAAGTTGGCTCTATTTCATTACTTCACATGACACATACTAATATTGCTACCATGGAAAAAGGTTAATCAGCATTTGTATCCTATCAGACACAGGTTAAACCTACAGCAGAAGGGCAGGGAGTGCTGCTGCCCAGAGAACCACGCGTCCTAACCAGCTTTCAAACTCCACCTCACCATGTAGCATGATGCCTTTATGAATCCCACTCAAAAAGCTAATATTACTTCCCTCTGAGATACAAACAATGAAAACTTAAGAATTTTAACAGTATGACACAACCTCACTCATTATTGCTTTCAAAGAGAGCAAGTCCCAACTGTGGAAATTTAGAGAGAAAAATGGTCATGTTTGATTTGGTGCCAAGCTTCAGTTTAACACAGCAAGCACTGCTCTTGACCTCCCAACTGCATTGCTTCTGGACACAAT
This sequence comes from Machaerirhynchus nigripectus, assembly GCA_013397975.1. NCBI lineage: Eukaryota > Metazoa > Chordata > Aves > Passeriformes > Dicruridae > Machaerirhynchus > Machaerirhynchus nigripectus. The sequence goes on from VZRQ01009566.1 coordinate 74,251, forward strand.
CTGTGCAAAGCAAGGAGATGAAAACAAGAAAGAATACCTAGAACATGAGTTGAAAGCTAAATGCTGTCTTCACACAGAGAAGATACAGCAAAAATCACCAAGGTTATAAGCAAAAACTGTCAAGGTTTTAAGCCTTCATTAGCAAACTTTGCACTTAACTTGCTTAGAAGCGAGTTGTAGTAACAATGTGTCTATCAAGTTGGTGCATGCAAGTGTTATTAGCAACATCACTAAAACTGCTTGACAAAGTGTGAAAAAACCAGCTTCAGTTGTTAATACCGACCTTTATTTTTGTCAGGATCTGCAGCTATGTCAGTGAAATTGGGACATAAGGTTTCAGGATATTGGGGGACGCTGTTCATGTCTCTGCTGAATGGAAAGAAAATTTAATTTCTTAAGTCTCATAATCCAAACAATTTCAAAGGAAATATACAGAGATGTAAAAAATATTCTAATGACCATCATGATTGCTATTGCTTTCCCACTGTCCTGATTTTTCTTATTTCTGAATTACCGCTGTGCAATTTTTAAAGATTATTTTTTCCAATTAAAAGCCAGCTACTTACCACACATGCAAAATGAATAGAATTAATACACTTTAATTACCCCATTTTTATTATCCAAGTATCAACTTATTGCAAATTAATTCTCTAAAACTGTAAAACAAGCTGTAGTTCATGAAGATCAGTAGGACCTCTCAAAATGTTTAAACAAGTAAATGTACTTTTATGGCCATGAAGACACATAGAGACACATGAGCATGAATTTGATATTCACCAAACCCATCAAAGAAACTAGTCAAAATGAATAAAAGGAAACATTTTCAAGCACCAGAATCCCAAAGGAAAATGATTGGATTATTTCTCCTAATGAAAACAGAGAGTGATGAATGAGAAGTGAAATGAGGATTCATAGTAATAATATCTCTACTACAGTAAAGAAGGAGAAAAGAATGTGGGGGAGGGAGGAATCAATTTTCATGCTCTATATCCTAGGAGAACATTATTCCCATTAAAAGAACAGCATCAACTTGGAAGTCTTACTCTCACCTTTTTAAAAAAACCATTACTACTTTAATACAACTAAGCAGTAATGGAAATGTAGTAAGTTGCTGGGATCTGGAAGAAGTGAGAGTGGAAAACCAATTTCAATCTATTTTCCATTTGGAAGTTTTTATTGCACTTATGCAGCATTATCAATTTTGCTAATATCATTTCATGTACTGAAGAAGACTCTTCTTCCAACTAGTAAGTACAATCAGATGATCATAAAAAATTAGATCATAGGTTGGTATTATTTATCTAACTGAGACAAGACTTCAAGTTGGTGGCGTTTCCTTAATGCCTTACCGGTATAGATTCAATTTTTTACCTGGTATTGCAGATGTTATGAGACAGATTTAGAGTGATAGGAGTTTCAGATGGAAAATCATTTGGTGAAATATTCTCTCCTAAAGAAAAGAATGACTGTGAAAATCAAAGATCCTAAAAAAAAAAGAAGTATGCATATACTTCTTATATACATACACACAAATAGAATCAGCAATGGTGTTAATCAAATTTTCTCTCACACTGGATTATCACTAACTGCATTAATTTTAAAGCATGCTACCTAGGTCCATAGTCTTAAAATGTATTTTATGATTTAGAAATGATTACCACAGTCTTAGTGGAGAGGTTCCTTGTTACTATCAAATTAATTCTGAATTTAGAATTACTTCTTTTTTTTTAAGAAGCACTATAATTTGAACAAACAGAAAAGTCATGTACGCACAACACAACTTGTAATCTATTAGATCACAGGTTCAGATACATCACACGTTATCGTTTAGTAATGTAAAGTTTTATACATATACAAATACACATGAATATTTCTGCATATTTTTAAATTATTCAATCCATCTTTCTGCAGGTACCCAAAGCTGGGTTTGCTGGTATCACTTCAGCACTTTAAAATTTATTTATAGTGCCACATCACCCTGGATAACTGTGACGGTGACTTTCAACTACTTTAACGATATTCAGGCATTCAAGAATTGCAGTAATGAACCACAGCTCCCATTTCTCATACTATTCAAGTGGTTCAGGTCTCCTGGCTACTTATGTCTCAAATACACCTATCCAAACCCAGCATCCTCAGATCTGAACTGCTTTCACACATTCCTCATTTGTGCATTACTTAAATAGTTTTAACATTTAAAAAAAAACCAAACAATGTGATGAAACAAATTCAAAGGTGGAAATTGCTTTGGCTAGTGACTCTCAGTTCTCCCACCTTTCCGTGACAACTAATTGTGTATATTCCTCAGTGACGAGCCTGACAGTCATCTTTGTCTCCACAAAACGTGTGGTACTTCTTGTCAAGTACAAAGTCCTTTAAATCTCTCCTCATGTGTCTAAGAGGTGCTCTACAAAAGACAAGTTATGTGCCCCTTGCCATGGTAGGCCTTTCCATTCAGCAGGAAGGCTAAAACTCTGCCCACTACTGTGAAGAAGTGCCGTTTGCAAAACTTACTGGATGGAAGAAAATGCCTGGTAGTAATCACTGGCTTTTTATCTCCATCTGAACTGCTGGTACTGCTCCAGCTACCCCAGCTCCCACGACTTGCACGAACACTTCCCGATGAACTTCCACAATCTGAACTTGAATCAGAACAAAACTTCTCCAAACACTTCTTTTTGGACCGCTGATAAAAGTTTTCTAAAGAAGATTGGAAAAAAAAAAACCAATCTAAAAACCAACACAACATTTAAGAAAATCTTGTCAGGGAAAAGTCATCTGAAAAATGAATTTACACGGATTCTTGGAATTTCCTGATGAGAGAGAAAATAATATTTACTGACAGCTTCAGTAACTAGACCCTAACGCAAGGAGCTTCTGACCTACATGATATCCCAGTAAAGTGAATGCAAGTGAGGATACAGTGCAGCTACAGCAACAGGTTGAAAGAGGAAGTGCACGCTGTCCTTTGAAATACATAGTTAATACTTTAAACATGAAACATATCCTGGCTGTATGAACATGCATACTAAGAGCAATGACAAAATGTTGCAAGTAATGAATTCATAAGCGATAGACTCTCTTTTCTTATTATCTCATCAGAGGTGCAAAGGACAATCCTAGAGAAATTGGTATCTTTTTTCAGATCTCCTCTTCTCTAAAATCAGGGACAACAGATGATTAAAATCCTGATGGAAAGGCAGGAAGCAGGTACCCAAGCTAGTGGTGTTTTTCAAAAATGATACAGTTGCTTCAGTTAATACCAGCTTTCTTTTGAACACAAAAGCAGACTGTCAGTCTGTCTGTCCTTCACCAAGAACTGATGGATCACTGCTTCAGACTGATTCATTTTCTGATTTGCACCACCAAACAACCCCACGGAGAAGCATGCAGTGCCCTTCAGAAGTGAGCAGGTATTATTGCAGGCACTGCATCATGCCAGTCCTGTCATCTTCAGGTCAGGGTTCAAAAGGGAGAAAAGCACAGGTCTCTCAAGTAAGGAATACAGCCACAAAAATCCACAATGTGTTTCTTTCCCTGTTTAAGACAATTAAGATTACATACCTGTTTCTCCCTGTACAGACAAGCTCCCAGCTTTTTGGTCTGCTTTACAATTTTCCCCGTTACTCTGAGGGCACCAGGCTCTTATTCCAATATTCGCTCTCAGATCCGGCCTTTCAAATTCACTGCACATATGCTTCAACTCACTCTGCTCAGGGACCCTAATAGAACCACACCCAAAAAAACATGTTCGCATTTCACATTTCATCACATTTTTCCTTTTCAGGCATTAAACACTCCAACTCACACAGCTATCAAGGCAAAGTGCAGGGGAGGCAATAGCTGTGGGAATCTTATTCCCCAGCTTTCCAGAAACCTAAAAAACTTCTCTCAAAATGCAATATCCTACCACACAGACTACTACTTCTCAGGGGGAGAAGCAAAACAACGTGTGCATATTTAACTCAATTCTCTAATGCACTTGCAGAAGGCAATCAAATGTTGCAGTGAAAAGCACAGCCTAGCAGCGTACAAAGATCTGGATACAAAGAAAAATGTGCCCTGTGTTCATTTCACTGGCATAATTGTAACTAGAGTAAAATCACAATCTGAAACAATCTTAAATTTTTGCTAGTAAAATGGGAAAAAAATGTCTGCATCCAATATCGTAATCAGAGAGTATTAAGGAAAAATTATTAAAAGTCAGCTGTCAAATTTCTGCAGAAAGGGAACAGTTCCATCTTAACTCAGAAAGTAGCAACTGCTGAATTGGTTCAAGGAACAGACACTGAACTTCAGCTTTTCACTGCTGGTTTTTCATCCTTCCTACCTACAAAGGTGTGCATCCAGCAAAGATTTACACGTGTACTGACCTCACACAAAATGAATAGAAATTTGTGTACGATGAGTTATAACAGCCCTTTCAGATTTACAATCTCCTTTTAAAGTCCACTGACCTCAACAGAACCACTCGCAATAAAAATTAAGTCTGTGAAGGCTTTGTAGGATTGTGACCTTAATTCAAAGGGCTGGGCAAGAGGAAGGAGTACGATTTTCTCCTCAGAAGTGTTTCTATTCTAACAGGAGTTTGTAGCTAGTATTTTTTAGTAATCCAAACAATTTAAAATATATTAAAAAATATTTTAAAGTAATTTACAACTGACTTTACAATGTATTAAAACAATCCTCGGGGGGGGAAAAAAGTAAACTTCCACAGTGCTTACTCAATATTCTTTTGAACCTACTGCTGCTCTAGTCTTTTTAATTCATTACAGCAAAAATGCGAGCCGCTGTCTCCTTTCTACACATTTCTCCTCCCAAACTGGTAGAGGACAACATTCCCCCAGTTACTCAATACAGCAGATGACTCTCCTGAAGGTGGAATCATTTCAACAATTTTATTTTCCTTTTTTCACTGAAGAGAATACACGACTGGAACTTTTCCACACAATACACAATAGGAAGGAAGCTAACCACCTAAACTTCAGAGACAGCACATTCCAGGCTCCAACAGAGACCTACCACTGCTATGCAGAATGGGGTGCCCCTACATACATGCAGATTTACAAATGGAGTATTTTTAAATTTTTTTTTTTTGCTGGTGATACTTAGTACTGCACATTCCTAAAAAGAAATGCTTGGGCCAGGATTGAAGTGTGTTTATTTAAATAGATAAAGCAATCCTGCCTAATGTACTATGCAAAATCTGTGGAAACATTACAGCAATTCTGGGTTTCTTCACTATTTGGTGAGGCAATACATACCTTGTAGATATATTTACATTCTTCTTCTTATTTTTTCTAGATGTTCTATTTCTATTCCAATTCATATTTGGTACATTTCCTTCCTTTTTCTCCTGAGGCTTCTTCTTCCTATACGCATCTTCTAGCTAAAGGCAAAAAACCAAGCTGAGACAAAATGTACATTATAAAATGAACTTAACTTAGTCAATGAACTCCATTGGATTTTTCTAGCTAGACTGCTCTGGACAAAATGACCCGACCCAAATGCATAGTTACTTCATGATTTAGTGTCTTTCCACAGCACATCCTCTTTCCAGCACCATCAATTTAACCAGCCTTTCCAAGACTCTGTCCATCAAGACAGCAAGAGATGATGAGAGACAAATTTTTGAATTCCCAAACTTAGCATTTTCCCCTTCATAGCATCTAGCTCTGACTTTCAGGGAAATAAAAAAATGGAGGGAGAAAAAGTAAAGCAGTCAATAAAACTCCCAATGTGCTAAAAACAAAAAACATCTGCCAGATTTATGATCAGCTTGTGTGCAAGTTCAGCAGTAATAAATCCTCCCTTTCCTCAGCAGCTGGGGGGTGGGGGAAGGCATTCATTTGAATTACAACTGAGGAAATTATGGAGTAAGCCACCAACAAATACTAGTCATTTCAAAAAATGCAAGAAGCAAACTGAGCACCATCAGCCACACATAGAAAGAAGTTTGTAACGACAGTTCCCAAAGCAAGACTAGACCGTGTCTTTTGTGACATATTCCCCAAGCAACGTAAGCAATTCTTCCTTACACCTTTTTGCCATGGGATTTCTATCCAGTAGACCAGAATACAAACATAATCCAGATTCTCAGGTTTACTAATTGCCTGATGAAGTTCTTTTAGTGTTTTAGGCTGCCTGCAACAAAGGTACAGCCTGATGTGGTTATCATACTCAGAAACCAGGGGTGAAGAATGATCCTTCTCAACAACTTCACAATCTGTTAAGAGGCTTCTGCCTGCTCTACTCTCAAACGCAAGTTTCTGACGCAAAGCTGGGTTGGATTTGGGTTTGGAGATCAGGTCTGCAAAGGAAGGCTGGTATGCCCACCTCCCCGTCAGAGAATGTTCCCACATCATTAGTGTGGCTGACAGCTGGCTTGAGATCCCAGTGTGCTTGTGCCTGCTCTGACAGTAACAATCTCTGGCTGTGATACTGCTGTTTTGATTTTTACCAAAACTGTTCATCATTCCATAAAGCAGCATTAATCCAGAATAGATGTGGGACAGCACATCTGCAAACTTCCTCATTCATCTCATTTACAGTATTTCAGATCTGTGACTCTATATCATAGTCCCTACATACACATACATGCCTATATGTGTATATATAGGTACATAAACTATAAAAAGGTTATTTTAAATTTGAAAAGGAGAAAGATCACAATACAAACCTCAGAAGAAGTAATCTCCTCTTTTGCACAGCACGGAGTCTCTTCTTTAGGTCCCTTATTAATCTTTTTCTCTGTGGAAGGCTTTAGGTTGATCTGCTTTTTTAAAGTCTCGCAGTTTTCTGTTTCATTCCTGAGAGGCATTTGCTGGCTATTCCCTACAATTAAACAGTAACAACAGTTTGCTTGGGAAGAGAAGGGGCTCCCAGTCATAACTGCATACCTTTCTATAAAAACAGACCTGTGTTGCTTTCCAAAACACTAGGAGACTAACCTCTAGGCTGATGACATTGAAAATTTCAAAATCAAAAGCTAACGCTGTGTAAAAATTCTTACAGCAGTTGCAAAAAGTAGCTTTGTGTTGGTTCATGCTCATGAGCACACCACTCCCAGTGCATGCAGAGATTACCCAAGTCCTGCTCATCTCAGCTGAATTTGACCTATTTGGGGCTCGGCCATGAGTCTGTAAGGCAGTGTCTGAAGCTAGAGAACACTGGGCTAAAAAACAAACAGAAAAAACCCTGCAAGCTGAGTGGGGAGAAAGGACAGCCTTTACTTGGTTCTTCACACTTCCGAAGTGCCCTCTGCATTCAGCATGAAGACAAAGGGAAGTCATCCTTTCTTTAGGATGGGTTCCACATTAAACATTCTTTTACTTGAGAGGCTTGTGAGGAAGAAGAATTAGTTTGATCTAAGAGTCCAAAGGACGAAAGCTTCAAGAGGAAGCCTGCCTCAACAACCAGCTGAGTTTCCCAGGTGAGTCACATTCCTCTGCCTGGGCCCTGCCAGGACAGAACAGAATTAACTTTGCCTCTGATGGGTTCCAGGTATCTCAGAGATCTGCAATACATCCACAGTGAACTGCTACCGAGACTCTCAGCTGCTCTGCATGAGAAATGTCATCACTTACTGAACTGAACTGGCCTTCTTAACTGGGAAAGGCACATCCAAACATTTTTACAGTTTCCTACCAACCAACTACAGCTGAGTCAGACACCATCTCCCCAGTGGAGCAGGCAGCCATGAGGACTGCAAAAGGAGGACATGTGAATGACACACCAGGCAAGGGAGACTGCCAGAGCTCTAAAGGATGCTCTGTTGCCCTCCAGCATACAGACATGTGAGTACCCGAGGTCTTTAACTCCCTGTTTGTACAAAACCAGGTCTGTAACTATAATCAAGATACAAACACTGCAACATGGTAGGTTTCAGACTTAACATATCCTACTAAACACCTTGAAACACAGAAATACTCACATACCCGACAGTGCAGAAAACCACAACTGCTAATAGACAACAAAGGAGATTACCTTCAGTGCTTTACTACCGAATACACTGAATGATCTCCTAATTCAAAGCAAAGAATAAACAACGCCACATTTTAGGAGTAATGAAGACTCTCAAAATACCTTGTAAGAATGAGTGAAACTATCCTGCTGTCACCTGAGTGTGCACAGTTGTACCCACTATAGCTCTCAGATAACAACACAACAGGAAGCAGTGAGCCCATGGAAACAATTCCACAGGACAGCGGGGCCTGAAATCCCTCTCTGATGGCTCACTCACTTAATAAACTGCCACAGCTACAGCAAATGACAATTTTCACCATTCAACTACTTTGCCAAATGCCTCAGCGAGGCCAAGCTTCCAGAGGATCCATTTTCCTGTCCTGCTCTTGATTCCTCCCAGGTGTTCTTTTGCTTAAAATTTTGAATTGTGAAGCTAAGAGGTAGGAGTTCCCAGGCAGCTTAGTCCCACAATTTCAAAAAAAGGAAAACAAGATAAAAAATATAGCCATGCAATTACTAAGAGAAGCACTGATCTGCAGATTCCTATGAAATATAAGTTCACATTATTCTGATGTCAGGTTTTTGTTATTTTGTGTGGTTTTATCAAAGGAGTTCTGAATATCTGCTTCTGAATGTGTTTGCTTGGTGATTGAAGCACCATATTTTCAGTGGACCTGAAAATAGCAAACTGGGATCCTTCTGAATATCTGACAAGGGCAATTTTTGTCTTATAAGCAGATCTATGACATCAATTATTTTAACAGTTAAAATGCCATGGCACAAGCTTGAAATCTGTAAACCAAGAAACAACTTTAAATGTAAGCTGCTTCCTTAGGAATGTAACAGACAAATCACAGTGAACACATAAGAAACACCACCTTGTCCCACACAAAAGGCAAAATCCTGATCACAGTGAACTCATCAGAAGATTTCACTTAGTAATTTAGACTGATGGAATTTGAAAAAAAATTACCACCAATTTTCCTAGAAATTTCTTGCAGTTCCGGCTGTTGTTGAGGTGAATTTCTGGACAAGTGACTTTCAGGTAGCTTCTTGGACATCTTCACGGAACAGAACTCCTGTTCTTTGAGCTCAGCTAGATTTTCTGAAGTTTTAAGGTTAGTTTCCTTAGGAAACATACATGTTTGAAGATCTTCCTTCAGACCACACTCTGAAGAAGTATTTTTAATGAGAACTGTATTTTTCAGTGTACTTTCTTCTTCACCCAGAAAGTCTTCTGGAAGAGTTAAATTCTTGTTAACATTTATGCCATTTGCATATTTCAGAGTTACCCAGTTCTCACTGACAACATCAGTGCAAATGTCCTCTTTTGGTGCTGAGATTTGGTTCTCTGCAATCTGATTCTGCTTCTCATCAGCAGCTGCAATGGCACTGCCAGCTGCTGTGTTTGGTTTCTGCTTACTGTAGTAAACTGAACACTTGTGTTTCTTTTGAGAGTGGCTGTAGGTCGCAGGACTTCTCTTTGCTGCACTCTGACTTCGGCTGGAAGAAGTGCCTACAGACAGGAAGCCCTTCCCTTTACCTTTATCCGAGGAACTATAGGAATCCATAAATGTCTTGCAGCTTCCCCTGGAGGAAAAAAAAAAAGTTATTTGGGATTTATCTTTACAAAGTTATCATGAATTGCTTCATGAGATATTGTTGTAAGAAAAGAAAGGTGGGCAAATTCACAAGCCATGAAACTGCTTTAGGTCTTCAATTTACCATACCAGCAAAGCACATTCTGATTTTGGTGGGAGTTGAGCAAGACTAAGTATTTGCTGAGCCTTCCAACATTTACATGCTTCGGTGAGTAAAGTGCCTAACTGACCACTCAAGGGGGTCAGATATGAGAACCACCAAGGTATTTTCCATCTTTTCCATGGCTTGCCACACCATGTGGTGTACCCTTTACTTCCATCACACAATCTTTACCTTACGTACCACTGTCAATATACAAGATTAACAAACCCCTGAGATTAATAAACCCCTGAGTTCCTCCATTCCTCCTGGGTTGAGATGGAAGTTCTCTAAAAGAGGCTGCTTGGAACACTGTCTCCTTTAAACCAGCCCACAGCAATATCAGAATACAGACAGAAACACCACTCCACAATAAACAGAGTGCAAAAGAAGGAAAAAAAAGTATTTTTACTTGTAGGAATCAGAGCTGATTACGTCAACGGAGTTGCTGTTCTGCTGTGGTGAAGCGCTAGGATTTGGCCTCTGTCTTGATTTCATGAACTCTGCTAGAATATACTGGGCTTGCTGGAAGGCTATCAGAATCACTCCAAGCAGGGACAAACTGCCAAAGAAAACAATAGATACTGGTGTTTACAACTTCCAGGAATATTCAGCGAAAGAGTTAAAGTTTTTAACAAGATACACTTTTAAATATTCTGTTAGTAAATTCTAATTAAAAAGACAGACAAGAGACTCAAAATACAGCTTTAAAAATTACAGTTGCAATAGTCTTTTCTTTTCCTTTTTTTTCCTTATAGTCCTTACTAGTTATTAGCTCTATAAAATAACTCAGTCATGAACTTTACACAGAAAAAAAATAGAACAGAGAAGAAGTTAATTCTAAAAAAGATAATCCTTGATTTGAAGAGAATTTAGAAGTCTCACTACAACACAATTATATTATATGATACGTATCAGGCTCCTATTCATTCATGATAGTCATTGTCATTATTTTGGTACTTATTTAACACTGTCTCTTTCTTTTCCTAGAGAAAATGGTGGCATAACATGAGCTACAAATGTCACCATACTTCTGAACTAAAAATGTAGATGCAAAATATCCTCTCTCTCCATGGTGTATTAATTGCACCAAACATATACGGACCAAAACAAAAATCTTTCTAATTCATCAAACCACCTTCTCAATCACGCAGTGTAAATTTTGCTAGCAGGAAGACAGAATGAAAAATTCCTGTTTTTTCAGACGCCAACAGTCTGTTTCTGTTGCATCTAGAACCAGGCAATGCGGTCGCCGCTGTTGTTTCATTTGTGCTCTGACTGTTCCCAGTGTCCAAACAACGCAAGCAGCACCACAGCGTGCGTGGGGATCTCAGCTAGGGATGCATCAGCACCAGCGTTATCACCATGACATTCACATGCACTGCATCCTGCAGGAGCTCAGGGGTTCTGTGAGGAAAGCCTTACCTCACGAAGAGGACAGTGAGCCTCCAGAAAGACTCTTCCCAGCTGGGTCCTGGCACCACATCCGCACACAGCGGTAACAGGTGGTGAGGGAGAGTCACGTTGAGCGTGAAGTGGAACTCCAAATCAGCAGCAGTCACCAGCGTGAGCTCGCGAATTACCCATGAAGATGTGAAGTCAGGAGTAAATCTGTCAGGGAAAACAGAGATGGTGTTACTCTCTCACTGTTGAGCTGAATTTGATTTTATGAAGTCACACTGACACCAAAAATACAAATAAATGACAACAACAATAAGTATGAAAACTAATTTAATAATATTTAATAATAATTTGATAGTATTCTCAAAATTACTAAAATATTGCCTCATCATTAATATGAATTATTAATTTATTCATCTAATAATAACAGTTTAATAATATGAAACAATGTGATCTAATAATATTTTCAAAAGCACAGTTAAATAAAGTGTCCACTATCTGCTTAAACTGTGCAGGTGGCATTAGGCCATCTTAAATCAGCAAAATATGTGGGTTCATCGTGACTCTTCACAATACCCTTACTACTGTGACTTGTTTTCCTTTTCTCAAGGAGATGTATGTGATCAACTCAGGTTAATCAACAAAAGCACAGCTGTCCAGCACACAGCCAGCAAGATTTCAGAAACGGCCAGATTTAGGGTACAAAGCTGGAAAGACAAGGAAAGCAGAAGAAACACCAGATCTGTCTCCTCTTCCACTTCCCTGACCCATCTCATTGTTCTACTTGACTGCTAGAAGGTATGACTTGCCTTTCCAATCAGTAGAGGTGAAATTTGTTGTATAGGAAATCTCAGTTACTTTAATACAGTAATATTAACTTTACTTTTGCTTAAGTCCCAGTATGTTTCCCTCAAAAATAGTTCAAAAAGAATCAGTTTTAGACTATGTGCGATGTTGGGAAAACATGACTAGATTGTGGTCAGGCTACTTGGAACAAGCTTAGAGAATAACAAGCAAATAAAACATTGTGGCAACTCTTTTGCTTTGATTTATTACTTCATAATGCACTGATAAAAGCCTGTATGCTGCTTTTTAAAAATAATGGGTCATATAAAGAACCAGTATTATATTATCCGTTTGTTAGTGTTATCCTGAGGGAAATGCTTACTAAATTTCCATTCAAAATTTTGTGTGTGGTATGCTATTGGAGTGTCTGTTCCTGAAATTAATTATTTCAAATTTCCACTTCGGTTATTTTGTCAGCAAATTTGTCAGTGCTTACACAATGCTGATTTCTCGTGATGAGTTCTGAGCCAGGAAAAATTCCTGACAGTCTAACACTTCAAATCCATATCCTTGGCAACTGTAACCATTGATTTTCATCGATGAAATTGTTATAGGAAGAGGTCCAATATTCTCTACTTTGAAGTTCTTCGTAATGGATAGAATTTGCTTGCTGTCTTTCAGTTCTTAAATGAAAAAGAGAGAGCAATTATTTCACAGTGCATAAAATTATTTTCTTACATTCATAAATATATTGCTATTTTGACTTACAATTGAATAAAAGAAAAAAACCCATAAGTGACCAAGCCTTAAAAAACAGAATCTACACTTCTCAAGGCCAAGCTCTTCAGCTTTTACCAATCTGTTTACGTAACATTAATGTTCTGTATCAGTACCAGTGCAGAGCAAAGCAGCCAGCTGCACAACCAGAGACCCGTGTCTCCTTACTCACGTCGTCTGCAGTCCATTAGTGTAGCCTCTGGCACCTTGAATCGAAGGGATCCTCCTGCACCAGGGAGTCTTCCCCCTACTTTAAGCAATTCTTTGGCTCCAAAGCCTTCTACATTGACCACATCCAGAACGGTTAAGTTGTTTCTGCCATAAAATAAAACTCAAGCAATCAGCCACTAAAGCCCATATTAAATTTGCAAAATCACGGCTTTGGTCTCTAGATGTCAAACCAAGACAACAGTGTTTCAGTAACAGAATCAGTGGTCAAACCTGGACAGATTGCCCCTAAACAGAGATAGGATCACCCCAGAACCAGCCACTAGTGAATTTCACACAGTGAAGGAGCAAGTTTAGCGACCACTGCCACTGGATAATAACTGTGCTACCTAGTAAAAATGGTTGCTTCTTCCAGAAACTCTCTTTTTCTACAAAGATAACCAATGTTTGGCTGCACATAAGACTTACTGGATAAATAACTCCTACCATTATGGAGTCAAGTTGAAAAGGGAAAAGCCACGCAATGTGTTTCTCTCTCAACTCAAAACTGCCTCAGTATAGTCACATGCATTTTATAATCTTCTGCCACATATAAAGAAAATTAATGACTGAGACATAAGGACACTTTAAGCCATTTTTATTAGATGAGAGGTATTCTGACTTTCAAATTTTGACCATCTGTCGATGTGCTAGGACTTTAAAAATTCATTTTTACATTGATTTGCTTGATTCTCCCTTACAACTAAAACTTGGCTTACCTGATTAAAATAAGGGAAGCTACTCTTTTGTAGTCAAGAGGTGTAAAAATTACACCAACTTTTCTGGTTTCCAGTGGCTGTAAACTTAACCAAAGCATCTCAGAACTGCATTTCTTGTTGATGAGGTCCTCTTGATGCGCATTCTGTTGAACAAAAAATGCACTCTCACTCACTGAAAACGTGTGTTTAAAGATATCAATAAAGAAAACACTGTATCACTACTTAGCACCACATAGAATATTTTTTGGCAAGGTGCAGAAACTGCTGACTAACTTATTATACCGAAGTCTTTCCTTTTGACAACATAAAACATCAGATAAGATTGTTTATTTGAGCAAAAGTTCATATTACTGCACTTATTATGAGGAATGTATTACTTCATTATTTAAAACAGCTCTTATTTGCTCAGATGGAAAAGAAATTATGTAGTGTCTTTCATATTCAAGGAATCCTGAAACACTTCACAACATAAGAACTGACAGTGTACTGATTGCACAGGGAAATGTGGCAACCATTATACCCTCAGTCTATGACTTACAACTTGATTGAAGTGAGAAAGGGACTGTTGGCAAATATGATGATCATTTGAGTCACTGGAAAGAAGCCAAAGTGAATTCTCTACTATATTAATTGAAAACCGGAACTACCAGACGTTCACTTAGTCTGGAAATAATGTAAATTTTTGTTTAGGTTTTCTTTTTTATACCATTGTTTATTATTTCTGCCTTTAAAAAATGAAAATAGCCCTAAAACTTGCTCTTCCAGAACTTGGGGTCCCCTCTAAAAAGAGGTGATCAGATACCGATAGCAGTCAAAAAACCCATAAACATTCCAAAACAGGCTCTTGCTTGGTTGTTTCTCAATTCATGGGTGTTGTACTAACAGTTTTTCTGATCTTTTTCAGTTCAAACTGTTTTTATTCTTAGTCTATTTTATAAAAAGTAGCACACAAAAACTATAAGAACCTGCATTTAATAGTCAGTACTTATTAAAAGCAAGCCATGTATGGCATTTTCAAACTTCCCCAAGTCACTCTCTACAAAGACACACATGCACTCAACGTGAGCCTAACAATTCACTGCACATAAACTGACTAGGGAAATGATGACAAATGCAAAAATTTAAATATTAACAACTACTGATTTGGTTAACAGGCCAAGGCCTGTCTCATATGTGCTGAATACCTATCTAACCATGCATATTCCCCACAGCTCTTCAAATCTACTGAAAAACATGCATTGCACACACTGATGTGAAGATTTACAGCTATTTTTCCATTTGGTCAAGAGTATGGTGTGTGGGACTTTGGAAACTCACTCCTACTCCTATGCTACCTTCCCTTTCTCAGAGTGTGCCTACAGGCTAGGATTTATGAACTGCTGTCTCCTCTCTTTTACAACAATTCTTACAACTGTTGCCAGAAAGGAAAGGTCAGCTTTGATTAGTGTAGCAAACATACTGTTTTCTTTTTACAAGGTACAAATATTTCATTAAGATCTTAAAGCATATGTGCAGAAACATGTATCTACAAAGGACATTAAAGATGAAGCTGCAGCATGCCCAAACAGCAAGGAAAATACACTAATTCTGGGCTTTTACACAAACCAGAAGTCTTAAGAAGAAATTCTCCAGGTATTCTGGATAGTACTCTGGTCACCAGAATATGCCAACATCCCTGATACAGCATTTTCTCTGTTTCTGTCATCCATGGCACAACACCTCCGGGTTTAAGCACAGCTCAGCACTGGTGTGACACAGTCAAGTGTTACCACACTCAAGCAAAAATTAGGCAATGGGAAACAGAGAGAATCATGACATTCCAAAGCTGAATCCAGGAGCTGCAATGGCATGAAGCTGAGACGCAGCAATCCCGCCTCCTCTGCCCTTGAACTACATGACACTATTTCCCTCTACTGCAAAGATAACCAGCCAGCCCCTGACATCACTGACTCCACAGCCTGACACTTCATGGTCAGCCTGGAGCTAAGGGTGAAGTCCCAACAACACACACACACACTTGCAGGCATGCGTGCACTTCCTCCCTACAGCTGTATTCAAAACAGACTCATCAAATGCTGAAAATAATTAACTGCAAAGATACAAACCTGACAAAGTATCAAGAAAACACTCAGAAACTGCTTTAAATCGCACTTGGGAACAACCCAGAAGTAGCATATCTAGGAAAAGCTTTCTCTAGTGTGTCAGACCACTTCTACCAAGATTAGCCATCTTACCCTGTGAGAACATTCATCCATTAGCCTGAATTCGGTGGTTGTGAAATTAATAGCTTGCACATTTATGCCAAACCTAAATAAACCAAAACAAAAAGTTAAGCATTTGAAACCCAGCCTGTCAGAACTGCATTGACTTATTTTTATATGCTGGCATCTATTCTTAAATAAGGACTATTTTTACAATTGCATTTTGGCAGATGTGAAATACGGTGGAAATGTGGATCTGCATTTCAACAGAATACACTGCAAATCAGTTTTATGTGGATTCCACACATTTGGAACACAGACAAATGTCTGGGCATTTTAGGTCTGTCAGTGTAGAATATTGTAAAAGATCACCATCAAGAAATAGAATTTCTAAGCCACACAAACACAAATTCCCCGAAGCTTTTTCTGCTTGCATAACTGTTAAGAAATAATCATTATTAAATCTCATATAATTTATTCAAATATCTCCTTTCTGCTCATGATTTCTTTCAGATAAATCCTTATTTTCTATCACATACTTTGCAAATAAAATTCACTTACAGCAGTTGACTTTTTTGCCTAAATGCAAATTATAAGCATTTGACATTAAGGTATTAAAAACTGACATAAGAAAACCAATAGGCAAAATTTACATTATAGAGGACTAATGGACCTCCAGCCACTGAATTGAAAACAATTGTCACAACTGTCTACGACATTAGCTTAAAAAGAACCAGTTAATGGATGTGATTTCTGGTAAACTTAGAAGATCTGCAGAAATGAAAAGTGTGCAAATACAGAGAAAATGTAATTGCAAACCACTAGAAAGAGTCTATGTGAAAATCACATTTAGTATGCAAACAGATGCAGTTATTAATGTGCATATATATACACAGACATATATATGCACATGCATGTACCTATGTAAAGAAATGAGGTTAAGGAAGCAATTACACAGGGATTGGGTCCCCAAATAAGCAAGTTACACCTAAGCACAGGAGTAATCCCACTGTCTCGAACCAAACAGTCCTACCAACTGTAACATTTCTTCAAGGTTAAGTGTGACAGTCAGGACTTGTTCTGGCGAACTTCAGCTCACCTCACCAGGTTTATTGTTTATCTAACTCTTCTCTAGATTTCTCATTAGAACATCTGAATTATAAAACAGAAAGTCCAAAACAATGCGGAAACATTTACTTAGCTGACCCTAAACTTTTACGTGGAGGTTGCTCCCTCCAGACCTGCATTTTTCTCCCTGGTTCCTGTTTCCTGTTCACCCAAGGTTACCACCTCAGAAAAGGCTAAGAAGAAAACTTTTCCAGGTGGGACAGTTCAGATACCTTCTTTTCACTGATCTGTCTACAGACTCTGTAGACACTGACTAGCACTGTGAGGAGATGCACAACCCCAACTCTGGAAGTTGTTCACCTCACCTGGGCAGCCTGCACTACGCCTCAGATCCTAGAAGCTGACCAACTATAATTTACATCTGGCAGACACAAACATGCTTAAAACATGCTCAATTTATGTTTTATCAATGATGAGGTACTTTACAAATGCATGCACCTTTACAGGGAGTTGCCCTGAACATGGCTGTATCTTCCAAAATGGGTCAGAGCATAATCCCCACCTAAGTTACACTTTGAAAAACTAAAAAAAACCAGTAAGTAACAATCATAAGGCACAGCAAATAAGATCTTTTAAAAGGGTAAACAGTGTCCTGAGATAGTTATTACCATTTGTTCAGCAGACTCAGTGAAGCTTGGGGATCAGGGTAGTAAGAAAGAGGCAGAAGCTGCAACGTAACTGGGAAGGATGAAGGGTTTCTTAGTACGAAATATTTTACCTAAATAGTTTGGAGGGGAAAAGAAAGAGTTAAAAACTACATATTCGAGAACTGGTTGGTAAAATAATTCAGCACTGGTAATATGATCTGCATTTTCAAGGGACTTCAATCTGGCTTCATTCAATCATACATGCACAACACTGCATGGAACAGCAGGACATGTCACCACAATGTCATAATTTGCAAAATCAGCTAAAAATGCATTTCAAACCACGTGTACAAAAATACAGACTGCCCCTGCTCCCCACACAACCCTTTCATTTGGATTTTGATTTATGCAGGCAGATGTGAACAAAGCTCTTGCACAGAAGAAAGTGAAGTTAGTGAGGTGCCACCCTTTCTTAGAGAAGTCTGAATGCAAGCAGGTTATAAAAATTACTGTAATGACTAACAATTAAACTGGACAAATGGAATATTAAAGTAATTCACAATATGTGCATATGAAAACTATTTCCATATGACTGGTTCTGGCCTAGGCTAGGTTAGTAGAGACCTAAATCTGACAAACAAGAAAGAAGTAATTGTCAGTGTGGCTGGAAGATACATTGCTCTGCAAGTGTTGTACCTCTCATAAATGTTATACACACTTCTGTTACATAAGGCAGTGGCATGAGGAAGGCCATCCTGTAACCACATGCATCACTAATGACAACACACAGTATCCCTAGTCCCATGTTCAATTATTTCACCACAAGCATGTAAATTATACAACGAACGCAAGGAAAGTTTTAACAACCACAAGAAATTGTTCGTTAAGACCTACACTGCTTTACTCCTCATACTATAATACTACAATCAGGAAGCTAGAAAACGTATCAAAGAGCCAAAGGGATACAAATTTAGTGTTTTAAATTAGATCAAAAGACTAATTCACAAGCAGCATGAAAATCCTAAGCGGCACCAAATATTAACCACAAACTTTTTAATTTAAATAAGCTAAACATACATCAACTCAGAAAAAAGCATAGGAACAACCATCCTCACCATACTACTTTTAACAGCTGTGGCACTGAAGTTGAGTGTGAGGCCAGGCTCTGCAGTCAACCGTGGCAAGAAAAAGGCAAAGGATTCCTCTTCAAAATTCTTCTGCTGAGTGAAGCGAGCCGGCCCTAAAATACTTCTCCTGCTTTATTGGCAAAAGCAGAAAACTTAGCTCGTTTGGGTTTTTTCTTCTTTCAAACAAAGAATAACAATAACAACAAGATGATTTGCCAGGACCTATAATTGCATCAACTAATCTTTCCTTGAAAATGGTCTCTACAAAATAAAGTCTGTAAAGCTGTACCCCAGTAGCAGAGAGCCAGTATAACTTCTGTGTATGTAGGCCAGGGACTAAAAACCTTGGAAGCCATTCAAAGACCCTAATCCTGAGAAGACTGCTACGCAACCTGTTGATGAAGGATTTATGCAACTCCATAAATGCACTGGTAAAACATGCTTGGACTGCTTTCCTGCCAGGTAGCCCCGGTGAGACAACTATAGTCAGAATATTATTTACATTCTAGGATGAAAAGCTTACTCATGGCTGGCAGTGCCTTGAAATGAATGCTGGGTGTGTCTGGGGTGCTCTGAAACTTGACGTGCTTCAAGACAACTAACTTAAGCTTAGAAAATGGTCCAAAACGGTTTGTTCTAATTAAGAATACTTTAGAACAGAAATATTCTTTCTTATAACGCTGTACTGGCTTGAATTAAGAACCCCAACAGATTCTGTACAGACCTGCATGCTTCCCCACGTCTTATTTTTTGCCATCTTTCATAAAGGTCACTTGCAAGCTCAGAATCCACATCCCAGGCAGAATGGTCCAGAGAGAGACTCTTCTGCCAAAGCAGATTTGCTAAAACGATAACAGATAGTTCAGATTTTACAGGCATAATATTTGCTCCTTCCATCAATCTACTTCTGAACATGAGTAATCAGTACCTGCAAAGGGTCCAGACCCATAACAAAAAAGGCAACCCACTTTTCCCCTTCAAAGTGAGAATATGTCAGGGTATATATATTATTCTCCATATCAGATTTGCTTAAAGAAATACATCTGCAAAACCAAAGTAACTGTACATGCAAACAAGAGTATGGGTATTGCATAGGCTTTGTATGCTCTAGTAAGCCCTTTTTTACTGCTGCTATTTCTAATAGATGCCATTGAAGAGTAACCATGTTATCAGTAGCCTACACAGTACTCTCCACTGATGGCAGTAAAGTGTCAAGATAATACACTACATAGTGGTACAAAAATAGAGGAGCACAGCACAGCAGGGAGCAGAACAATTCCCACAGTTTGGCAGAAGAAGTCTCTTCATTTCAGCTTCTTTTCTAGATGCTGATTATTTTCAAGTTCTTCTGAAGATAAATTGCAAGGCTTCACATCAGTCTACAGATTAATGCCTTTCAGAAAATTACTCATTGGTTCAAGCATTTTTGCATAGCAGAAACTCGTTAGAACAGCACATCTCTTTTGAAAGAAAACAAAAATTACTTATTTTGAAAGTGCATGTACTCTATTTTACAATCCTAATGTTTAAAATAATGAATTGAGATGGGCGATTATTGGAATAACCCAACTACAATTTCTTTAGGTCAGTATTTTCAGGCTCACGCCTTACACATTTCTGTTTAACAAATACTAGTATCCTAAATGCAGAAGGCAGAATACCTGTATGTAAAGATCTCATTACGTGTATAGTTAGAATGAAAATAAAGTAAGCATCAAGGATTGGGCTGTATCAGCCATACTCCTTCATGCAGATTTAAAAATATATACAAAAAAGCACACACTTGCTTCTAAGATATGTACCTAAGCATGCATGTGTACCAGTAATTAATCAAGTCACGTTTCTGTTTGTCACCTCAATTCTCCTTACTTCGAGAGACTGACTACTATTGCCTTCCTCATATCTTCACACAAAAATACATTTTAGGAAACATCATTTTGAAAACACTTCCAGGAGAGCACTGAAACATTTAAAGCCTATGGTACCAGCTGCCTTCTGAAACTCTCTACTGCAGGGAGATTAAAAACCACTGCTCTGAATCAGCTTTCAACAGATTCAACATTCTTTAGGCAGTATCATGCCATGTAATACCTATGCTATATCTTGGTAAATGCCAGCCAGGTACTTAAAACAGCTCCCAGCTTTACAGTATCTGGAGATAGATTCCTCAGTTCCAAAAAAAAAATAAGACCCCTTCTTATTGTTTCACATGATAACAGTGTTAAGGATGCTGTTTTATAAGCCTGATAAAACATCTTTTGCAGAAATCGATGGAATTATTGCTGTGAGAAAGAGAAGAAGAGAAAACCTTCAAATTTAATTTTGGATACAGGCAGATATTGGTCAACACTTTTTTTTTTGTTTTTCATCAAAGAATTCCCAGGATCTGGGCCCAGGTTGTGCACATTTTCTAATAACTTTGAATTAGTGGACAGTTTTACCATTCTACCTCAACATCTCTTGAGAAAATATGTATGAAGAAAGAAAAGGGCAATACAACATCAATGAGAACTCATAGGAGAGTCTCAAATACTAAAATCCAAAAAAGCCCACAGTGTTCCAAGACAGAACAACAGCTTAGCATGAGCTATGGAATTAGATGTCTGAAATACTGCACCGTGTACTTAGCACCCTCAGCCATTTATATACTCCCAGAAAAGTGGATGTTTTTAAAAAAACGTAAAACTGAGTACTTGTATGAACAATCTCAATATTCTTATTACAAGTCCTGCTACATAAAATGAATTTTCTGCAACAAAACTACTGTCAGATGCCAAAAAAAGCCTAAGATGAGCCTACCTGAATCAGACTTTCCCAAGTAGCACTGAATATCACAGTGGGCAATTGCTTCAAAATTAAGATCTCCCTGCTGGAAAAAACAAAACAAAAATATGACAAAACAAGAACACAGATTTCAGTTTCTAAGTGCCTATTTTTGTAGAGTCAAATAAGAGAACTAAGGCCTTGGATTTAGAGAATTAAGTGCCGAAAGAACTATAATTCCCTTGCTGTTCAACTCTGGGGACTTAACTTCTCAAGCTACAGAATGGTTAACACAGTGGTCTGGTACTAAGCTTTTCTTTCACGACTAAGGAACAGATTTCTGGCTGGAGAAAGACACTGCTGTAGTTGGGTTTGCAGTGCCTAACAATAATTCAACACACAGCTGAATACAATACCTTGGACACAGTCGAATAGATCTGCAGAGGTATTTCAAACATCACTCCCACATTTGTGGACAAACAAATACTAGAGAGCACATTCGTTACAGTGTCTGTCACACTGAGCTTCAAAGAAAATACATTCCAGCAGCCTGGAGGTAGAGTCAGAGGTTCGGCGAAGTTCAGAATCTAAAAAGAATCAAACAACAGCTGAATTAAAGTTGGTACAGCATTTACTGGTGCAGGTGGTACCTTGAAGAATGCAAACTTTCTGGTCCTTCATGTTTTGCTGTTACTACATGGTCATGTGTGCCCATACCTGATCCATACAGTGCACACACGCAAATCTGAACATCAAAATATAAAAAGAGCCATTTAGATGCCTACATCATGTGCTTATTCATAAACCAGATTTGCCTGATTGGAATCAAGCAGCTGCACAAGTAAATTATCAGCTTCAAAGCTCATCTATGCACTAAAGACTTCCACTATGAAGAAATGCTGAATCCTAGAGAGCACAAACACACGTGCAACAATTCTGAGAACAGAGCAGTAGTCTGTAATTTGATGCATCTGTAGCTGCAACTGAAATGAAAGAACAGTTGTTAATAAAACAATAAAAAAACTAAGCTGGAGAGTGAATAATGCCTCTTGAGACAGTAGCCTAATAGTTACAGATGTACATATACCTCTATTTTCAACTGACTCCAACCAGCTCTGAGAACACAGAGCTTTTCAAAGAACCTATTTTGTATGTCAAAGATCCACATCTTTAAATCAAAGACAAAACATTGTACAAAGAAGAAATAAAGCTTGCCTTTACTATGTGCTTTGTTTCTCTGGCTATGAAGACTTCATTCAATTCAATGCTGAAGTAAAAATTATTTGTAAACCATATGGACCAGTATCCTGAAGTATTATGATGTGGTTCTATATGAAACAATGCTGCAGAAGGATCTACATCAAAATACCTGTAGGTAAATACAGAAAAAATAGAAATACAGCTGCTATTGTCCTTGAGTACACAACAAGTGGTCCATACAAGAGAAGATAACATAGCATTCTAACACAATGAGGCTCTTCTAAGTTTTTATGGAGAAGAACAAAATTATTTATTTGGGAATAATTATATATGGGAATAAAAGTTCACAAGAACCATGTAAAAGAGGCAGGCAAAATATCTACCCTCTTGCTACGCCCTAGTACAACTTTGCCTACTGCTTTGTGATACAGTAGGCTGGATGAAATTGGCAAAACATAACTGAAGAAAGAAAATTCACATTTTTTCTAAGACTATCCAGCTTCTGCCTTGCATTAACAAGGATGCTGGAAATTTTATCATAGATTAAGCAACATGTATATGATATGAGCTGCTAAGGCATATGTTTTTACCGGCTCCTGAAATTCTTCTTTGAATTTCAGAACTATTACTTGAAATGTAACAGGTCTGTTTTGGCAAATGACACAGCAACAACAGGAAGAAGCCTCTTCACTGACCTTGGAATCATAGACTGACAAAGGAAGTTAACTTCATCTCTTAAAGGTAAGGTACAGTATTTTCATTATATTATCCGTGAATGTTAACAAACAAACAAAAATCCACTGTCAACCTACCCTTCCATCACAGGACAGAAAAGACAGGCTTTGAGTGTTGTAGTGCCTTTCAAAAGATTGTTCTTGTTGTGGTCAGAATAAAGACTTTCACTGTCACAGGATGCAGCTGGGAAAGAGCACACACACAGAATGCATCAGCCAGAAGCACATCCAAAATTATTTCACATGAAGATTTGCAAGAACACTAAAAAGGGGAACCTTTGCTGGTGCAATCCTCACACAGGTGAGTAAAGCACCTATTTGTTTGAGTCCTGATTTTCAGAGGTTTCAAAACTTGCCTTAAGAAGTATTCATGAAAGTTGAACACCTTCAAAAATACACACACAGTAAGGCTGTGAAGAGCAACCTGACCAATTTTAACCACGTGTCATTGGCACAGCATTCTTACTGATCAGAGCACACTGCCTTCTTTTAACAAATGAAAAACTGCTCTGAAAAAAAGAATCACTTAACATAATAGTCCCTTCTTTTTTCTTATTCGCCCATGTTTTCCCTAGGAAAAACATGTCTCAATGTCATTATGAAAGCAGCCTGTTTCACAAATGTTTAAAGTCTGTACACTGCAGTCTAGTGGTCAGAATAGGAAACAGGCTGGAGTCAGGAATGCTTAAATGACAATCTCTGCTCTTCCACTAACACGTCTGGTCTCAGGCAAACCTCTTCAATGGTCCTGCCAAGAAATGTCAGAGAAAATGACCACCCAAGCACAATAGCCTTTTAGAAAACATATTTGAAACAGGAAAAACCCATAAAAGGATGTTGAAATAGCATGTTCAATAATGAAGCTTACTGTAAAATCAGCTAGCATTTCAGCAAATGTTTTTCCCCCCTTTTTCAAGCATGTATAGCTTAGAGCCTTCAACCAGCATAAGAGGAACCACATACACAGAAAAACGGTGGAAACAATTAGCAAAAAGAATTCATCCTCTTTCTCAACAAAGTCTAGACAAGTGGATTTTGAAATCTTTCAGGGTCTCTGCTGAAAAAAAACTATCCATTTTTCAGCAATCAAATCCTGTTTAATCATTTTATCTCTAAATACATGTAACCTGTACCTTTACAAGAAATAGAAGCAACTTTTGTGAAGTTAGTAGATGATGAGGATAGCAGTACTGGCTCAAACTCCACGGGTGATGTGTCTTTTTGTGACAACTGCCGTATTTCCTGCATGAAGACAAGACAAATGATTTTTGTAGCAGTACTACCAATATTAGTGTTGCAGCTCCTGTATTAGTCTATCTTCTTGTCAAATTTGCAAGCCACCATCTGCCATTTTCTCAAATCTAAATCAACACACGAATTTTTATTCAAGTTAACAGCTCTTATGTTATAAAAAAAATTCATCACTGAACTACATGTCATCTCAAGGATCTATTAGACATTTGGGCACACTTTAAAAATTCAGAAGTGTAACATTTGCTACCAGCAAAATCAACCTGCTATTAGAGAAAGCTAATTCCCCAATCAAAATCAACAGCCTAAATTATGACTTCCTGAAGCCCACGATTACCTGTATATGCACAAGGCTGTTTCCAGAATGCATGATATACACATCTACTGATGAATGACCTGTCCAAAAGAATGAACACCAAGGTAAGTTCACTAAGGACGGAAACACCCTTGCTTTGTCAGACACTCACATGAGAAGCAATCCCAGTTTAAGTTTTAACATCTTTGTGTGACAGATACCCTTGTAAAAAGGAAGAACTGTTCACATCTTCAGCTGGCAAACATTTGAGAGAGGAGTAAAAGATCCACTCAACAAGATTTTTGGCCACAAACATGCAGGCAAGCTTTAACAGGGAATCTTCATTACCACCTGAATCCTAGATAGAGCACAACTCCCCCCTTTCCTAGGGGCAGGGAGACAGGAGTTACCAGCTAAAGGCAAAAAGAATGGCTGGTAATGGAAGTAACTTTCTACAGGCCAGTCCATCAGTAGCAGGAGAGAGTCCAGTAAAAACTGTTCTGTATCACACACAGCTGAACAAGATCCTGCCTTGCCTGCTTTAAAATGCAAGCATTCCCAGGAGATAATGTGAAGCCAGATTCAGTGCTTCGGGCTCAAATCAGGAATGGTCCTATCACCCAGCAGGTAGCAAACTATTGCCTAAAGCAACAGGAGACAGGGGTAACACAGCTTTCACCTGCTGATAAGGCAGTACAGCTGTGTTGGGGAAGCACCCTTGGTCACTGGCAAAGCTATGTTCCCATCCACAGGACAGTAGGCTGATGTACAGGATGAAAAGAAGAGCAGCAGGACAGAACAAGTTGCGTTTTTGCCCTTGCTCATGCTTCAATTAAATCAATGTATGCAGGCTGACATGAAAGGACATTCTCCCACCTGACCAGCCATGATTTCTAATAACGTATGTGCTTTGCTCAGCTGCTTGAAAGCAAGTGCCAAGCTTCCAAAAGAGGGTTCAAGGTGTTGCTTATGAGCTCTACATATCCCACAGCTGTTTAAAGCACATACTCCTCTTCAGCCTTTCCAGCTGGTTAGTGCCCCTGTGCAGGCCCTGCCTACCTGCTGTCCCACTCTAGGTGCTAACCTCCCACCAACAGCTAATCCAAAAGGCTTACAGGACCAACCTCTAGTACAGAGAGGGCTTATAATTGCACTGTATTTAACAGAAAACAGCCCTGAAAGCATATTCTAGTACTTTAACCATCGAAAGTGTTAACAGTGAGCACCCCTGACAGAACAGATGGGAACAATTTTTTACCAGCATCAGAATAAATGTACATCCACAACTCAACATAACAAAGCCCTGGCACCTCACTGGCAGGGAAACTAGGTTTACAGTGGGTATTTCAGTTTCAGCTCTGTGAAATATCACATCACATAACAGGCACAAGGGAAACAGTACATATTGTAAATATTTTTTTGTGTATATTGTATCTGTTGTTTTATGTTAAGAATCTATTATGTTAAGAATCACTTAACATAATAGTCCCTTCTTTTTGTTGACTAGATTTTGAAATGCATTTCTCAAAAGACAAAAAGACCATGCTCTTTTTCAACAAGTATGTCAAAAAATATTATTTTAATCTGTATTCTTAAGCAGTTTCCTCTTCTCCAATCAGAAGAGAAAACTGGCAGAAATGTCTAAAAAAAGCTATTCTAACAGACTGCAAGGCTCTATAAATAAATTAAAATCCCTTGGATTTAGAGGATTTGCAGCATAAAGAAACTGCAAGGAGTTGATTGTTTTGCCTGTGGAATTCTAGCTCACAAGAACAAATGATGTGCACATCTGTATTACCTCATTACCCTACTTTCCGTAACGGCCACTATCCCCAGTACTGTATAAACCATTCTGCCTTCACAATCCCATTATGCTCAATTTAATTAATGGGAAACCAGAAATGCAGTTGTAGAATTCAAAGGACCATGTCATCTTTCCCTACTAGTTAAGCAGATGCATAAGCATGGGGGACTAAAGAATGAAAGAGATCTAGTTTACAACTTTACAACTGTTACCTTTATGGAGGGAACTCTGGTTATGATAACTCTGCCCTACACAAATTCCCTGCAAGCTGTGTTAAATTGGACTTGCTTGGTTTCCCCTACTTGTGATATTAAGCTGTAACTGAATTAGATTCAATTTAGGATACCAAATTACCAATTATGTATAAAACCAAGCTGTATTACAATTAACAAGCAGATTTATGACTTACCTGAGGTCTTTGTTCTTTCCATTGCTACATAAACTACAAAAAGATTCTCCAGTAAGTATTGTCTGTGCTCCACAAAATCTTGCTGGGCATTTTCCACTCTTACTGTTAAGCTCATTTCTAGCAGCATTGGGTCATCGGACATAAAACAGCAACTCTGGAGCGAGACAAAGGGATATGGTGTGTGTGTGATGGGGGACAAAACTGAAAAAATTCATTACACTAAGGTACTTTGAGAAATTAATCACAGGTATTATCTAACAGACAAGGTTTCCAGCACCAAAGTTCTGGCAAAACAGAAGTAATTAGGACCTTTGCTAAAATCTCAGCAGAAACCAAACACAGTGCAGGTACAGAGAGCACAGCAAAAAAAAAAGACAAAAACAACTAAAAAAGACACTGAACCTTGAGAGAATGCAAATTTATAAACTGTCTTAGTCAGTCTCACCTCAGGGACTGCAAAACAGTTTCCTTTGTTAAATCCTCTGCCTTCAATAAAATGTGCCATAAACAGACTGATGCATGAGTCTTAATGGTAGGAAGACAGTTCATGTTCACTGGTCTGTTTATAGTTAATTTTTCCAAATCCTGTGTTTTTGTCTCCATTTCTCACTGAAGTAATTTTAAAAAAACAAACATACATGTACAATTCTTAATAGAAAACACTGTTGTCTGGCTAGAATACTTCAGAAAAATACAAATAGGATCTTATTTCCATCTGTAAGTAGTGGCTGCTGTTAACACAGCTGAGTCATAGCAACTACAAAGACACGGACACCATTTTGCAAAAAAAATTAAAGCCAACAAAGCAAAACAGAACTAGACAATCAACAGTGAATAACATAAACTGGTCCTGCATCAAACCACAAAGGTAGCTAAACTCAGGCCCCAATTCCCTACCAGGATGACTAATTTGCTGAGGATGGAGGAGGAGGAGGAAAAAACTGGCACGTGAAGTGCTCTCCGAAGTGCAGCAAAACACTTGCAGCTAATCTCAAGTGCTGCAAGGAAGTACAGCAGGAGTGGAGAAGTGTCTGAGGATGGGATGCCAGCTCTTAGCTCACACAGCATCAAAGAGACCCTCAGCACTTGACATGGCTGCCAGGAGCAGGAGAGGAGGCTGCCACGGAGACTGGAGCACAGGCACAGTGTGCCCTCGGGAAGCTCAGATCAAAGGGCAGACTCCGCACTCCACGCAGCCTCCAGCGCTCAGGTGCACCTCAATGCACTGTGCACTGCAAGAACCAAACGTGGAAGCGAAGCAGCACAGGAATGCTGCCCTGTGCAACCCACAGGAATACAGCTATGGAGCCTGGGCCTCATCACTCCTGGGGAAAGAGGTGCTGCTGGCCACAGCGCGGGTCTGTGTCTGACCCAACCCCACACCCACGGAGTGACCAGTGAGCAGCACCCACCCGCCGTGTAAGGACCCTTGAGGAGAGATGGGAAGAGGATTTGGATGGCGCTGCCCAGGACAAGGAGATACCCTACTGTCCTGAAGGCTCAGTGCTTTTGGATGGGGAATCCCTGCTGGCACACTTGCCCCTCCTCAGCTCTGCCCAGCACCATGGCCACCCTCACGCCCCCTGAGAACACAGCCCAGGCAGCCCAGGCTTCAGCCTCTCAGCTCACTGATCACTTCTCACTGTGAACCAGACACTTGTGAAAAGTTTCTGGAGAAAAGAAATTACAGAAATCTAGTCTAAGTAGTACAACACCTACCCATCAGAATGCTTAGCCTGTTGGACTGGGTTTGGTTTGGGTTTTTGGGAGGTTTATGGGGTGGTGGGTATCTTTTTTCATCTCCTTCTCTCCTAAAGATTTTAGTGTGATGTGTGACATTTAATTTTTATCAGAGGATACAGTTTTATAAAAGCACAATTCCCCTTTAAACTGAGACACTGAAAACTGCATTGTTGCTAAAACTTCTAGAACTCTGGAAAGTGTCCCTCTAAGCTTGGCTTAAAATAAGAAGACTTACACAGATATAAAATAATAATAAAACATACCTTAACTAGCTGATATGTGTCATTAGGTAAACTGCATTCAAGGTGAACCCGTAATAGACTGGTATTCATAGTTTCTGTCTGCAAGAAAGAAAAGTGAAGAAAACATCAAACACGTTGCTTTAAATGTTATATAAATCCAATTCACATATCATAATTTATAAAGATAATAGGACAGCTTCTTCATGTACATAACTCAGCAATACAAGGAATTTTTTAAATACAATTACTCTGTACAGTAGTCCAGCAATCAGTCTCTGAATCTCAGAACTCCATCAATATCTACCTACTTATCAAACTATTATTACACATGACTATTAAATATTTATACAGCATCAGCATGAGAACCCTTACAAATTTTCTTATGCCAAAAAACTGTATTCAACAGAACCCTTGTGTGCAATATAAAAGCTTATTCCCTTGTTTTCTCTGTATTTACTTTGCTGATTGGATACTGAAATACAGAATCTAGGCCAAGAACATAATGCTTCTTGGACATGGTCTGATACATAGGCTTCATGCCAAAACGGACAGACAGAAAATACTTGTTTTGCCTTTTTATTGACTAGAATGGGAAAAGAAAATAAAAGAAAATAAAAGATGACATTGACTGTGCCAGCTTGTAAAGCACTCAAATCTAATGGGGCAACAGCACTGACAAAGCCAAGTACAGTTCATGAAAGCTATCTGGAAATCTGCACTGCCAAATTACTTGCACAAACTGCACAGCCAGTATATCTTCATTTTAAATCAAATTTTTTTAAAAAGCCAGAATCAGAATGGCAGACCTGTCACTCTACCAGTGCCTTACTTACAGCCAAATTTCATGCTAATTTTGAGGCTCATGGGGAACCCTCGCCCTCTGTTTCTGTTGCGATACTGAAGTATCTGAGTTGGGTACCTGCAGGTTCAGTTTTTTGAAGGTGTTGATGAAACTGACTTTAAACAATTTCAACAATTTGATGCTGAAAAGCAAAACTGTGAAGAAACTTTTGAAGGTATATAGCACCCTATTTCATACCTTTCTAAGACAGGAAAAATGGGTCAGGCAGGGACACGTGAGTAGAGAGATTTAGCACACATATGGCATTTCACGGGGTCCAGTTTTATAAAAGCACTGCCAAAAGGAAGCCAATATCTGCACTCCCAATTCAACAGGGCTTCATACCAAAATGGTTGAGGCTTCACACAAGAGGGCGATGTAGCTCCTGCAAAGGTGGTTAGTGGCAACCCAAACACTGTCCCCAGCACAGCTTTCAGGGGGACTCAAACCCCTGCGGACTCCTTTCTTTTTTTACAGATGTTTTTGTCCTTACCAAGTTGTGAGAGCAGAAAAAAAAAACCATTTGATTTCAAAACATGCACCATTCTCTAACCTCTCATTGTCATGGCTGCTAGTGGAATTTTAACAAGGCAGTAAGATTACAAATTTGGGGGTCATTTTCTGATCAGATAAAACTTGATGCTTAGACTTCCCTTCTCAGAACTTCTTGAAAGAACATTACTGCTTTCAAGAGCCTAAATAAGGATTTGTTAGCCCTTATTCAATGCCACTGTAGTTTAAAGTAATTTAAGACCCCACACCCCTATTAAAAAATATCAGCTACTTCATATTTTTGCCAGCCTTTGTTTTTCTTGACCTGGCATAGATCAAACATGGGAACTGCTGTCACCTTAAAATTGAAGCTTCTAAGGTACGGGGGAAAGAAAAGCTACTGGGGTGTATTTGATGTTGATCCATTTTCTAGGGGAAATTTTTATTTCTTTGTGAAGCTATCTTCAGAAAAGGAAACGGGTTTGCATTTCTCTAAGGCAGACAACAATGCATAACTGTCATACAGCACTGGCAGGATGGCTCTGAGTTAGCCCTAAAGATAACGCATCTGAGGAGAAAACACTGTCAGAAGCAGAGTTTCCAATCAGACTAACCCAGGACCATCTCCCAGCAGTGCAAGCACCCCATTTATACTGTAAATATCACTGCTAATGAATCAGAGCAGAGAGCTGAGTTATGCAGCACATATTTCTACCAGAGGCAAATTGCAAAGGAGAGGCAGGGCAAGGAAAACTTAGAAAGAGCTCTGCAAAGCAGTACAACCACTGCCACCTAATTACTTGGTGCCTCTATTTTGTATTAGGTATGCAGGCATTCATACTTGAATGTACACACACCCTCAGCACCCACAAATTCTGTATGAGCTGAAAAAAGACAACTGATAGAAGCCACACAAATTCTTGACAGCTTTGGTAAGTTCTCAAGTTTAAATTTTAAACAAATAGAGGCTTCTTTCAATAAAACCCTAAAAACCTGAACCATCCATCTCCAAGGAGCCCCACTCCTGACAAAGGGCTAGGATTCTCGCTGGGAGACAGTAGATTTGGCAATTATTTAGAAAACAATTCAACCATCAATGAGGTCTCAATCACACATGGCTCTCTAAAAGATTTTCAGATATATTCCTGCATCATTACCAGGAAAGTTCAAATCACTTCCTGGAGTCTGGCTACAGTATCATTAAAAAACAACAACACTGAACAAGCCTCCTCTTCTTCCTGTAGGGTGATTCCTCAAAGTTCCTGTCCTGGACAGTCCCTGGCCCTAAAGTGTTATTTCCACTCTGAATGGTGTTAATAAGCTGACCCTGCAATAATGATTCAGCAGAGTTTCATCAGTTTTTTGCAGGCAATTATCAGGACAGCACACCACGAAAGCTCTACCGTCTTCCTTCCTTCCCTCTCCGCACCCAAGCACCACACTTGGACATGTTTGCTTCTCCAATCCTCTGCCCACCAGTGCAAAACACGGCTTAAGGAGTGTTACATTCCTGTCAGTACTTGCAGTATTTCCCAAGTCGTCAGTTCATAAACTTTGAACTCCTCTGGGAAGTCAGCAAAGCGATATCTGTGTCTCCTACGATAAGACCCTCCACCCTGCGTGCCACTCCTCCACTGACATTTCCACCATCCTAAACACAGCCAGGCAGCGATGTAGCTGCCCTGTCAGTGCTGTCCAAATACTAAACAATGCCAAAAACCAGGCAACTATAGCGAAGACTACACCCAGAAGCTGAGTAAACAAAGATGACCTATATGGGCTCCACCATCTGTTACGGCTTAGTGGTAACTAGCCACTGCTGAATGGCCACGTGGACATACTACGAATTCACAGTGTGGGACACAGCTATTCTTTCCTCCCAAGGAGTGAGCCACGAGCCCGGGAATCCCAGGATCCAGGACCACAGGCAGAGCACGCCAATCCTGAACCCTTCAAACGCTGGAATGTTGAAAAGGGTAACGGAAAGATGGAGAAATTCAACAGTAAAAAAGGCATGTTTGCCTTTTCTTTTTCTTTTCTTATTAAGCACAGGAGTTTCAGCATAAAAACGTGGGTGAATGAAGGAGAAAAAAGAAAAGGCCTTTGTGCTTTGCCCATTAAAAGATAAAAACAACGCACAAAATCCACGGAAGTTCATTTTCCACAAAAAGTTCAAAAATAAACCTGTTGCATATTGTATTTCCAATGGAAACACTACTGTAGAGGTAAATTTCCATCTGTAATCCCCAGGTATATGTTATATTTCCAACACAAATAACCCTACAGTGGCACAATTTTACCCATATCCCTATTTCTGGCCTTGACCTTCAAAACAAATTTTTACAAACTGAAGAAGCTACAAAAGGGGTGGTCAATTTGGTGACGAAATGGACAGCCCAGTACTAAAGATGGACTGCAGAGCATGGACTGTTCAGCTTGGCAAAATGGAAATTGAAGGTTCTGATGCCAGCTACAGATGCTTTTGAGTATAAGCATCAGAAGCAGGAAGAGTTACATAAATTAAATGTACATCTTATTATATAAACTGGCCACATAGTAACTTAAACTAGAAGTCAGGTGTAGGTTTCCAGTCATCAAAGTAGTTTGCTTTTGGGGTAACAAGGCCTCCAGCAATTCTGATAAGTCACTTTAACTAGCACATGATGGGTCTAAATGATGTCAAAGCTTTTCTGGCCTTGTTGACCAAGGATGTCAGTATTAGTGAACAATTTAAACACAACCACCTTTAAAGCAGGAGACAACAGAGGCAAAAAAGACACACAGCATGCAGCTCTCTGTCTGAGGTTTCCAAACAGTATCAGTGGACTTCAGAGGTAAGGACACCTTCAGTGTATCGAACTAGACACTGTTGCCCAAGGTTAGAACTCAATCATCCCAAGGTGAAAAGGGATGTGCAAATGAAGCTTATGCTCTCCTGAATTTACCCTGGTACTTTATGTCAGTTAAAAATAAACAGCAGAAAAGAAATGTGCACAGCTGATTGAGTATGACTAGTTTGTTTTAAATGCTTTTTCACTACAAGACTCCATTCTATGCGTAATAGCTATGTATCCTTCAGTTTGCCCACGTGCAGTCACTCACTCAAAGCTCTTCCTTCTACATCTTCTGAGCTTAAAATATAAACTGGACAAAATAGTATGACATCATATTTTTATAAGATCTGGATCAGAAAATAAGGAAGGTGAACAGAAGAAGGCACATCTGGAGAGAACAGCTAGCTGTAGAAAAACACTCTTCTAAAAGGAACCCAAACTCAAGCCATAAACTCCTCTCCAGTATTTAGATCTCGTCTATCATCTTCAGCAGCTGAGGAGCCCATCCCACCGCTGCAGCATTTCTGCCCAAAATGATAACATGCAGTGAGGAGTGTTTCCTCAGTCACAGCACAGCACAGAAAAATTACACCCAGAGCTTGGAGAACTGAGTCAACACTCTCTCCCACCTCATGTCCTGCAATAAGACTAGTGCCAGGTGGTACCATGCCGCACTGCTAAACATGACCTCAAACTTGTACTCCATGCAAGTAAAGCCTAGGATAATGTTTGTCACTCTGCAATAAGGAAAATGTCAAATGCTCCCCGAAGCTTCTCTACTCAGGAATTCCGACTGAACTGCGAAAAACATGTATGCAACTTTCAGATACTACCTGACAACAACCCATCGAGCTAGATGTGAAGATGCACACATAAACAGCATAAAAAAAGCCCCTTCTCAGTTCTACCTCTAGCACCCCAAATTACAAAACCTTAAGATTTTTGCTTCCTTTCCCAGACTCTATCTTTGTATGTCCACAAGCAAGCACAACCATGTGACTACAGGGAGGAGACTGGTATGGAGGAAAAGAAAGGGAGAGAAGGAAATTGTGCATTAACCTTGGATAGAGGTAAGATTGACCTAACATGTACACAGCAGACTGAAAAATACAAACTGTGCTGGTAATTTGTCTCAAGTAGACCACAAGGCATCGCAAAGGCAATTAACGCAGCTTACATTTAGATGAAGTATTGAATTTTGTTACATGCTAAGATATTCTAAGTACGTTTTTGGAAAAACAATGTCTGTGTATAATACAAAAGGAAATCTGAAAGATCAATTTTTCAAATTGGTTATTCACTTGAAAGGTTCTGTATGGACTGGAAGACTATGAAAATACCTGCAGCTGCAATGAAAAGATAGAAATCGTTAAAGCTTCTTTCAACTCAAATATTTATGCCTCATAAATTCAGCTTGCTGTGTTCTCCAGAGCTCCTTGTCAAGATGAGGCAAGCAAAGCTGGTATCTTCAGCACTGATAGGGGCAGGAGGGGATGCTGCAGCCTGACTCCCAGCCCCCAATCTCATCCATGCAGCATGCCATGCTTTTTAACTGTGGCAAACTGCTGGTGCAGCCCTGCTGTGAACTCGCATGGGGAACTGGCCAGAAGTAAAAAACAGAACAAACCAATACAGCTTCCCACCCTTCTCAATTTTATGGTATAAAGTTTATTTTTTTGTTAAGAACTGACCAATTCTCCAGTTCAGTTAGAGCAGGACCTCACAAACAGTTTTGCCAGCACAATTTAGAGGGCCACCCCACCAGAGGAGCACGAAGAAGAACAAGTGTTAATAGCTTAAATGCCAAAGACTGTCTCATAAAAGGAGCTGATCACAGCAACCACCCCGTATCTTGCAATCTCTCTCCTGCAGTCACTGGTATTTGGATTTTTTGCTAATGTTCCTTGCATCCCAACAACCTGAGGTCAAAAATCTTTTGTGGTTAAGCAGATTTAGGTTTCATCTCCCCCTGAAAGTATACTGTACCAGTGTGTGTGATGCCTGGATGTTTTCAATGTGTGGTAGCAGTAAGTAGGCATTTGCTAGCTGCACTTTAGGTTCTTCTGGAGAAGACATCAGAGTTCCTGCTCCAAAAACCTGGTATTAAAAAAAAAGGTCATTACATCAGCACCTAGAATTTCAGTTGTAACAGCAACTTCCAAAACTATTTTGCTAATAACAGCAATCTTCCCAAGAAACAGATCAGTTTTTCATGTTACATTATTTTAAAGAACAATAAACATAAAGCTGCAATGTAGAAAGTAAATGGCAGTAAATACACATAAATGGCAGTTTAGATTCATCACTCATTCAGGTGCTACTACAAAGACAAAACAAAGCACTCACCAGCAGAGCATCAGGCAATTTCAAAAGGAAAGTATCTGAATTCCCCTACTACTCTTCAGGCAATTACAATACACGTATCACCATTTGGGAGTGCACTAATTTCTGAGAAAATTTTGTTACTAGTCCCATAGAATACTGAATTCAATGGCTTTGCCTTAAAAACTGAGTAAAATATTTTCTCATTATTTTGGTTTTTAAAGACTGCAGTTTTCAGAACACTATAAGATTTGTAATTTGGATGGTTCTACCGTATTTATATTTTGCTCCACCAAGATTGGTTTATGACAATAACTGGGGGGTTTGGAGCTAGGAGGGATCAAGGAGGCAGGGGATCATTAGAGGCTAAGAAAAATTACCAGGGGCTTTTCACTTATGCAAAGATAGTCAAAGATTCATTACTTTTTAACAGGAAAAATCCACATCTTTTTAATTAAGAGGATAATAAAATGCATTCTGTTCACTGAAGATCTCTGACTACAGATAGAAAATACCAGAACAAAGGGAATATGCCTTTCTTTTTTAATGCAGGTATTTATAAAGTACATTTTACTACAATGGTACCTTGTCTCCATTTGGGTGATTCTTCTGTACATACTCTTGCATAAATGCATAAGAAACATCAAATGTTTCAAGGCTGTGGGGCTCTCAAGAGCACTGGAACTGTGCATCAAACACTCAAGTCATGCCTCCTTTTAAAACTCTTAAACCTAATGTGAGCTGAAAACATGGGCAGCTACTTCCTCTGTCTCAGGTGGCTGGTGAAAATGTCCATGAAAACCAGTCTGCTACTGACTTTTGCAGCAGTCCAACAGGAAACAAACCAGTTTTGAGGTGAAACTGACAACTTCTTCCCTGCAACTTGCTGATAAAAGGCTGAGCTGACTGGGCAATAAATGAAGGGGTCGGGAGTGAGCGCAGGGAGGGGAGAGATGTCAAAAAGAAAAAGGTCAGTCACTCTATAAGGTACTTTTTCCTCATCCTTGATGAAATGTTCCTGCCAAATGTGGCATTACCTCTAATAAATACTAGATAAATGCAACATTTGTATTAGAACCCCATGTATTCCAATTGAACTTACCTAAGCTTCTATTTAAGCAGCTTTGTTTTCCAGCACAGTATCAAAGTATAGGAATTAAATAGTTTGATGACTGATTAAAGCTGCCACTCTTTTTAAATCACTAAATTCAGAGTTAAGATTTTTCTTCATCAAAATAATAAAAGCCAAGGATTTGAAGTATATCGTGTCCCTTGTAAAATTATTAAAAAGCTAAAGACCTGCTTGAATTCACCAGTTAGTCAGAAAACAGCTTTAATGCACAACCATTACTTCGACTTTCATGTTTTAAGGGCCTAAACCTCTCACCCTGTGCTACATCCCCAATGTATTTACAAAAAATCCTGCAGAGTAGCTGAAAACCACCTAAAATATTTCCTAATGGGTTCTCCCCAACAAATGCATTCCAGCACAGTGCAGTCTAGACTGCACTAATATATTAAACCAATTAGACCATGATCTTTTAAGTACACACATACAAACAGACTTGGTTTTACTACCACGAGTAGCCCCACTACCAGTAGTAATTTTAACCATATACATGTATGTGATCACGACCACTAGCTTGATCTGGTAAAAGGGATGAATTGTTAACATTACCCCACCTGACCTGTATGAGGAATTCAGTGAACTTTTTAAAGTCCCTAAAATTACAAAAATCACTTTTGAAAACACACATAAATCCAAAACCCAAGCTAAAAGTAAGAGTAGTTCCCTGATATGAAAAATAAGAGTAGTTACCTGATATGAAAGTACTCCATGAGATGAGGTATTTATAAATAATGAGCTTTCAATACTGCCTACTTTCGTTGGCAGGAAGAGTACTCTGAAAGACATCTTTCCCATTGCTGGAATCACCTGCAGAGACCACAGAGAAGCTTGCTTGCTTGGTGCCAGTGATCACACACTCACCATTCACTCACAGGGCCCAGAGGACACTTCCACGTGTACATCCCTGTCTGCAGATCACACTAAGCAGAACCTCAGCGCTGAGAAGTTTCATCTGTGCGCAGCTCTCAACTCTTACTACAAAGAACTGAGACCACACAGCAGCTTGCCAAGTTATGGCTGGAGTCTCTCAGCTAGCATGGGGCCTCATCAGTCAAGGCTTCTTTTTGCATAAGATTTGAACCATCAGCACCGCCAGCCTCTGCATGCCCAAAAACACTTCCCCACACAGAGGGAGATGGTTATTGCAAAGTGAATCAATACCCCTGTGATACACAGGCACATCAGTCAAAGCTGAACTTAAGCAACACTGTTAGTAACCAGATAGTCTGGCTGGAGGAACAACGACATTTACGTCTGCACAGTTATGCCCATTCAGCTACAGTAAAAGCAAAAATCAGATGAAAACATGATAAAACCCCTTTGCACATCAGCAGAGGATAAAAACTGGGTTTCATCCAACTGAGATCACAGCAATTCATTCTTAACATGCATTATATTGTTATACGTTGTTAAAAAAATCAGAGTTAAAATAATGGTCTTAGATCATAAAGGCAATTATGCCCATAATTGCAATACAAAATACATAAAACATTTCACTGCAGGTTTTTCTGACGAATATGCAAGGCCATTCAAAAGACTGAGAATTCATGGCTGTAAAACACCCACATGCCTGTGGATTACTGCATAATGCTGCTTAGAGCAGAATGAGATTTAAACAGCCTCTCTAACACTGAAAAATTCTTCTCTTGCTCTGTTACTGTCAAACACATTTCCTACTGTAGCTTTTGGATGTCTTCTCCCAAACAAGTCTAAGTAGAAGTGAACAAAAAAAACCACTAGCAAAACAGAGAAAGAGTTGGAGGTCCTACAAAAAAGCACAAAAAACACAGAATGAAGAGCTTATGCCAGAGGAAGCAGGAAGGCTTGGCACTTGGCCATTACATAGTTTCCAAAAGTACATCAACACTCACCCGGCTATGAGCAGGAGACACATGAAACTGTCTAGTAGCTGTAAACACTGAATTGACTACAACATCTCTATCTCTACTAGGGTTGTAGGCATGCAGCATTTTAGCTCTGGGTAAGCCCAGTAACCTAAAGCAGGGAAAAAAAGAAAAAAGAGAAATAAATGTTTTGCTTTATAAGCACAGGCAATGCATGAAAGAAGCAACACAAATCACCCTAAAACATGTTGATCTGCAACAATTACCTAGTTGCAATTAATCGTTGGAAACACTCCAAACAAATTTTGCCTTTAGTATACAAAGGCAAATATGCAACACTGATGAGGGATGTGAGGTACACTTAGCCAAAACTCACTGGAGTAACTAGGAGTTAAAGGAAAAAATAACCCTTACAAAGCACAAAGTTTTGAATAAAAAGGTTTAAATAACTGATTGTTTTGTCAGCTAAAGCAATGATTCTCTGAAGGCTTCTGCTTCAGTTAGTACATGCTAAACCCCAACATCTTAGACATTCCTCCAGTGCACCCTCTGAAATATTCCTTTAACTCACAAGAGGACTGTGTTTCTTTTTGGTTACTGATAGATCAAAGGCTGATTATCACTTAAGAACATTTTTTTTAAGTTTTCTTAAAAGAATACTAAGAAAAATCTCATTTATTCTACCAGTATGTTTTGCTTGGGACTCTCTGGATTTTGTTTTCAGAATTTGAAGGAAACAACGAGCTCTTCCTCCACTAGAAAGGCAATCTTTCAAAAAACAACCAGCATGAAGCAATTACTTGACATCCATGCAGAATCACCTGAAACGTACACCCAGAATGCACTATATTCCCTATTGGCTTTTCCTCCTTCTCAGAACGATGTTGATTTTAACTTACAAAACACTGCAAGGCAGGAAATGCACTTCCAGCTCTCTGGCAATTATTTACTACTTCTCTATATTTCACAGGATGGCATGATCCCAGCTAATGCTTTTTACCCAAAAGGAGCCCAGTATAGCTGTTCCTCCACACTTCATTATTAACCAAAATAACAATAATGTAAGATACTCACTGCATTCCAAAATGCAGAACTGATGGGTGAAAATGTAAGGCCTTCCCATTTGGAGGCATCTTTGCTGAGAAGCTGAAAAGAAGGGAAGAGAAGCCATGATTAATATTTAGCGGGCATGATGCTACAATCTGCAGGGAAGGAAGATACGTTAAAGGCTCTTAACTCTTTATATTCTGAACCTCCCTTCCTTGCACAGGCCTCCCCAGTCATGCTGACACCTGTTTATGGCCTGTGCAGTGAGCTGCAGAGGGAGAACAACTGGAAAGAGTCCTGAGGAATGAAAACTATGTCAGCATGGAGCAGATCCCCAGTCTCACCAATGAGGCATCTACACAAGCACTGGTACGAGCACACCTGAGAGATGCAGAGGTAGAGGAGTAAATAGCAGCTTGGGCAAAAGCAGACATCAAAAGAAGTGCTTGTACAGCTGCAGCTTTAATGCAAAAGCCAGCTCATCTCTTCTATGCAAAAGAGAGTATGAAATACTGTGAAGCACATACATCACCTTTCCTTTGCCCTACAAAAATTCACAGTAAAGTTTCCATCAGTTCTAGCACATTTTTAGTTTATTTCAACATTATTCAATACCCTGTAATGTAGAAATTCCAGGATGTCTTCACCATTTTCTCAGTCAAAACTTGTCCTCCGCAAGTCCCAACAACCACAGTGGTAAAAAAGAAGCCCAGCACCTCTTCATTTTATCTGCATACCCAGTGCTACTCTGTTAAAAGCTTCCCCAGAAGCAGTCTGCACGTTGAATAGCCAGAACCAGTTTCATCTTTACAGGATGATGCAAGGGTGAGTCTGAGAAGGGAGAGATGGCCTGTGGTCTCATTAGCTATCCATCTGCTTTGCATAATTTGTGGTAGTACAGTCAATTGGTTCCCAACTTGAAAATGTAGTTCTGTGACACTACACCTTTAATCTCTCTTGGTGTGTACATAATCCTGCTGTTGTATTCCAAAGCAACAGACATCCTAATTTATTACCAGTCATGAAAAATAATGTTTATTATTTTGAAAACCCACAACTTTTATGAAAACAAATAATCACAGAAGGGAGGAAACTCCCTCACTACTGTAGCAGGCAGAA
This sequence comes from Machaerirhynchus nigripectus, assembly GCA_013397975.1. Taxonomy (NCBI): domain Eukaryota; kingdom Metazoa; phylum Chordata; class Aves; order Passeriformes; family Dicruridae; genus Machaerirhynchus; species Machaerirhynchus nigripectus. The sequence goes on from VZRQ01009566.1 coordinate 114,958, forward strand.
TGCATTATATCCAGGTAGCACTCCTGAGGAGCTGCTAGTGACTGTCTCCTTCCAACCACCTTGACTCTGCAGCAGCCAGCTCTTGCTCCATTCCTAGAAACATTGCAGCAACCAGCACCTTCCTCCCCTTTCAAAGTCAGCCTCAGGGATGTACCCAGAAGGTAAGTCTGAGTACTGTTGTAAACACATACAAATTAAAATTACTACTACAGCGAAAGCCACAGACATTTGGGGAAGACACTTTCCTTAAAGGCCCTCAGATCCTTTTATTGTATGCATAAACACATAAACAGCAAATAAAAGTTAACCCAGTGGTTTATGCACTCCACTATGACCTTGAACCCCACCACTGTTCAAGTTTCTAGCATCTTACAGGTACTGCTGAAATACCTCTTCTCACCAGAAAAATCTGTGCTGAGAACAGCAAGAAGTTGAGTGCCCCTCTTTGCCAATTGATCTAATTGGCAGTAGCTCTCCAAGACTTACTAACCCTCCTTCTGAGGAACTCCAGCAGCATCAGCTTTTTGCCTCTCAACTCTCGCTCTTTGCCATAGGTACCAAATGGACCAGCTGGGTGCAAATCCAGCTGTGGATGTAGGAGACTGCATTTCATTTGGTCTAGGTGAACACGGCTATGCCGTTGCACTGGCTCTCAAAAATGCACTGTATTGCTCTTCAGCCAACCCTCTATTAGTCAAAAAATGGGAAAAGCCCTATGAGAGTAGCAGCAGGAGGATCCCGGGGTGCCCATTTATTCCTTCTGGAGAAGGCAGCCTGGACCTTGGATGGCTGAAGCCATGACTCAGTTAATGATCTCTGCAGGCTCCAAGCTGGCTCCTGAGCGGGGAGGTAACTTTGGAGCATCCCTACACACTGCTTGACTAGAATGGTCCCGTGATTACAAGACATCCAGTTTCTGCTTTGCACCCCACTAAAGCTGCCAAATGGCTTCAAGCTCCAGCCTGGCCCCAAAAGCAGAACAGCCACATTCCTATGGCACCGTGCCCATCACCCAGCCCATTGTCCAGCTCCTGGGCATCTGCACCGCTTATCAGTAGCCCCGAAGCAGTGCCAAAACATAACTTGAGAGCTGAGTTTCTCCAACACAACAAGTGGAAAGAGAACTACCGCTGTTTTGGGTTTGGTTTTCTTCCCTCAAGGGAAAAGACGACAAGTTGGAATAATGGGAATGGGCAGGAGAACATTCTGCTCATGACACTCAAACAACTAGGATGCACTTAAAAGTGCATCACTACACAGAGAAAGAGACAGGCCCATCTACATTAGAAGGATACTTTTCCAGTTATTCTCTCTAAAAGGCAGCTGGAAGCTGGCAGAAGCTGGCAGAACACCATGTGGCATCCCCGTGCTCCAAATATAATTCAGATCTCTTTGAGGGATCTGACACAGAAATAAACACCAAGGCAATTTATTGAGACATTTAAAATTTGAAGTCACTTTGAACAAAAAAAAAAAATTACTTTTTTTTCTCTAAGAACATCATCTCACCGATAGATTCACCTCAAATTATGCCAAAAAATGCTCTTTTAGCTACAGATGACGTGTCCAAAAAAGTACGTGGATCCTTTCAAGAGAATGTCACAGGCCTGGGAAAGACAGAAATATCTGCCTAAGAATGGAAGTCTTGAAACAACAAATGTGGAGAAACAGGCCCCTTCACAATAGAAAAGGCCTGGTTTCCAGCTACTCTTTCATTGCTTTTAAAATCTGCTAACATCCCATTAAGCATGCCATCTAACAAAGCTGGACCACACCCTCCATGGCATCTCTCTTTTTTTGTGGCAGACCAGTTGAACAACATCTCCTGAATGACAGATTTCGATAGAGCCATTCAATTACAACATTCCAGAGGACGTTTTTAAGCACAAGGGAACTGGAGGAAAACAGGAGAAAGAAACAGAAGAGGGGAAGGAAATTCTTGGCAATTACTTTGAACACTCAGTATGCATCAAAACCCTAGTTTAAAAGGTACTCTTATCACTTCCCAGCCCAACAATTCAATGCCCTTCCTCCTCTCCATCCACACAATGTATTTAAAACCCTGAAAACGTGAACCATCCATTTCCAGGGAAAAAGAGTAAGAAAAATTGAAAAATTGAAACATTGGTGAGGGAGGGCACCACATGGTCACCCAGAGCACCAGGAAGATTTGGCGACAGGCTCTAACAGGAAAGGTGAGGGTGAGCCTATGAACCTTCAGCTCCTCACCCCCACTTGCAGAAAACACCCAGCAAAGAGAGACAAATCCTGAGCGTGCACACAACCATCAGGAATGCCTACTGGGGAGAAAGGTAGATGTGGAGCCTAGAAAAGAGGGCTGGAGGGAAGGTGGGGTGAGAAAGAGGAAGAGGAAGAGCAGGATGGAGGAATGCAAGCACCATTAATCACTTGTGCAAGCAGAAGAACACATAACTCTACAGTAGCATTTTTAGGGGATTTTGTTGTTGTTTCTTAAAAGGTGCATGAGCTGTAAAACGTTAAGTTACCATACTCCCTCCACTAAGAAGCCTCAGAGGTGCTTGAACATGGAGAAGTTCCAGCCTTTTACAACATTTCTTGCTTCAGGAAAGAACATTTTGGTGCCCTGTTGATGTGGGACTAAAAAAGGAGATGCTAATACAGGGGTGCTGAGAGCGCTGTTAAATACAGCACTGAAATTGTTTTGACCTAGCTTCTTTTTAGTCTGTGATGTATTAAGTAAATACAGATAAACAACCAGGTCAGTATTTACAGTCCCCAATATTTTTACGCAATGTATATTAAAACCATTTGTTTGAAATAAGCAAAATCCTTATATTTCCCTTAAAGTCAAAAAGAAACAGACCTTTTTTCAAAGAAGATTTATTCATACTTCACTGGTCAAAATCACAACAGAAACATTTCTCCTAAAAATCAAAAAAAAAAAAGCAGATCTGTTCTGAATAAACTGCTGGAGATTGCATTGGGTTTTTTTGTTTATTTTGCCTTTTTTTTTTAATGAAACTTTAAAACTAATTCATCTGATTATACACATTAAGCACTCAATCTGCAGATTTAACTGTATCTGTCCATAAGTGAAGGACATTTCCTGGAAGGAAGGTTAGCCCAATGTTGCTTTTTCTTCTATTAGCTCCTTTAAGTCTTCCTTGTGTCTTTATTTATTCACTTGAATTGATTGCTTCATACTATGTTAGCATGCATATTATCTGATGATTCAGACAGCAACGTCTGTAGCTGAAAATAATCACAAATGCTACTTGGTTCCCTTTCTTCTTCCTTCCTTTTTGTTCACTTTGTTCACAGCACGTGAAAAAGCAAGTCGGGGAAAGGCATTTTATTGTCGGGTCTTTTGCTTTATGGCTGCAGGGTTTTCTTGGAAGCAGCAGGGGAAAAGGACTTGATTCTTAAATCTACAAGAGGTCTTTTTTGAGTGAATCTGTTTAGGCAGTACTATTTTTCAGTATACTGATAAAAGTAAAATTTTTACTTATGTTGAGCACTTTGGCACTTTGCACCACCAGTGAAGCGATGCTGACGAACCCACAAGATCAGGTTTTGAGATATGAAAGCGTGTATGCATTGTACAGGAAAGCACATTCTCTATGCAAACTGAAATAGAGAAAAGGAAATAAAACCCCTCATTTGCTGACTAATTTTAGATTCATTCCTCTAGACTACACCTGATAAAGAAAAAGCAGAATGAAACACATACAGAAACAACCAAACCCAGATAGCTTTAATCATTCTGATTACAGCTGACGCAAAGAAATTATTTTGACAAATGAAAACAGGCAATTAAGAGGTAATTGACATAGAAATAGAAAAAGCAGATGAATCAAAGTCTTATGCACAGCTAATACAAAGCTTTGGTTTGTCACATCCCTAGTCCCTGTCTTCTCTCAACTTCCCCTTTACCAAAGGCAGTAAAAGCACCAACCAGTATTAGGAACATTTCAAGTGCAGCTCCTGAAAGACACACGGTAGCTTTGAAAGAGATAATGAAATTGTTTGGAAATATAAAATTAAAACTTGAGTTTACTATCAAGACAACTCTGCCAAAACCACAAATGGGAACAGTTTTAAATTACGATTTTTTTGTAACCTTAACTTCCTTCCTAGAGGCAGAAAGAGTCCTCAGAAACCAGGAAATTGTCCAGCTTGCAATAACCCTGCACCACTCATGAGCAAACTATAGATGGTGTGTCCCTATGGGGCTCTGGCACCTGGAGAAGAGCAGTCACACTTGCCACTTCAGCTCCAGGGGCTTACAGGACTTCTCCTGAAGCCCTGTACCAACCTGTGGATACGCATGAACCATTCAGTCTTCCTAGATTTGTTTTACTTTTTAAAGAAAGAGAATGACCAACAGGTAAAGGAACACAAATGTGAATTTTGAACACTGGAAACCTAGAAGTCTAAAGGCTCCCTTATTTTTAGCACCGCATTTTTTTTTAGGGAAGAGAGGGAGGACTGACTCACTGCTTCTGAATGCTTGGGATTTGTAACCCATCATTAGGAATTCACTTACATGCTTTACCAGAGAGCTGTGCTGCTTCTGGAAGAAATTCTTTACTGTGAGGGTGGTGAGGCACTGCAACAGGTTGCCCAGGGGAAGTTGTGGATGCCCAATTCCTGGAAGTGTTCAAGGTCAGGTTGGACAGGGGCTCTGAGCAATCCAGTCTAGGGGAAATGTCCCTGCCACGGCGGGGGTATTTGAATTAGACTGAGGTCCCTTCTGACCCATTCTATCATTCTGGAAGAAGGATGGCTGCCTTTATTTTCTCTGAAGCACACTGCACACATCAAGGACTGAATCCTAGACTGTGGAAAGCAGGAAAGGCCAAACCAGTGTTACCTATCAACTAACATGTGCATGCGTACCTGCTATTTTGCATGTTTTGGCTACAGGAAAATAGGCAAGGGCAGCGAAACTAAAAGAAACCAGTGAAATAGATGAGACAATCTCTCTAAAAACAAATCCCACAATTTATGGCCAAAGTCATAATTTAAGGAGGAAGACAGGTCTATCAACCTTTTCTTTTCTTTCTTATTTCTTAAACTACTGAAGTTAGCATAGCTAAGACCTGCACACAAAAGTTTCAATGAGCTGGTAACTCATTTACAAAGGCAGCAAAATAAAGAGGTAGGTAAACCTAGCTCAATGCGTAAAGCACAAACAATTCTGTTAATTCCACTTGGTCCCTCATGCATTGCTCTCCTCCAGCAACTTGAGCAGCCTCCTCTGCTCCATTACTCTAGCCCTGGTGCTTCCACACCCACAGGTCGCCTTCCTGGGCAACCTCCGCTCCTCTCACTGCCTGTGGTCCCTTCTCCTACCAAGCTCTGCAACAGCATTTACACAAACCATTTGCACGACAGTCACCTAAGCCAGCAGTGCTTCAGTTTTACTCATTACAAAATGACAACAAAATTGCAATGATCAAACTTAGAGTATCTCACCCTACAGCATTTAAAGCCACATTTCTCAATGGGATGTAAATGGAAGGACACAGATTAAAAAAACCTGGCTTTTCTCTCTACCCTCACAACCAAACAGCCTCCTTGAAAATCATCCAAAGAAGTTAAATGCAGACCACAATAAAAAATGAGATTAAGACTCATGAAGAAATCTAGGGGAGATGATGATCATTGTGGGACAAAGTGCTACAGTGAGCATCTTGGTGAAAAGGAAAGGCTTTCGTCCCCAGCTGCGCCTGTGGTTTGCATTTTAGTAGCAGGACCCGCACAATAAAGCGTGTTTAAGAGCAGAACAGAATTACTCCCTCACATAAATCAGTCCCCAACTTCTGAAATAACTGAAATCTGTAGTAAATTCAGACATTAATTCACAATGACTTGAACTAATTTGAAATTATTTTCCGAAACCTCTTCTTTGAAATCCTTTACTCACCCTAATTTCAAGCAACAACCAACACTCTCTAGAGATGGTCCAGGGGGACCACGTGCATTTTAGGCATCTTGGACAGACAGTAACGAAGTTATTTGTTTTAGATGACTGTACAGGGCCCACTAGTTCAAAGTGCACATCAAACATATTTCGGTCTGAAGCACCTCTACTGCTGCCAGCAAATCCCAAATATCCTGGCAGGCAGAACATCTACCTTCATTTTACTTTTGGCTTCATATAATTCAACAATTGCCTTTTCATTCTGCAATATTTCGTGAGGTAAACTCTGATAACTGCTCTCAAATAAAACCTTTAGCGTGCCTTTCTCTTTTTTAAGCTTCTTTACAATTTATCTTTTTCAAAGAAGTCAGCAATCTTCCATTAAAATTAACATCACAGAAACAATACAATTTACTCTTTTCTTTTTTTAAGTTCTTCCCAAGACAAATGAAAAGAGCCACTTGCCCAATACAAACACACAGTTTTGGCTTCATCAGGAGCCTTGGTATTCTTGACATTTTGTCTTTACCAGGTCCTGGACTTGTGAGTTTTAAGAAAATACTGCATTTCATGTCCCTTTGAAGACTGCTTATAGCCCATGAGTTTGCAAAAAAAAACTAAAAATCATGAAGGCAGCTCATGCTGGTTTTTTTCCTTTTTAAACCTCAAAACTTTTTAGCCAAATTCATTTTTTTACATAATTCACTTACCCTCTAGCTGCCAAACCCTCAAAAAAAAAACCCCTAAGAACATTTAAACTGCCTGCATAACACAGGTTTGTTCTTCAAAAACTGCCACTAAGATCACAAATAATTACTGAGATGTTAATTTTTGCCTTATTCAGTTAACCAGAATTAAGAAAAGCAGTCGAACCTGAAGCACCCTGGCCTATTTAACTCAGGTACAGAACTGGCTGCTTTTTGAAGAACGCTGCTCAACTCCCACAACTCAAAACCCCTACAAGAGAAGCTATGAGAAGCTAAGAGACTCCACACTTCTGAAAGATCAGCCTGTCGAGCCACACTCCCGCCCAGCATCTCTGAACTGAAAATGAAACATTTTCAAGTGAGATGTGCTGCTCACAGCCTTTTGCAGACACTGAACCCCAGAGAAAGGGTACACGGAGAAGTACCTAGAGAAAAGGCTTCCACAGTGTCAGCACGCTGCCTTCTCTGGCTAAAAACAAAGCACTAATGCAAGCCCTGAGCTGAAATACCATGAAATTTAAATGACTATTCCCTACCCACAGTTTTCAAAGCCTTTTACTGAAAGCAGTCAAAATTCACAGCACAGCTCCATGAAAGAGGCAGGATAAAAGAACCTCAAAAAAGTCAGAAGATAGGGCACAAACCCACCTGCCTTGTACCTAAGAACACAGTTATTTTCACTTACTAGGTAGCAAAGACTTTTTTTCTGTCCTTGCAATGGCAAAACGACAGAAGCAAATTTTAGTGGGAAGGGCAGTTTTTAAGCACAGTCCTGTGCTAACATAATTACAAATTAATCAAAACAAGAGGCGGGTATTCCAGAAGAAACAAATTCTATCACACCGGCCTCAACTAAGTTAATTCCCACAAGAGTAACAATTAACATATTTGCTGTTCCTGCAGCGTGTCTACAGAACAATTACCAGTAAAGAAGAGATCCAAGCGAAAAGAGATCTCACCTTTTTAACTCACCAATTGCAATTCTGTTTTAATCAGTTAAAATAAAAATTCATTTAATCAAGCACACCCAATTTTACTCAGAAACTTCCCCCAAGCTGAAGAGCAAAGAGCCAACTTCTGTCAAGTCAGTAGCAACCCTTCCTCCTTCAAGTGTTTCACTTTCACATGCCAGGGAAACTACTTTTCCTCCAGCTCTGAGAATCTCCCGCCTCGAGAAAAGCAGGACGCATTAACAGGAAGTACTGTGGGGCTGCAAAGCTCACAGCAATAGGAAGTTACATTCTTGTCAAATTTCATTGCACCCAACCATTTCCTTTTTCTACACCAGGCACAGCCAAAAAATTTCTGTCCTGACAGAAACCATTTTAAGTTACAGCAGTTCAGCAAAACCCATGAAAGAGCTCTGTGGTCACTGATAAGCTTGACCTGCTTAATAATTAAGAGTGATAATCTTCCTACAGTAATTAAGAGTGATAATCTTCCTATGGGAGCTGCCTTTTGCTGTTTCTACATTAATCCAAGCCTTTTAGTTTCTTTTTATAATGAAAGAGTACAGGCCTGTAGGACAGCATGTGTTTGCCTGCTGGAGCTCAACAGCCCAAAGGAAACCTTTACACTGAAGCCATTAAGTACTGAAAAACCCACTATCCTTCCCCATGCCTTGCCCTTCCCCAGGAAAAGCAAAAAAAGGAATGCTAACTAAAAAGGAAACTAAGCAAATACAAGAAAACTCAGACGTAGGACTTTAAAAAGTAGTAACTTCTGCTTTTAATTTATTCCCCCTGATCTGGACAGTGCACCTGATATCCATTTCCCTGAAAAGAAGTTACAAAAAAATCACTAAGATCATGTCTCAAAGCTACAAAAAAATACCCAATAGTGGAAACATCAATCTGGATTTTGCACTTTTTCCTCTTTTGTGAATTGCAGCCCAAATTTTAAAAAACAAAGTATAATCTTTGAGCATCGACCTTTAAGAATAGTAATTTACCTATTAGCACTCAATACCATGCCTTGTTTAAGCCCGTGTATGAAGACAGACAACCAAAAGGAACTCACTGTGGAAAACTATACAGGTTATCTCCACAGCATTTTTTTTTTTGTAGCCTCAAATGCTACAAATGCAAAAAAAGCAAACGCTCCAATATACAGTTTCACTGTGTTGGCAATAATTTCTTTTACAAACTGATAAAGATGCTGGGGAAGTCCCTCAAAAACTTAAAACCATGCACCACTTGCAAAATCCTTTTACCAAACATTTGCTTGAGTAATAGACCAAGACCAGCTTTCTCAGGGTTATGTTTCAGTTTTATAAGGAGAAAAATTATTGCCACTATTGATTGCCAAACTTACTAAAAACTTAATTATGTCCTCTAGCAGACAAAACTTTACAGAAGACTTTCTGAAGCATCTCCAAACTACCACAAATATAAACTACATTAGTTTTCTAAAAAATACATAATTTTTCATGAAATTCAGAGGCATTTTCACAAGCTGTACTCTATGAATGTGAAAGTATGATGCAAATAAATATAAAAGGAGAAGAAGCAAGGCTACACTTTTCTTGAAGGTACTCTAAATGTGGTGCTGCAGGGGGAAGCTGTGGTCACACAGTCATCCTACACACAGCAGGGAAACAAAGCTGCTCCCCTCACCCCAGGGGCCACTACCTATCTTCAGCACGAAAAGTTAAACCTAAGACACTAGCCAAATACCAACACTGAAAAAGTAGCTTAAACTACCACCACTATCTCACAGCAGCATCATTCTCTTCTTCTTGTTTTCCACCCCTCCCAGTTGCGATGTATTACATCCTCTTTAGTCCCCCTCCAAATGTTTTGGTGTCATTTGACAAAGCTTTCTGTTCTGGTGCAGTAATTCATTGAATCTATGCCATATGTGATGTGTGGTATTTTTTTTAGACAGGACACAAAATACAGAACCTCATAAAGAATCTTTTAAAAATAGCAATAAAAAAATCGCAGACTATTTTTATTGTTCACTGGCATTTTATTAACTGACAGCACTGTGCATTTTCATCTTCATCTCTATGCTTCAACAGCACAGTCATATAAACCTACTCTCAAAAAAAGAGCTTTTCTCCTCTAGCTTCCCATACAAAACTCTGGTTATACTTCAAAGTACATCCCCCCCTGCAGTCAGAAAAAGAAAGGGGAATCCTCCACAGCATCAGATCATTTCCACTTTTTCACCTAAAGCCACTAAACCCGCATGATGACAGGACACCACGCAGACAGCCTGCAAAATTTCCACGGCTGCCCCTTTTGAAAAGTGCAGCTTGCTGAGCTCTCCCGTCTTGTGTCACTCGTCACTCTGGGCTGTGGTGTGCAAAATGGAAAGACAGCTCCATGACCTAGTGCTATTAATAAAAGCAAGCACGCTCACAGTGTATTTGTGACCTACTCCTAAGTACAACTGTGTATTTATAATTCACTAGATTACGTTGTTAAAGGAAACACACAGATACGAAAAAATTTATACCAGAAAACTCAAACTGGTAAAAATACAAAAAAAATTGGCATTACCAGGATTAGTAGTTGCAACACTTATCGCAGAAACCACCGGGTCCTTACAAAACATCTGGGACCTGTTGAAGCCAATGCACAGCATATGCTCTCAGCCAGTTTCTTCTGACGTACAAAATGCTGCAGTGTTCTGCTATTATACAACTCAGAACCATATGAAACACACCCTGTTCCACAGGTCTATCAACAAAATGTCTACCACCAAAGAAACCTCAGGTATGCTACGGCTCCGAATTCCAGCAAGGGGCACCTAAATTCCACAAGTCAACATTTGCTTTCTTCAGCAGGATAGCTGGTGAGGAAAGGAAGAGGAAAATTAGCTGAAAAAAACAGCAGGAAGTCAGCTTTTGATTATTTCATATACATTTTTTAAAGTACTTGCAATCAAGTGCAATATTAAAACTCCACCTCCCCTAGATTCTTGCATTTCCTCTTTTTATTTCAAAGCTAGAAAGCTAATCAGAGCTTACCAGCTTGAAATGTCCACCTGTGAAACCAAAGGCAAAAGCATCAGTAACGCTATTTTTAGTTTCTTGACAAGCCTCAAACCAGACATCTGCTTCCACTGCACTAAAGGATGCACTTTGCTTCTCATACCCCACATGGGGTTTTCAAGCTGCTCATGAGAGGAAAAGCTCCTCCATATAGGCCAAAGATCCCTCTGCAGCCCAAAGGTGTATTTAACTGGTCTTGGCCATACATCTCTTGACACTTCTTCCTCTGCAAGAGAAGCAAACTAATGCCATGGTCCCACATGGGAACCTGCACAAAGGTGCCAGTGAAGCGAGTGGGGTTTCTCATAGGCAGAGGGGCAGCTGGGGTGGACGGAGGAGCAGGACTGACACACAGCATTTTGCCCTTTCTTATTGGGAGCATTTGGATACACGGATGGACGTCCATCTGAACCAAGAGCAGGACATAAAGCTCGGCAAGTGCATCCAGCCTCTGAAGAGGCTTCTTCTGTCACTCCATGGCAATAATTTACACTAAAAAAGAAGCAACGAGGCTTTGTAAGACAGATCTTCAATCACGTCAAAATTGAAGATGTGGCTTTTGGCAGGAATATGGCAAAAACACAGAGGAAATAAAGATGCTTAGGATGCTGCCCCAAACATGGCCAGCAGTAGGTAACGTGGATTTGCAGTTACCACAAAGTCGCATTTTCGACACCTGATCTTACCTTTCCACAGCTTGCAAGCTTTCAGTGGATAGAGGGAAAATAAAGAAGATGTGAGTGTTCAAACAAAGTTTCATTGTCCCCAACTCAGTAAGTGCACCCAGACTTAACCTCCAAATCAGGCATCACGACAAAGTCACGGATGACATGGGACAACCTGAAGTTTTTCAAGTCCTCAGCTTGGGAACAAAAGCAAAGGTTCCCATCTTAAAATTTGGAAGCGTACACTCTATATGGCTGGGCACTGCCCTGCCCTCCCTGCCCAGCAAACGTTTCAGTAATTGTTCCAGGAACAACAAAACACAGCCCATCGCTTCAGTGACCAGAAAGCATGAATAATTGTTTTTATTTACAAGGAGAGAAAAAAAAATCCAAGCAAGACTGAAAGCATGGGGACCAGGGCAGGGGCGTGTGTTTGTTTTAAAGCACTACCCATCTGCGGATCAGCCACATTATCCCAGCAACACTGAGAATGCTCACAAAGGCCAGAAATGTCCCCTTTTTCAAAAGGGCAGTTTAAACGCTGCAGAAACTGGGTCAGCGGCAGGCCACAGAAATACCTAAGCAGGCAGCAGGCACTTCACGAGCTGTAGGCAGCAGGCCTGCAGCAAAGGCCTCAAATAAAAGACAGAACACACCAAGACAGAAATCAGACAATAGCTATTGAAGAAAGGCAGTTAATAGCAACAAAGCACGTAAAGCACGGGTCAAGGAGTCGGTCAAGTACAGGCCCTTCAACTCTCTACCCTTCTTCAGTTGCCAGGAATCAAGATTTAGACACAAACCAGAGATGTACATGGCATGCAGCACCAGCAGGCAGGCACAAAACCGAGCAGACATGTTAAATCCACAACACAGTAAGGAACTGCAAAACTTATTCTACAGTATTACAGGGCTGCTCACTAGCCAAGGGCAACACAGTGCTTCTTGTTCTTCCAGTTTCAAGTGAAAAAAAAAAAAAAAAAAAAACAGGAATTATACAATTTTTACCTATATATAGTTAGTGTATTTATCATCTCTGTGTTCAGGTCTTTACTGTTGTACATTTATTGACGTGTACACACCTTAATTCTAAAATGCCAACCCACAACTGCAATCGATAGGACAATGTAATTCAGCACAAAATATATTTATGCAGGCAAAATCTAAGAGGTGACCTACAATGTCACTAGTGAGTTCTGACTTGCTGACTGCATAATAGCTGACACCAAATGAGTGTGCAGCAGGACTGCTGCACACATCTGCTAGCCACAGTCAAGAGACTTGATTCTGTTTTGCACAGACCCTTAAAATCATTTGACGTGAACAGAGGTGGTGGTTACCCAAGGTGCAAGCAGTTATGAATCAGTCACTCCCTCCTTTCTCTCATTTCACTTCCCTTTTGCTATTGTGTATCTTTACCTTCATTGTTAAAGATTGAAATCTGCAGTTGTCCCTTATCGGTTTTGCCAATCACTTGAAATGAGCAAGCTCTCATTTGTTCCCTACCTACCAGTATCTCTGTTCACTTTGTGTTTTTAGTGGGGCACTTTTTTTTGCCTATTTTTTTCTGTTCAGAATCTTTAGTAATTTTTTCACTTCTTACCATACTCTGCCCTGGCCCTCGCGTCTCCGGCAATTACAGCCCATCCTTCCCCTGCTGCCAAATTCTAGCCCAGACATGTTCAGCATCACATCCAAGCAGTTTGCAGTGCCACGCGCAACTTGCTGGCTGCCCAGCCTCTCTCCTCCCCGCAGCCAGGCAACCATGCATGGATGGTGGCATCCTGTTTCAGTTGAGTTTTGCCTTACCCAACACACTGCTCTGAGCTTTGGTGTGAGGCATCAGTCTGAAGAGGAGAGCCCTGTGCATCAAAGCAGACGTGATCTGCAAGCAGCACTCCCAGAGAAAGGTCTGGTGGTTGCAGAGTGCCTTTTGTTTCTGCAGCAGCAAGTCCAGTGGGACCCAAGGCGCAGCCACAGACTGCCCCAGAACACAAACTGAGGCTGGTTGCCTCAAATCTCTGAACTTACATGAAAACCTGAGCAGAGAGGGCAAGTCAGAAACGCCAGAGGTTTGAAAAGGCTGCCATAACTTCACCTGCCACCTCACTCCCTGCACCAAGGGGAAGCTGCACACAACATGGGAGGCAGCAGAGGTTTGGGGGGATGTGATCACTCCCTTACCCTGGGCTCTGAAATTAGAAACGTCATTCCCCCCCCTCCCAAGAACTGGGAAAAACAGGCTGCTTGCGAGGGCAATTCGAAGCAACTAAATTAAACTCCCTGACCATCCTCTGGTAAAACCTCTTTTCCACTGCACAAGGAACTGAAGATGACCAGTCTTCCTTTCAACATCTAAAGCTCTGTCCTGAAATTGCTCCTCCACCACCACCCAGGTACCTGGGAAAGGAGCTTCACCATAGAAAAGACAAGATACAGTGGGGATGGATCTGGCCTGTCACCATGGGCCAGTTGCAGGTCACAGTGCAGGTGAACCTTGCCTGGCTGCTGTAGTTACAGCTCTTCCATTGCTCTGAAACCCATTTTTTATCATCACTGGTGCAATATGACCACTCCCATACACTCCACATTCACCTTGCCTTCAAGCAACAGATGAACAATTCTCAAATGCCATGATGGCACTGGGAGTATGTGGGATCACTTATAATCCTGCAAAATAGTCTCGTGCCTCAGTAACATTACTGATTTTCCCACTTAGCTGCTACCTTACTGCACCCCCCATCACATGCACAGCCCCTCAGGCTCTGGCTGGCACCAGGGTCTGATGAGCCCAGAGGGAATGAAAAGCGGAACAAACGCACTCACTGCAACCTCACAGTGTAGTTTCTTGCGAGACTAACACTGCTGGGCACTCAGCCAGACAATGGGAACTTAATGAAGGGAAAGAAAACCACCCCTCCTCCTGCCACATCCCACAGCAAAACCCCACTGCCCCTCCACCCAGAGATTTAACATCAAGACAACCAGTGTAACCATTGCACTGGGCAGCACTCATTCACAGTGATAGCATCACTACTCCAAAATGCTCAGGATTTGTGGCTATTTGTGGTGCAGGAGCTGACCTGCTACAGCATTACTTCAGCCAGGATCTGGTGCTCGATGCCCAGACTGCACCAAAACCATGAGTGTCCAGCTCTGTGCATGGTGAAAGTCACTTGTCAATATCTTTGGTAGAGTTCTAAGGTGAAAAGACAAAAGTTTTATATTTCAATTTTGAATCCTTCTAATAATCCTTGTTAGACTGTCCCTACCTTTCAAGTAGAGAGCAAAAATCTTCACACAATAATTTCTGTATTAACTACTGCAAAGGCAGCTGAATCTTTCAAGATGACACCTGGTACCTACAACTCTGAAATTTCATGCAATGTACATCTTCATACTCTAAGAAACAGTCAAGTTATTACTTTAAACTTTAAAATTACAGTTTTTATTTTCTACCAAATGTAACCAACATTTTTATTAATGAATCACTGCGATTTATCCTCCAATAAAATAAAACAACTGTATTGTCAGATAATTCCGTAGAATTCAACTAGTTTTGCGTTTTATCATTCAACTCTCTCAGGACTCAGCTGTGTTGTGCAATGACAACAGCTAACACTAAAGTGTAAGTGAAGATGATGGGTTTTAAACGAGGGAAATGTCCCCATAGACCACACCTGTTTATGAAACAGCCAGCCTGGAACAGAGGAGTAATTGACAGCTTTTACATATTCCCACCCAGAAAAGCCTTGAGAACACAGTGCACCTTGGCACACTGACACAAGCAGCGAGGAAGTCTAAGAGCCTAAAAAATCCGGTGCACGTGCAATTTCAATTGCTTGTGTAAACTGCACCTCTCGTCCAAGTGCACTACAGCCACCGAGTTAAAAGGCAACACAACATGCAGGAACCTCAAGACCTTGGAAGCCATTCAAAGGATCCTACTCACAAATAATAAAAAACAAGCATGCATCTGCTTTTTCTCTCTCCAGTGCTAAACACATCATACTGAGACTGCTGGCTCAGTGTCAAAGAAGTCTCCAAAGTCCCACTTTGTTCCAAATGTATTCCCAATGGCAGCACAACACACTGCTCCAACAAATGCCAGGAGGTGGCATTAAAGTGCATACACATGTATGTGCCCAATTTTGGTCTTACACATGGCTGCTGAACCTGTTTGTGTCCTCACTGATAAGACACAAATACCTGCAGCTGAAGGACTGCAAAGAGTTGCCTGATGTCACTAACCCCACATGCTGCCCATGGAGGAGCTCTTTGGAAATGCACACCAGGAAAAGAGTACCAGCAGGAAGCAGGATACCAGATGATCTTTTCTTTTCCATTTGATTTTGATAATAACCAGAAATTGCAGAAATCATTCAAGCAGCTTCACAAGAAAGGTTAGACCTTGGTGCACCAACAAACTTAAAGAAGTGTTTAGTATTAACATTAGGATTCACCGCTTGACAGCCACTGCCAGCTCTGAAATAAGTGTGCAGGAGTCTACAGCAGCACTCGCAGAGACTCAAAGCCAGTCCCTAGAGATCCTAGAAATCTGAGTCTCTGTAACAATTCCCTTTTGGATCCTCTCCTGGGGCAGGCAAAAGCTTTTCAGTCAAGCCCTCCAGTAATTCAGGAGGGGACACATGTTGTAAGAACATGGCAGAATTCAGGGGTCTCAGAGTACAACAAAGAACAGTAAAAAAAGAGAGGCTATTAACTTCCTATTAGATCAGATTATCAGCATTCACACGATTAAAAAAAGCTGGGATATTCTCCTCAGGAGACAAATAAAAATGTGCTACCAACAAGGCAGATAGTCATCATTTATGTCTATCTACTTTGTAAAGCTGAGACTGCCTGTTTAATTCAAGGTTAACTTTTTGTTTTGAAAGGTGCCTATGTACATAACAACAGAATTGTACTTCACGCTCTCAAAGAAAATAAACAGGACCCAAAGAGAAACATTAAAATAATGAAGAGCAATTAAAAAAATGGAAAGCAATATAAAATTATTTATACATGCAAAAGAGCTAGCAAAAATCTATGCCAGAAGTATTTTGGCTTAAGGTGACTTTTTTTCATATACACACACACACATATATATATATATATAAAATTCAGGCCTCTGAAAGTCTTCCCAAGCATTTTGATGTGTGTCAAATTATCATACTATTGATACACAAGTGTCTCCAAAGGCCAGATTAGTTTCAAATCTTAGTACTGCAAAGGAAGCAAGTTCTTTCATAATGCAAGCACAGCTATGTTACTGCTTTTGGCACCATCACACTGGCCAAAAGAACAGTTTTAGGCTTAAAAAATACCGGGTTGTTTTCTGCATTTCTTTTATTTCCTTATGGAACACGCTGTTGCAAACAAACATTTTCAACATTTCAACAAAACAGAACATTTTCTCTCTCACAAAATCCAGCTCTGAAACACAACAAAACCATGAACCAGACTCAACACAGCCCGTACTTTCAACAGCACTGAACAGGATACACCATCTTAACTTTCTCATTTTCATTTCCAAGTCTTTACAGCTCCTTCATGCGTCTTCAAAAAGTTTTAAAGCTGAGGTTGGCTTTTATCAGGCAATAACTAAAAGCATTATTTTGCACTTCAAATTTCTTGATTTTGCCATCTGCAGTGTTCTGGTATGCAGGTGGGTCAGATGGTAAACAACTAGCTACAGCTCTCTGGGTACTGCAACAGTATCTTGAAGCAGACATGGGAAGATGAGAACTCCAGTAAAAATAAGAACAGAGGCCTACTTCTCACCTTCCTCTCAGAAAATACCTTGCCTTCTTTTTTTTCCTCATAATTCTGAGCAAAAACAGCCTCTTCATTGTCTTTGAAAAATTCCCATGTTTATATAAAGTCCAGTTGTTCTACAGAAAGGTCTGTTTTGTACACGCACACAAAATATCCTGAGTTGTCCTCATCTAATTATATTTCCATTGCTATTTTCTTAAAGTTAGTAATACACACACACACACACACAAAAAACCACCTCAGCTTTATTTTTACACCACTTTGGGGCCAGGAGGTGGAGAAGAAGATAAGGTGACAATTAACACCACCAGCTTTGCCCTCTATCTTCCTTATCTCAGTTGGCAGCCTGGACATAACATAGAATGGTGGACCCCTGAGACAACAAGCAGACACCTAAATTATTCATACTGATCACATGTTTCTCCCAGGTGATTAGCTTATTTGATGAAAGCAAACTCTTCTACAAATACAAAGCAAATATTTGCAGTGAGTACTCAGAACTCTGCAAAAGAGTTAATACACACTCTCGTCACATGCAAGTATAATATTTGATATATACTGTTCCCCTCCCTGAAGTGGACAGGGCCCTTCTGTCCTGATGAAGAAGGGAGTTGGTCACTTTGCAATAACCACCAAAAATAAAAAGTCTCTTCCCAAAGCAGACACTGAAGAAAGTGGATAAAGAATGATGTTTAAGACAACGTAACTAAGATGTTTTTTAAAACTCAGGTTTGAATTTATAACCAATACTGAACTACAAGTGATGTTGATGCTGTTCATCTTTTTACTTATGTTACTATGGCAAACACCAAAACTACTGGAAAAGTTCCTTCACCTACTTGCCCACAAGCCATGCAGTCAGAGCCACTGAAAGGGCATGAGTACAGCTTTCCCAGAGCACGTTTCCTCGTCAAATAAAAATACGCGAGTCATTAAAAGCTAGGTTTGTGTCACCTTTGAGTACCCACGAAGATGAGAGCCAGGTCACAGCTGTGCCTATAACTCTATATTACACTGCATTAGAGAGATTTCAGGATACTTTATGCTTTCCTTATAATAATCAAACCAGAGTACTGGGGTTGATCACTCAGAAGCAGACTCTGTGCAAATTCCTAAAACTGAGCAAATTGTTGTTTAGGCTTTTTTCGATTTTGTCACAATTTGCCAATCTGCAACAGTGGAAAAACTGTGAAGCTAAATTCTTATGGGTTGTCAATTTTGAGACTGCTGACACTGGTCTGTGATTCCAGATGTCTATTGTTCAACAGTGTAATGGTAAAATTAAAATTATTGCAAATTAAGTCCTCTTATGGGCAATTAAGAAACAGCTATTATGGAGGTTAAAATAATTTATTAATAATAAATGCACAGACCAAAAGCTAAATCCTTTGTGGCCCACTGCCCACAAATCAGAAGGATTAGCCTGAGATTAACAGACATCTGAAATCCATTACTAGTGTATTAAAATGTAAAAGTAG
The DNA here is from genome assembly GCA_013397975.1 of Machaerirhynchus nigripectus. NCBI lineage: Eukaryota > Metazoa > Chordata > Aves > Passeriformes > Dicruridae > Machaerirhynchus > Machaerirhynchus nigripectus. The sequence continues at coordinate 133,494 of VZRQ01009566.1, forward strand.
AAGCGTAAAAAGAAAGTTCCTATTCTGAAGTATTTATATTAGAGAAGCAGCAAGTACAGGCTAGGGGGACACAAAGTTTACAAATGGACATGGACAAACACGCCATAGCAGCTGTTTACTTTTGCTTTTCTTTGGGTTTTTTTTCCCCCTCTTCTCTAAACACACAAAATGTGTCCCAACATCCCCTTTTTCAAAACAAGGCAGGTTAAGTTTAACAAGAAAAATGCCGTGTTCCCAAGCAGACTTGCACAGCCCTCGCAGCATGCAACTGGGCTGGCATTAAAGGCTGACCTTCCCCATGTGTTTGCTGAATGACTACACCAACAGGCTGTGCCACAAGATCTGTCTCTGCTCCCGCACAGCTCTGTAGCTGGTACTGAATCTAACACAATGGGAAATAAGACACCATATGCCCTTCTCCCACCTGCTCAGATCAGGCTTGTCCTAACTCTGAAGGGCACACATTCTGGGTGGGCTCTGTCCCAAGCATCGGCTATGGGGTGTTTAGCAAGAGCCAAAAAGAAAATGAAATCATGCACGACAAATGACGTACACGCGTGTGCACCAGCTTTCAACTATCCACACATTGCTGCCACTGTGTGATTCAACACACCGTCCACCCAAAACCCACGAGCTGCCTCCCAGGCTGTCCATCATCCCAGTGCAAATGCTTCACCCCACTCCTACCCCACAGCCACCGACTTGAAGGCGTTACTCCTAACACTCAGCAAGACGCTGTGCGTCTCAGCCCCACACTTCTGAGGGCTGACCTGCTCAGCTGTCTCACCAACAGTGAGCGGAACAGCAGATCTGGCTGGGCTCCTCCCAAACCCCTCCTGCACTGCAGGGATAAGGGAGCAGTCAGACCTGGCACGGGTACCAACACACAACCACCCACCTCCACAGCAGGCCAAAAGGCAGGGGCAGGAAGAGGCAGGCCTGAAGGACTGAGGAAAGAGCTAAAAGATGCCACAAGGTCCAGACCAGGGCCACACCAACATGGGTGGGGCTCCTTGGGAGCAACGTGAGAGGAGACAAGCAGAACAAAGATGACATCCTGCAGGTGACACAGGGCACCCATCCCACACAGCGGGAGGTAGACACCGAGGGAGAACTTCCGTGCACATTCTCAGCTGATGCTGCCAGAGAGCAACAGGGAAACCAATCAGAGAATGATCACAAGTAAATGTTAATCTGGCAATAAAACAAAGAAGTGCTTCTAATCCAGAGAACTTGTAGGGCTGCACAAGGCAGGGGACCACACCAGGCAACAGAGTGCAAGAGAGCCTCTTCCTCTTGCAGTACAGAAACTAGAGCCGTTTCAGGCATGGCCCAGACAGAAACTAAAATAAAAAACTAGGGATGCCATAAAACAGTACACAAGAGATCTGCAGAAGATACAGAGAACAGAAAGTGAAGAAATTATTAACAGAAGAAAACAAAGAAAGAACTATATAGGGCACCAAAATGTAAAGCATCGTTTATTTGTTCTTTTAAAACAGGTCATTACATGTGAGAAAGTTTCCCCAGTAGCACATACCCACAAACACAATTTCTTCATACACACTAATCCCTGTGCAAACAATGACCTCACAGCCCCAGCCTGCTATTTTTACCAGTAGAGAAACTGGTGTTTCCATAGAAGCCTGTGTGGCTTTTGAAGGCACCATGAACCATTTGAATGCAGAAGTGCCAATTTGCAACTACCACACCAAGACTGCCTTCATTTCTCAAAGCTAAATTGTCATCCACAGATGAGAAAGTCCATTTTAGGTAGCATACGAGCTGACACAGATCTAAGAGTTTCTGGTCCAACCATGAACCTCCAGCCCAAGAGGGCTCACAAAAGTCAGAGAAATACGCACATTCCAGCAGGGTTTGGTCAATGCAAACAAACAAGATTTTGATGATGAGTGGGACTGCCACAGCAAATCCAAGGGTAATTAAATATGGTCAGATATCACGTTTAAAATATTTCCATCAAGGTCAAGTAGGACCTATGCTGAGGACAGAAGTTTGACAGCTCTTCACAAACAAGTGCAAGACTGTCTCATCTGCCATTATCTCATGATCACAGAAAGCCACATGGTCACCTCCTCAGTTTCGTGTGAAACACTGCACAGCTGGCCTGGGCAACTGCTCTCCTTTATGAAATGTCTGAAAACAATTCAGAAATAAAGAAACAAACGATAGCTGAAACATTTGTGTTAGCACACAACACCGCCATGCAATGTCCCAGAGAAAAAAACAAAACACATTTTTTTACCCCCCCGTATCAGCGGGCAAGAAACATAATTTTGTAAAAAGACCGGTATTTTGGAAGAAGCAATGCACACAAGGGAAGAGCTGTCCCTAACAGCATCTAACACAAAGTTCAGCAAGGCAAAGTTCATCAGTGAATCAACTGCCACATAAAACAGAGATAAACAATTAAAGCAGCAGGAGTTCAGCCTGCCACCTGAGCTGTGCCTGGCAGAAGCATAAGGAAGGAGAGGAAGAGTAGCACTGATTATTTTGGAAGGCACTATCTGTTTCTTCAACAACAAGAGAACCTCCAATTTCATTGACTTCTTGCAGTTCTCTTCAGTAAGCTGCTTTTAGTCCACTTTCACAATACCCAGTGTTCCCTACAGGTGTTTCCTTAGGGATTTTCACCCAAGTGTTACAGGTGGGCGTGTGCATCTCAATTCTCCTCCTTTACTTCTAAGGATTACGTAAAGTAAATTTGATTTCTTTAGGCATCTAATAAAACTTAAAATTAGTAGTACCTTGGTGATCTAGACAAAGTGGAAGCGGGGCACAATAGCAATGACTTATTGATTAAAAACAAAAGTTAGCCAATATTGAAGAAGCTTTTGGTGGTAACCACTAAAAACATATATTTTGTGCATACTCTAGAAATTGCTACCTTATGCAAGTAGGTTAATGCGACTAAAAAGCTTTTTCCCAAGAAACTCAGCTTTTTCTTTCCTTTTTTAATACACACATAGATTTCTGCTTCTTTTGTAAAACAAATATTTTAAAAAACACAAAAAAACTTAATAAAAGCAGCTTTCACTATTACAAGACCAAGCATATATTCTAGGAAAAGTCTTCATGTAGTTACACTTACTTTTGGGGGTAAGTTTAATGACAATCTAAATGGTCAGTGGTACTCCATACAAGCTTAGGTTGAAAATATTAAGATGGTTCTTTTCAGACAGCTTGAGTACTCAACGACACTCTCAAAACTACTTTTCAGCTTTTCATTTTGAAACACTTTCTCAATGGATACTCACCTTGATAAAAGGTATTTAAAAAATAAACACAACATAAACCTTTTTTTTTAATATTCAGACATTTCTGCTGGCACAAATACAATTTTTATTCTTTTCAGTAAGAAAAAGCAGAAGGAAAAAGAAAATCTGGTTGATCCTAACCCATTTTTCAATCTTTCTTTCCTGCCTTAGCCACCACCCAAGCTAGTTATCTGGTACACAGGCACACCACTAGTCCCATGCCACTACTTTCCAAGAGCTGGACTGTCAAAAGTTATGGCACTAAGACCACAGGCTTTTTGGAGGATGACTAACCTCTGAAATGTCTTAATACTCCACCCTGAGTGCCAGACCTCATTCGTGCCTCTTGACTAGAGACGAAGTTGCGGCCAGGGAGAAGTTGCAATGTACAGCCTCGCAATGCGAAGCAGGCTCATTTCTCCCACTGCCACTCTGGATTCCTCCTGAAGCAAATGTTGTAACTACATATTTTAAGTATTCCCTAATCCCTCTGGTAATTCTGCAGTCTGTGCACCTTAACTGCTTTGCTCTCTCTCAGGCAACTAGTAAGCTACTCCTTGCTACCGCTACCTTCAATTTCTCCTCCACATCTGGAGCACTATTTCACAGACACAGCAAAAGCAACAGGATTAGGAGTAATTCCACCAAGTAATCAGGAGAGGTCAAAGTGCTGGGCATCAGCTGTCACTCTCAGGCTGCACTGACACCCAAGCAGGAACCCACTGGGAGCCGATACCATCTACTGCCCCAAGCAGCTCCAGTCCACAGGGTCAAACGCTCTCCAGCGATCAAAGTCAAAGGTTCAACAGAAATGCCTGACTGAGCCAACTGCATCACACTCGGAATTTCCCAACAGCTGATACCTATCCACTCAAAGCAAAATATGCCCTGGCACAGGCAAAGGCTGGAAAATGTCCGCTTCTTGGCTAATTTCATCCCATACTCCTAGTATTTTATGGATTTCCCTTCTCATAGACAATCATGGCACATCACGTATTAAGAATGTATGATTCGCACCTTGAGTACAGCAGTTTATTCTGGTGCAAATGTTCCTTAATGTGTCAGCTGCAAAACTGCATCCTCAAAGGCCGTTGTCCAGAAGTCCTCAAAACCCAAGTACTAACAGTGATGATCATACATGCGAAGTTACTTTTTTTGGTAGTCCAATGACTACTTCCTTGAAGTAGAAAGCTAAAAATTCTGATAGTATCATTTGTGCACATCACCTGACAGCATTGTCTTTTTATTTATGCCAGACTTCTGCATTTCAGAATCACAGAATATGCCAAGTGCAAAGGGGTCCACAAGGATCATCAAGTCCAACTCCTGCCCCTGCACAGGACCATTCCCAAGTGTCACACCACGTGCCTGAGAGCATTGTCCACATGCTTCTTGAGCTCTGTCAGGCTTGGTGCTGTGACCCCTTCCCTGGGGAGCCTGTTCCAGTGCCCAACCAGAAAAGGTGAAAAACCTTTTTTCTAATATCCAGCCTAAACGTCCTGACACAACTTCAGGCCATTCCCTTGGGTCCTGACTGATTATGCTGCTTTAGCAAGCACCTAAACCTTCAAAATTTGCTACTGCCAGTTGTGGCAACCAAACTCACCAGGATGAAGGGGAGGGGGGACAAAAAACCCCAAAAAACCCTCCAAACACAACAAACCCCTTTCTTGTCAACACCTGTCATTGACTGTTATGAAAGGCATCTTTCTACTGCTGATTTTCAAATGTAAGGGAAGGCTTTTAAGGAAACTTGAAGCTTTTTAATAGGCTAGTCCAAATACACATGACTTTAATTCTGTCAAAGTCTGTGGCCTGAAGCAGTACTCAAGTGTCTAGTGTGCTGCATTTCTAATTTCAGAATCTGATCCAGAGAGACACAAAACAGCATGAGGCAACCTGTGGAAGCATCCAAGCAACCTGGGGAAGCATCCAAGCAATCAGAATAGCAGGAATCATAGGGTGGAAATCAAGGATCTGGTAACAATCTTCTTCTCAGTCGGGGCAGCTGCAAACCCATGAACCTACAAATCAACCATTTCCCACTCACCTCTGAAACAGCTCTTCACAAAAACTGCTATTTTGACAATGTCTTTTACCTCCCTGCAAATTTCTCTATTTGTTAAAGCTAAATCTAAGGCAGAAATGGTAAGACCGCATCCATAACCCTTGTGCACTTGCCACAAGAACAACAGCAAACCAAGAGGACCACCCCACAAGGAAGATCTTATGATGCACATGCACAGGAAGTCAGTTAAAAGACTGTTAATACTTTACCGGTTTTGTTGTGTTTGTTTTTTTTTTTTATAGTAGGTTAGCAAGCTCCCTGGGGAGCCCACTAACCTAGAAAAAAAAAACTGAATAAAAGAATGTTTTGGAAAGAGACTTTCTCCTTTATGCCCCAAGATGATGAACTCTCTATACTTCCTTCATCTCTGGGGAAATTTCTGATTTCTCTATCTCCTTTAACTTCTGCTTATACCCCTACATTAGGGTGCTTTGCTTCTAGGGGCTTCACATCAAATTACAGTAGCTTCAGCTGATTTCCCCAGGGCAGGCAGCCAGACAATGAGATGAAGATGCTGCAAGCTTCATGTTTTGCTGCTACAGGAAAAGGAAATCCCCATGATTTCACCATATAGTAATAAAAGCCAAGGGAATGAAAATTAATCTGGAAATAAACGATTACATTCTAGCCTTTCTAATGTACCTTTGCTGGGCCTTCTTCATAAAGCCTAAACTATAACATTCCTTCAGTGCACAGAGCACACACAGGGCTATGCATGTCTTTACACACAGCAGCAAACCAAAAGTTTAGAAGACACACACAGGCCAGGACCTGTTTAGGCAAGTTTCCTGAAGCATTTCAGTACGACAATAGAAGGATGTTTTCACCATGCAAGTGAACCTTTACAAACCTTACTCCCAAAAAGCAAGTTCATTTTTGAAAATGAATAATTACTAGAAAAATCTTTTAAGCACCTGAATGACCAAAGAAAAATCCAGTCAAATCACTTTTTCCTCTCCTAGTCTCAAGAACTAATTCGTTTTCAATATTTTTATTGTTGCCATAGTAGCCAATTACCCCATCCACCTCCAGAGAAAAATAGGCAAGTAGAGATTTTTATTTCCACCTAAATTGCATCTCTCTGCCTCCTAAAGAAAATCTCAGAAACAATCTTAAGCACAGCATTAGAGACTGCTGCCTTCTGACTACTTCTCAATAAAGAAAGCATGCAGGTAATAAAGTTACGCAGTAAAAACTCTGCATCCAAACCGTAATAGCTCCCAGATGAAAAAATCAGAAACTTCTGTATTTGTGCAGGGAAATGCAGCTTTCAATAGTCTACCCCTCTTTTCACAAGAGGAGGCAGAAAAAAAAAATCCCCTCTGCAGGTAGGAATTGAGGCACTTAGACAAGCACAAGTAATCAGCACCAGCTGTCAGCAGCTGCAGTAATTCTCACATCCTGTTTCCATACCATCTTTGTAATTCCCACGGAGATGAGGCACAGGAGCCTTAATGTGATGCTGGGTCCAGATGAGAAGGCTCCCGGTGGGGCAGAAAGGGGAAAAGCCATGTGAAGAAGCACTGCAGTCCCATCATAACCATCCTGCTCCCACCCCCCAGGCTTACTCCTTCTGCCAGCTCCCAGCAAGGCTTGTGTTTTATCAGATCTATTTGCTCTCAAACCTAAGCTAAGGGCAAAGACTAGAGATAAATGAGAAAAGTATTTCTGGCTAACTGCAGCCATCAGAAAATGGTGCTGTTACACATGTTTATTTTAAGTCTTGTGATCTTTCTGGCTGGCATGGCACTGAAAGCTGTAACCACATTAACACATACCAGAGGAAGGAAGTGTTTCACTGGTAGATGTCCAAGCATTTTAACCTGGACACTCAGAAGGAACAAAATGTGTATTTAAAAAATAATCTGTGATGCTATTTACTTCAAAATACAGAAGGCCTGATATTAACAGAAACAGCAGAGTTGAGGCTACAGTTCTGAGGAGCTTTATTATTTATCTGATTTCAAGACATAAGGGCAGAATATTTATTGTTCCACAGCAACACATTAATAAACCTTTGGTTTTAAATCTCCTTTACCTCCTTCCTTGCCTTGGTACAAATTACCGCCCCAAGACTACTTGCATTTACAAACTTTGTAATGGAAAACTGTCCCCTGCCTTAAAGAAATCAATTACAAAATACACAACAAAACAGGATTAATAAACAGATTTTTTGTGTGTGTGTGAGAAAGCAATGAGAAGCAAATTCATCTTAGAGACAGAATTAGGAGAAAGAAGACGCAGGAAAGGTATTTTGTGCTTGCATACACTGAGTACAGATTTTTTGGTTTTGCTAATAAATCAATATTAAAATTAAGTTGAGAAAATTGTAAGCCACAAGTAATAAAAAACTATTTAACATGCAAGAGAAAAAAGTAATTTTTAGTGGTCTGCCCAATTATGCTTTGGTATTTCCTAAAGCAAAAGCCAATATGAGCTTCAGTACTCCTGTCTCCATTTGAGTTTAGCTTACCTTTGCTCTTGCGGATGCTCTTCCACATCCTCCTCCGAATCAGCCTGACAAACAGAGAAAATACTGTGTTAGAATCTCAGAACTGCACCACGCTACACTGGACATATGCACCACTTGTTTTAGATGGATTCTCATATGACTTGTTTGCAAAACAAATTCAGAAATCTAAAATTCCTACAACTCCCTTATGAGTCAAGGTGGTTGATGGACATCCCTTTTGAGGTTTCAGCTCATCTTGCAAAGAAAAATGGTTACTGAATGTGGCTACTCTGCTGTTTTTTCCAAAACACTGACTGAACAGACTCATTTTCCATTTATGCAAATGCTTCTATACAAAATCCGCTCAGACACAGAATTTTAATCTAAAGCCATCAATTGCCCTCAAACTACAGGAAGACTATTTCCTCCGCTTTTAAATTATCTGCCCCCATCAGTAAAGTTCAATAGCCAGTACCTGAGGAAATAGGATGCAGAATGCCTTGAAATGCAGATCACCTGTCAATGCCAAAAGCAAAGGCAAAGTACCACATTCCAACTGGCAAGGTGAGGTCCCAAACCCAGATCTTATCACGGATTAGCAGCACGTACAGAAAGCAGGGAGAGCAGAAGCTCTGAACACATCATCTTAGCTCAGTTGCTGGACTCAGGTAATTTTCAAGACATGCAGCTGAACTGTGTCAGCTTGCAGTTCACCACAAACCAGTTCGAGCTGTCTACAGAAATGAACTCAAATGTTGGTTCAATGAGCTCCCTGCAGGAAATCCATTTAAAACAAGGAGGTAGCTACTCTGAACTGGCCAAGATCTCCAGGAAAGCTTTAGGTACAACTCAAAATGAAGTGTGTTACAGCCACTCAACCCCTGCTGATGAAACCAGGGACAACTTTAGGGAGATTAACATTATTCAGGAAGAGGTCACAGTCATCCTGCCAGGAACAGCTGGTGAGTTTTCCCAGCTTCTGCAGGTGATGCTTCTACAAGACACGAACTACAGACCTTAGCAATGAAAAGGTAAGGGGAAAAAATATTTTAAAATTAAAAGACTGTACTTTCCACCACCCCTCCTACATGTTTCCCACACAAGCATATCACGGAACAGGCCCCAAGCCACCAGCTTTGACTTTAGCTCCTATTTTCACCACATACTGGAAAAAAAATATCACCTGTAAACACTAAACATCTTTCTACGGGCTTCAGATGCTTAAGCAAATCAGGCAGCCCTACCTGCCTACTGAATGGGACAGACAGCAGGATTTCTGAACTTCCCTCTTTTGTCACAAGCAGCTCGTACAAGAGAAGCAGCACAGCCTCCACCATAACATAACCAAATCTGGAACAAGACCGACAGGGAAGTACAAGTTAATTTGAGGACTTGACAGTGTTTCTATACGCCTGCCCAGAGGTTGGAGACACCCTGCTAATTGTCCAGGATCTGCAGTACACCACAAAGCTCTTCAGCACAGGTCTACCTAGAGGTCCCAGCACCTGGCCCCCATGAAGACCTGGCCATCTCCTCTAGAGGCCTTGCTAAGCCTTGCTTTTAAGACTCCACCAGAATGGCACAATACAAACCCATTATGTTTTCCAGCTTCTCCTAGCTCCTTTTGTATTTCTAGGACCTCAGTAAAATACCAAGCAGAACTAGAGGACTCCTTATCCACCTTCTCCAGAAACAGCTCCTCCACCACAGCCAGCTAGCAAGTGATCCTCATTTTAAATGGCTTAGTTCCTCCTTTAAATGGCTTAGCATCTGCCAGGCATCAGAAACCTGGGTGTGTGTCATTACACTGTGCTCACCCTTACCACTAGCCACCTTACCATTTCTCCTCTTCACTTTTCCCCAAGCAACAATGAAGCAAAGTTCCCAACCTACAGTGCATCCACAGCATATCTCAACTGTGCAAGGAAAAAAAAAATTAAAAATCACCCTCATCTCTGATCATACACAGACCCCCATGTCGAGCTTTCTCCTATCTTCACTCCGTGTGCCACAGGCTACACATACATGTAGGCTTACAGTAAAGATTTACCAAAAAAAAAAAAAAAAAAAAAAAAAAAAAAACAAAACAAAACAAAACAAAAAAAACCCTAGCATTCTCAAACTACAGAACTGCAGGGGAAAGGAAGGGAACACCTCCTGAAACTTAAAATGCAGGTCTCAGCAGTCTATCCATGAAAAGAAAAAAAATCCCCTTCCTCCAGACCTTATCCTGAATATGGGGGCAGGTGCTTATCTTGTGCTGGAAAGCCCTTGAAAGCGCCCCTCTTGTGTCACACAAGTCTCAAGAGCCTGGGCTGACAGCTACTGCATAATCTGCATGGCCAACCAGCCCCAAGTCCTATCAGCACCATCCAGAAACTCAGCTGGGAGTCTGGTGGAGCCTTTTAACAGTTCCCAAAGAGGAACACAATTCCCACCCCAAGTCTGCCTCAGACTTTCACACAAATTGTGTGTCTTCAGACAAACCCTGCTTTGAAGTACGTGACTCTGTACATTTAATTTGTGCACAGCTGATGGGATCGTTAATGACACACTGCAGTGCCGCGTATCTCTGACGAATATATGTAAGATCAAGGTTTTCATCAGCTTTCAAAAACAGTAGAACAATTAACCTTACTAGCCCCTGAGCTGCACTGAACAACAGAAACTGAAGACAAGCTGCCACTACTTGGGAGACCCAAGCAGAACCTTGTTAATGAAAACCCAGGCAGCAGCTCTGTGTTTGTCCAGTGGCTATAACAACCATGATACAGTAAATACTGCAGTATCTTTCTTTAACATTCAAGCACCTGAAACACTGTCACAGTAAAGTGAAACAAGAAGTCACAGTAACCTCCTTAGTATCTGCAAGCAAACTGAAACATTCACAAGGTGTTCCTCTAATGAAACATCTCACTCATCTCCTACATGTAACACACAGAACCAGTAGAAAACCCAACACATCAGTCAAACACGACACTGACACCGAAGTAAACTTTGGTATACACTGCCTTTGATGACTTACTGTCATTTTCAATTGTGATAACAAGAACTAAAACTTAACCTTCATTATGTCATTTTAAGGTAGTTCCTCCCTCTAAACTGAAGGGACTGAAGGGAAAGCAGGTACCCAACGTGCCTGCCCTTGCCTTCAGATGTTCCCAGTAACCACCTACAAGGTTTCTGACAGACAGAAACACTCAACTATGACTCTCCAATACCTTTTTTGAGTGGTGTAGGCCATGAACAACAACTGTCATTTGTGCTTCTTTCATACACTCGTGGAAACAGTTGGCCTGATACCCTTCCTGTGCTCTTACCTTGTCCTCTTTCCTCGTCCTCTTTCCTCTCCTCTTCAGCAAACATAAAACATAACTAACTGCCTTTCAGCTTTGCACTGAAGTGTGACATACATCCTGGCTGTTTATCTTTGGAGCTTTTTCAGCCTTTAGTGGTGAATGGCTTGGGCGTCAAGTCTTACATAAAGGAGCTTTTCTCCCAAGCATTTTACTTAAGTAAGTATTAACAAGTTACAAACAAACATGCAAAACCACAAAATTATAAGGGGTCTGAATAAAAACCACAACTCCTCTAATCAAGTCTCTCGCACTTGAGGTTTTCCATGTCAAAAATCCTACTGGTTTTCAAAGAAAAACCCAGCTGTCCATCCCAGGGACATTTGCTATAGAAGGGAGGTTTAAGGCAAGGAGGAGAGCAAGGTCAGTGTGTGCTCTGTGGTTACCCCACACTTCACACCACCTTCAACAAAAAAGAAGAAACGGGCACAAGGGAATACAGCCACCGCATCCGACTGGGAAAACCAGCTGGTCTCAGAGCTAAAAAGGGAATCCAGGAAGAAACATTAAAATGCTGGAGGAAGCAGCAGACCAGTGGAAGACAGTCAGCAGGCTAGATACAGCCAGCTCCCCCTCAGCCCCGGCGCACGAGCCCACGCACACCTTCACCAACTGCAATGCTCCGGGCACCCTTGTGGAGCAAGAGCAGCAGGTGAGCCATCCCCAAACAGCTCTGCAGGCTTCAGAGGAAGCCGAAATCAAAAGCTCACAAGCACGAGGGGGGTTGAAAAACGGAAAAGCACAAATACGTGTAAGAGGGAAGCTGGGAGGGGGCACGCGAGAAGCACAAACAATGAAAGGGAAGCAAGAGGAAACAGAAGGTAGAACCAAGCGGGGTGGAGGCGCGGGGGCCCTGGGCGGCTGCGCTCCAGCATGCAAATTCATGCAGTTCACGTACACAAAGCGATGCTGTGAGAGGCCTAGAAAGCAACTAAAAATATTAAAATGCTTTGTTTCCCCTCCCTCACCCCTTAACGCGATGTCTTTATTCGCTACGTGCTCCTGGAACAAAAGCATGTGCAGGCAACCGGATGGCTGAATGGGTTACCCATCCATCCAACTTTCATCCTCAAATTCTGCAGGCAGCAAGGAATGCTCAAAACTGCTCTGTCACAGGCAGGCAGCTGATGATGCATGGAAAATAAGATAATAGTGTAAAGCCATGACAGAAAGAGAAAAACATCCATCAGACAGCACTGGTAACCCGCCAGAAACAGGCTAAAGGGCTGGCAGACAGGGCAACCTAATCCATTTTCCTGCTGAGAGCAGTGGGAGGGAGGTGCTTTGGCAGAGGAATACGCTCAGTTCCTTCCCTGGATTTCTCACTGCCACAGGTGAAATCCTCACTGGTGCCACACTCCCTCCCAAAAGAAGCAGGAAAAACAAAATCAAGGGGCCAGAACAACGCTATTCCCAAAGTCTTCACCGAGACCCATCTTCAAACATGGGAATGAAGCAACTCTTGGACATTCCCTACCAAACAACATTTATTATCCACTCAAAAGCAAGGAAGTTCTTCCTCTTACTAGACTCTCACCATCACATCACCACTGCTGTGATACATGAGCACTGGGCAACAACCCTCATCAAGCGTTTAACTGAGAAAGTCTCTTCTTGCAAGAAAGAGAACATGGAAAACCTCCTTGCAGCAGCAGTAGGCCAGACCATTTTTTTTCAAGTGAAATGTGATCAACAAGCAATAAACCTGTTGCAAGTTTCAGCATGTCTCTAAGAAAGGGCAGTCAGATGTTAACAGATGTAGCGATTTTCCAGATCTCTGGAACTGATGCTGGCTTCTCCACTGATGCCCCTCACCAACCTGCAACAGTCACTCAGGAGGGAAATGATGCTGAAATGCCTTCAGGACCTCACAGACACTGCAGGGGATCATGGCTGGATGGGCAACCACCAACTCCTCAGAGGTTGCAGGGAAGAGGCATGACCAGCCACTGCAGGCCAGTACCACCAGTCCATAAAAGAGGTGTTGAAAGGGTCCCTCGCCACATCCACAGGGACTAAGAGAAGCCTCCTTTCCTCCTCACCACAACAACTGGAAAATGGTTTCAAATGTGGCCACAGGGCCCAAGCCCAACAGGGGCTGGGTAAAGCCCAAGTCCACATGGAAACAAAAGATCAAGCAACAGGGTTAGGGCTGTAACCAAATTTTGGTCTTAAAATCTGTTTGAGGAACCCAGGCCCTTCTGTTCAGCTTGAGTAGTCACTAATGCATCGGATGCTGCTGCGGTCCTCAAGCTCAGAGGGGAAAACCATGCAAACCAGTCAATGCACCACTAGTACTCAGAGACTAGCTCATCTGACTTTTGACCTCTTAAATCAGCAAGCCTATTGCTTGCTGATTTACCTCTCACTCTGTCACAACTGAAGCCAGAAGACTTGTTTCTTTCCTGCATAACTTACATAGCCTCTACAGAAATGATGGAGGAGCAGCAGCCTCAGCTTTGTCTTCACTGCTGTAAGGACTCAGCAAGACCATATGCTCAGCTATGCCAAGTTCATGGGTCATTCATGCCTGGTTTTTCCTTAGCCAAGCTAAAGCTTATTTTTATGAGGATGCTCAAGAACAAACCATTTTCCAAGAGGACCTAATCTCCTCAGGAAGTAAACATCACATCATCATCACTCAATTGCAGCTTTGCTATGAGAAGCAACTATAAACGACTACATTACACGGTTCTACATCTAATACATCTTAATGTCTTCAGTGTAAAAAACGGAGACGCAAAAGGCTGAGTTCCTCAAGTATCTCTGCACAGTGACTCTATACCTTCCCTTAGCTACTACCACATCCACACCAGGCAAAATCTCAATAGCACAATAAATGTATCTTATAAAATTATTTGGACATACAATAAATAATACTTCCATAACACCACAGTATAAAATACTGGGTCCTGGTAAGTAGCGTCAATTGTTAGCTAGCTAAGAAACAGCACTTCTGCTATTTTTCCTTATATTAATGGGTGTCAGTGGCTGAGCACTAAACAGAGAATGATATATGGGCTTAAGACAAATAACCCACTTTTGCCCCTCATATAAGATGATGTCCCTAAGGATTGCTTCTTCCCGTTTATGAGCCTGGTGCCTTGAAGTCTAGAAGGCCCAGCTCAACATATGGCAGAGTCCGTCAGTGCGAGTTAAATGACTGCCTCAAATGCCATAAACTCCAGACTCCGCTTCCAGCGCCCCTCCTCGCTCACCAGCCCTGCCGGGCATTATACCATATTGGTTCCTCTCGCCAACACAGAATTTATCAAATCTTGTTAGTGCCCAGCGAAAGCGGCTAAACAAG
>VZRQ01009566.1:148694-213056 GCA_013397975.1 Machaerirhynchus nigripectus
CGCACATGGCCGGGCAGCAGCGCTGCAGCTCCCGCGTTCCCGGAGGTGCCCGAGCCAGGCCCCCCGCAAAGGGAGAGGGAGGCGTTGGGAAAAGCCGAGGCGGTTTTGTCACTCGGCTGTGCGGTCGGACCGCGAGCTCCCCTACCCCTCGCCCGCCCTTACGGGGTGTCACCGCGCCGGGGCCCGGGGCTCCCCGGTGATTTTTAGAAACAAAAAAGCATGAGAAGTGCGAAGGGAGGAAACCAGGATGCGGCGCGAAGGGGGAGGGGAGAGGGCAGCGAGGAAGGCGGGGACGCATGGTAGGAGGGAAGACAACCAAAGTCCCTCCGATCTGGTGGTCCTATTGCAGATCACACAGAATCGTTAGGGCCGGAAGGCATCTCTGGACATCATCGAGTCCAACCCCCCTGCCAAGGCAGGGTCATCTGGAACAGGTGACACAGGAACTCCTCCAGACGTGTTTTGCAGGTTTCTAGAGAGGGGGACTCCCCGATCTCCCTTGGCAGCCTGTTCCAGTGCTCTGTCACCAATAAGGTTAATTTGCCTCAGTATTCCTTGACTGCTTGGCAGCACTATACCTTGAGGGTCGCTGCTGCTGTTCAGATCTGTTTCGGTCTTAAGCAACTGTTCTAGTGCCTGTTGGGTCCCTCAGGGAATTACATGGTGTTTGTAAAACAGAAGTGTAGAACAGAGCCCAGAGATAGTTGTGAGGATCACACTGTTTCAACAGGTATCTCACATACCCTTTCTAATTGCATGTTAAAGAGCTTTTTTAGAAGTCCCTTTTGCTAAAAAAAAAAAAAAAACCAAGACCAACACAAAATCCCCCCTTCAAATGCTTCAGTTACAGGAAAAAGCAGTTGTTAAACTAGTTCTGCAAACCTCAAGGAGAAAAATAAAGCAAATACTCTGCTAACAAGGTTTGCACAGCCCCCAAATTGCATCTGGTTCTCTCCTTACCAATCACACATAGTAACTCACACAAACACTGGCAACATGGGACTTGGTCAGCAAAGGCTCATAAATAAAACCAAACAAATGACAAAAACCATTTTTAGCCCTGAACTGAGACAACACACAAGGAGAAGTGCTGACTCCCTTCCTAAAGGAGAAGACTTTGGCATTCGATGTTGCACAGCAGCCAAAGTATAGCCGGGAATGCAGCCTTGTCTCCTGCCCACATCCTCCTCTTTCTTTCTTCTCTTCCCTCTTTTTCCTGCTCCCTAATGGTTAGACGGATCTTTTGTTTTCCGCGCTGTCACCCTGTGTCTTTAATCGCATTGCATGGGCTTTCCCACACATGGGCAGAGGAACACTGTGGCACCCCTTCACCTACGCCCCAGAGCACCCCAGGGCTTGCAGAGAAACACAGCCTTTCAAAATAGGAATGGTTGGATGTTCCTCTGTTGGCAAACATGTCTGTGCTAGGACAGGTGCTTGAATACCTGAATTAGAGAAAAAGAGAGTTACAATGGCATAAACTTTATATGACAACCCCACCGGGGGCTGTATGGCACCATGAACGTGCTGTGCATTCAGTAGGGAACGGTTCTCATTACTTCTGCAACTGGCTCCAGCTGGGAGTACCAGTTAGAGCTGTAGACTAACATTATTTTAACTTACTAGCTTTTTCTTGATGGGTTTTTAAAGCATCAGGCCAGCATGAGCTGATGATTTTTTGCCTGTCTAAAAGTAAACTGCATTTTCAGTGCCTGCAAGAAGGGGTCTGGCTGGACACAGGTAGGGGTTTAGATGGAAACTCCTAGACAGTCTTGGTTTAGCTAAGCAGATTTTGAAAATGTTTGGTGAGAGAGCTGGCCTGAGCTGCAGTCCAGGCTGGGACCAGACTCACCCAGGAAATGCTTCCCCCTTCCTCCGTCTAAAGCAAGGGGCATGTTCGCAGCTTTGGAAAGGGCTGGGGAGCAGGGGAACTGAGGCTTTCTACAGTCGTGGTAGACCCACCCCAAGCAAACAGCACAGCTAAACATTTTGCTTTCTGGAGGCTTTTTCAGAAGCAATGGGTAGGACTGGGAGGAAATCAGGGCCGCGATGCAGATGTTGTGATTGCGTGGGGAGATACATGTTGTGTAACAGACATCAGATGGGAGCAGGCAACCTAATTACATTGCTGCTCTTGTGCCTCTGTGCATCCCTTTACCAGCAAAATATGCCAGGGACTGTTCCTCATGTGTGAGATGAGATGAGATGAGATGCACCTGATGCCATATACATAGAGATGCTCCTCAGGCAGCTCTAGGAGTGTCACCAACCACTGAGAGCACAGGGGAGGACAGGGCAGGGTGGGGTAGTTGGGCAGAGCAGGAGGAAAGCAGAGGGGGAAGCTTTTCCTCCCAGGTAAGGCTCCAAATGACTTCTGTAATCATGAGGATGGATATTTCGGCTCCTCCAGGCTGAAACACCTGCATCTCTTGGCCTCGGTTGCTCAGCGGGATACCCAAGAGCCCCGTGTCTCACAGCACCCATTGCCCCTTCTTCTCTCAGCCAGCTCGGTGGGTGCCGGCCCCAACGCGCACAGGGAGGGTTTGCCTCGCTCCGCAGCCTGGCGGGGCTGCGCTGCTCCTCCTCGCCTACAGCGCTGCCTTCAGTGAGCGGCCATGTGACACGCAGTCCCGCTCCGTGCTCCCTAGGCAGGCTGGGCAGCCCTAGCACCACATCCCTCACCGTCCGGTTGTGTGCACATCAGCGCCGCCACCAGCAGCTTTCCAACTGCATCCGACCTACATGTGCCGCCTTCCCGCTGCCACAGCTCCATTTTATTTAGAGCAACCTTGCTCCTCTAGTCTGACTGCGCACCCGTTGGTGAGAAGGAGCGCGGTGTGAAAGGGGAAACAAAGCCTGCTGGCAAGTCCCTGCCGGCCCTCTCTGGTGGGCTACCATGGTACTTTTTTTTTCCTCAGAAATTACTGACTAATCTGGAGTGAATAGATTCACCCCACTCACCCGGCAAAGCAAACAACTGCTGAAATATTTGGATGAGGAACTTGTTGGATGATGCACTGGGGAGGGCACGGTCCCGCTTGTGAACCTGGTGTGGTGGTGCAGCAGCCCCTGCTACCTGCAAATGTGACAGTGCTCTTCCAAAGCTCACAGACCTTCTTCACAGACCTATTGATGATGCTGTTTTCCAGCTAGAGAAAAATTTTTTGAGGCTGTAGACAAACATATTATTCATGGAAAACAAATCCCTATGCTGTCATACTTTAAAATCCTTGACTTGTTTTTTCAGTAGTTGGATGTACTGCTGAAATATTTATTTTTACTGTTTTCCTTGCCCTTGAACTACAAGGCAAAGGAGCTGAGTTTTACCTACAGCAATCTGGATATACTGCTGTAAACTTCTGCAAATCATAAAGCACACTGAAATTAATCCGGCCCTAAATGCCATTACAAATCCCCATTATTTGCAACATGGGAATAGCTACTTGCCTTTCAGAAAAGATGTGAGTCTTTACAGAAACACTAGGCAAAATTGAATTCTGGGGGAACTGAGCCCAGCAGAAGTCTTTATAGTTGAAGTATGCAATCATCTAATTTGCAGCCATGTATTGCACTGTATGCAGTCAATGCTCAATGTAAGTTGAACATATTTAGGTATTTCCATTAGATGCAGTTTGAGAGACAGTATGCACTGAAGGTGACGTATTTTTCTTTTAAAAGCCCCAGGGAAGTAGTCAGCTCACTCTGGAGTGTTACCTTCACCTTGCCAACCCCAGCCAGGAAATCGGCAGTGACAAGCCCCATTGGCATGAGCTGAGGTGCACCTTTCCTGGGGTCTGCATCAGGCTCCAGTGGAGCTCAGGGACTCTCTTCACCCTGCCGAGTGGCCTCCCTCCCTTGCCAAGTTTCTCTTTATCTGCCCCATGGCTATACATCCCCACACCCACTCCACACACCCGGGGCCAGCCTTATCAGCAAGTGCAGCAGTCCCCCCTGATAAGGCTACAAATCCCAAAGAGAGATGGAGAGGCGATAACACCTCAGCTTGGGTTATCTCCTTGCCCAGCTAACTCATTCTTCCCCAAAGGGGCAGCCTTTCCCCAAACACCCACTGCTGGGTGACCAGACAGATCACCGGGAGTTCAGTCCCACACAAAGAAAGCCAGGTCCTTCAAACCTGTGCCATAGGACTGTGTACTCCCCAAAGACCAGCTCGTAGGTGAATGCACAGGAAGGGGAAAAAAATTAGTGACAGAGGACCTGACAGGGTACAGCCATAAATGTCTGCTTGGTTGCCCGCGTGACAGCTGAAGATAAGCAGCCCTCCCTCTTCTCCCTGGCATTCACCCCACTGCCTCGCTGAGCCAGCCAGCGTTCTGAGAGAAGGCACTCTCCCTCCATCTCAGTGTTTGTGTAACTCCCAGCAGAGCGGGGCTGCGATCTCCGCCGGGGCCCCTCTGCATCATTAGAATAATAAAACAGTACGGGAACAAGAGTTTCTCTCTTCCTTCTGGTGACAATTACTGTCATGCGCTCCACCACTGCACGCTCCCCCCCGCCCCTCCATTCCTAGCAAAGATCCTTAGTGAAGATGGTGAGTGCAGCTCGAGCTGGGCTGATGGGCTGAGTCTAATTCTTTCAAAGACTAATTCAGCCTGATAAGAGTGCCTGGGACAAAGCCTGCCCTGACAGAGTAATTAAAGAAGTACAAATTGTTTCTAAAACCACACGCTGGCAGAATTTTTACAATTAATGACCAGTTGTCACTGCTGGGACTTGTCAGGGAGGAATCGCTCTCAACGTGCCTGATCTGGGTCAGCAGCCCACCCATCGCCTCTCTGAGGACGGGAAAGCGAACAGGCACTGCCCCAAGAAGCTGTTAATGACACCATACGCATTACTGCGGATAACAAACATCTTGTTTCTAAGCAGAATTTTCACCAGCTCGCTTTGACTTCCTAGGCTGTGATTAAACACAGACAGAAAAATAGGGTGCTTACCTGGCCTACTTTTTTTTTCATTTTCCCTCTTCTCATGCATTTTTGATTGAAAAAATCTTCACGGTAAAACAAGCATCTGTATGATCACAGAAAAGGCTTGGTGAATGTGGGACAATATTAAGTTATTTTAACAGTGCAACTTCTGAAATATTGGCAAGAAAAGTACTGTGGTTAAGTGATCTATTAAAAAAAAAGCTGCTTGCTCTGGAATCTCAAGTATACATATATATATCTCCCAACCTCCTCTGTGTACTGAAGAAGAAAGGATAGTAAATATTTTTATTTTAAAAAGCAATGTTACCATTGTGGTATCAATCAAATGCTAGGTAATTAAAAAAATATGCTGACATGTTCTGTCCTTTCCTTGCCCTGCTCTGCCTACATTTTTTAGCACATACAGTGCATCCACTTGAAAGTGTGGTGGATCCTTGCACACAGCAGGATTTTGCAGTCTCCTGCGGGACCCACCATGTTACAATAGCGTTCAAAGCTTTATAAGCTTCATTTAGTTTCAGCAAGCCTGTTGGAGCATTGTCTGTGCTTAAAGAGGCATTTAAAACTAAAGCGAAGCTTTGAAAGCTTCAGAGACAATGACGCTGGACTCCCTAAACCCATGAGTTCACTGCACAGTTTGAAGTGATGGCATCACGTAGGAAACATGACACACTGCTCTGAGAGCCCAGCAGTACCTAGGCACAAAAGTGGGGGGGAACACAAAATCTGGGGTGCAACGTTTCTACCACTGAAGGTCACACCTGGACCAAGGGGAAGAAAAGCATTCTAAATTTTTTCCTGCCATAGAGATTTGTACCTATGCATATTTATTCTCTCATTCCATAATGATTTCTAAGCCATTGCTATGTGTATCTCTAAGCTCTTATGAATAAAAGAAAACAACAGCCAGAGCACACTTAATAAAAACAAGGGGGGATGCAGCAGCCATGCCTCCATGAGACGTCCAGCTTTTGAGCTAAGTGGTTTGCACATCCCTGGACTGTGCAAAAGGCAGCATTTAATGCAGAACTACACTACCTACAAGCTAAGGGAAAGAGCGGTAAAACAGGCATCAGTAAAACCATGGTTTCCTGAACAGGCACTCATTTTTCAATGTAAACCCTGCTTGTCACCATTTCTAGGCAAGGGCATGCAATTTGTATAAACACAGTGAGAAAGTGCATTGGTAACATCTCAAGGCAAGAGGAAAAGACCCTCTTGAATCCCAAAAATAAGCATCCACCCTACCCATGGCACCTCACTCATGTGGTGAAGGTTACAGGTATTCTTGGGTTGCAGTGGCACAAAGTCCCTTCTCCTGCCTTGTCAGGCTTCCCTGGCAAAACCCCCAGTGCTCTTGATCGCCAGGGAATATGATGAGGAGAGAGAGACCCACACAAAAAATAGCAATGATCCATGCAAAACAGCACCTTGTGGATCAAGTCAGGTACAGGAAGCCCGTAAGTATATTCTGTATACTTACAAACAGTATAAAATAGTCTGTAGCAAACAGGTATAAAATACCATCTTTGTAAAAAGCCATGGTTCCTGAGCAGGTTTAGAAATAAAACAGTAAAATAGGATTTCACAGCATGACAAATGCTGTTCAGTAAAAGCTGGGCACACCTCGGCAGCGCTTGGAGAGCTATGTCATGTCTCGCAGGCAGCATCTCATTCACGAGACCACAGTATTTCACTGGGGCACAGCTGCAGGCAAAGCACGATGGGCTGGAAAAGGACAAGGCATGAGCCACGGCAGAGTTACCATGTGCTTAATTTTCAAATTTGATAGCTGTAGAAGGTTTTCATGGGGGTAAAATATAGTCTTATTTAACATCAGTCCTCAGCCCAATGGAGCTGTTTTTCACTGCAACTGAAAATAATGAACAAAGTTAGTTGGAAGCAGATAATGGGCAAGGAAATTTGAGCTCAAAGGGTTGAAGCCTGGTCAAAGTGTAAAGCAACCAGAATCAGTTTAGTACCACAGTATGTCAGAAAAAAAGCATAGCTGTCAAGAATGCAGCACTTCCATATGTGTGCAGATGCTCTTGAGGGAGGAAGATGCACTGATGACATTGAAAAAACATAGCACAAAAGTAAAACACGTTTCAAAATACACCCGAATTGGAAACACTACTGTTAGAAGCTTACTAAAACACAGTGAAATATTGCTGTAGCTCTTTTTTTAAGTCCTGAAGTGTTACTACAGCAAAAATAAACATGCTGATGAAATGTAAGAGAACAGCAGTGCCAAACTCCTGGAGAAGTGAATGGCAAATTTGCCAGAGCTGTGCTTCCAAAACTGGCTGTGCAGCCCAGGATCCAATGTTAATGGGTCACAGATGTTCTCCTTTTACAAAAAGAAGTTGAATGTGTTTATTTCTTTCATGGTGCTGGCCAGAGGGCAGTTAGGGGAGCAATTGGAAACCTGTGAGTTGCAGTTACTTGATTGAATAATCTGTTTGAAAGAAAGATGTTGCCATGCAAAATTATCCTCCCCCCTCAGCCACCTCCCTGCCAGTTTTGACAGCACATAAGAGTTTCACTTCCATCCAAAACTGAGAGGGAAATTTAGGTAACCCTGAACAACGTAATGTGCACAGTCTGTGAAGTACCAGGGATTTTTCATGCCACAGACCTAAGGCCACCTCTTTTTTTACACCCGCAAAGAACCCAGGGGTCTGGTTCCTGCCCAGCTTGGTGCCAGGGCATCAGGATGCACACGCAGGTCAGGCTCTCCAACTGGAGCCAGGTTCCCTGCCTGCTGTGTGAGAGTTGCCATGAGGAGGAAATCACCTCCGGGCACGGCCTGACTTCCCAGCTCACCTATCTGCAGACAATTTGTGCGGCTGCAGCCACCAGTTTCTCCCCAAGTGCCCTCCCCCAGTACCTAGCTCTTTCCTCCTGTAGGGAAAAGAAAAGCCACAGTATAATAAAGGAGAAAATAAATCCCTCCCTGAGGACAAGGGGTGCTATTACAAAACCTTCCTGACCACCCCAAAGCAATGGCATTTAACAGCACTCATGTGAGGGCTGGTTTTAATGTGGGACAGGGAGAAGCACTGCCTTGCACCCAGGCTGCATGGACAGCAGTGGCATGGGTGACAGGATACTTAGCGCAGTACAACTCAAACAACATGGGGAGAAGAAAGCGAATGGTTCCCATACTCAACCCACAGCATGAACAGTCCTTTCTGGATACTTACACCAGTATACTTATACAGAGCAGTAAAATCCTAGGCAGGAGTTGAGTATCTCATGGCAGTCCTGCAATACAGGGCTCTGAAGTCCTCTCCAGGGGCCCAGCTCCATCACCACTGAGGTCAAAAGTCACGTGTGAATGCGGGGTGCTTCTTGAGGGGTAGCAGGCATGGGTGCCCAGTTACAACCAACCTTTCCTCCAAGGCACAAAACGTACATGAACTCCCACCCTGCTGACCTGGAACTGAATGGTACCCACAGACAGCTCAGCCAAGGATGGGGAGGCAATGCCTTGGCCTGGGACAGAAGCCGCATGACCCCCCTCACCTGAAGTGGTCTGGTTGCTGAGGATGTCTCTGCAGAAGCCCTTGTCACGTGGCAGACCCCAGAGCACTGTGGGGAGCAGGGAGGCCCAGGCTGTTCTGGGAAGAGCTGAAAGAACAATTTTTTTTCTCCGATTCCTATAGTCAGGAATCAGCCTAGATTTTTACAACTTTCTAATCCACGTTCAAATGCTGCCTAGAAAAGCGCTGCAGAAAAATCAGGTGATCTGGACACCTTCTTTTGAAGACTTATTTTATGTCCCAGAGAGCAATTTTAGGCTTGTTTGTTTCTTTTCACAGAACATCTGCAATTCTCCGCAACTGTAATTGCTATCATTGTCTTTCGAAAATGACACTTGTACAGCCTCCTTCCAAATAATTGCAGGAACTTTCTGTTCATTAGGGGAGCATATTTTCAATGCACAGGTCTTCACCTCACACCACCTTTGCCCTTTCCCCAGGGATGTGCAAGCATTCAGCTGCTGTACTGACATCCCACGGGCTGCAGCCCTTTGCTCACCAGCTATTCCCAGTGCATTGGCACTCACAGCTGGACAGGAAGCAGTACAGCTCCAGCACAGTCTGGATGAGAAGCCGTGCACATCATCAGCCACAGGAGCCAGGTGCCTCATTCTCTGCCTGCTGTGCCAAAAATGTACTCTGCCAGGTGCCTGAAGACCACGGAGGGTTGCTTTTCCAAACCTATTGTATATGCTGAGTGACATTCAAATGAAATACAACTATGGTGCTCCTCTACAGGCCTTGATAAAATATCAGACCTCTGAAAACAACACATCTGCCCTAGGAAATGTATTTTGGTTATTGTAATTAATTCCATTTTGAGATCCAAAATCTGTTTAGTTTCCAGCAAGAAATCAGAAGATGGCTAACATGAAATATTTAGAGTCTGCCGTAACAGCTATCTGGTGGCTGGATAAATGCTCAAGGATATGGATTTTCTTTAGGATGCTGAAGACAGCCCTACAAATAGGTTACAAATAATATGTTGTGTTTCTGTGTAATACTGTTACCCTTTTACCATTCAGAACTCCAGCTTTCCTCTCGGCTTTCTGAAGCATTATTCCTTATGCTGCTGACTGCACACTTGCACTTACATGTTTTCTTATTTTTTGGCTCAGTGGAGCAAGCAGTCAGCTTTTCCCTCATTCCTGAGGGATATCAGGTTACAACGAATGTTGTTCTGCTATTATATACTTACCCAGTGGCGTATTAAAAATGCATATTTTCCATTTGATTTTTCTCCTTGCCAGAGTCAGGTTTAAGACCACTTTTCTTTTCCCACTTGCTAGGTACTGTTAACAAGCTACTAGCTTATTCCCAGATGTAAAAAGGCAGGCAACAATACATGCCCTGTTTAACCCCAGGTGGGGATAATAGTCCCTGAACCAGTTCAGTTAAACTAAGGAAATTTACAGTGCATCCCTGCAGCTAAACTACTTTTGAGTGTATTAATTTTTGGAGAAGTAGGAGAAAGATGCATATATGGAGTCTGCCTGGTGATGGGATAGCCTCCTGCAGCTGTGTGCACTCCTGCCCTGCCAATGCACGGCACACATTCCCAGTGCAGGTCCCAGAGGGTCTCAAGTCCCTGCTGGTGGGTGCCATGTCCCCCCTCTGCCCTGCCCCTGGGCCACATGGGAGCCAGCTGGCAAGTGAGAGGCCATGCTGCTGAAGCTCTGGGGCACCTTGAGGGCCCTGTCACTCACAGTTCTGTTCCAACTTTGAGATCGATTCAGTTATTAAAACTGAGCAACCAATTCAAAACAAATACAGCCAGAAATACAGTGCAGACTTGTTAGAGCTGTGTGCTGGAGCCTGTGGGACAGGGAATTTCCTTTTCCACCACTAACATTGCTCAGTTTAGCAGTTTAATCTAAGTCCCAGAAGAAAAAAAGCAGGATAGAATCCCATTGGATGGTTTGACTCCCCACAGGCATTATCCAGCACTGCTCCAGCAGCCTGCACCACCACGCAGCTGCCCAGAGCCCCGCATCTGTCACGAGGAGAAGCCCAAATGCCACAGCGCCAGCATCTGCCCATGTTTTCCCTTCAGGTGCTTCATGCTATGGAGGGGTGGTTCATCAACCCAACAGTCCCTGGTTAAGGGACTGGAAACCCATTTTCAAGCACATGGGGTAACCCTGGTACCTGATTCTCAGTCTCCAAGCTCTTGACATCCAGGAGCACGTATGTGTGCACTCATTAATACAATAAAAAACCCAAAACCTTACCAACTGATTTTTTTTTGTGGTTCACAATTAGGTTAGGGACTTTGAAAAATTACGTAGAACTGATGCTAAGAATATTCTTTTACAAATATGCTAGAAACTGGTAGTTTAGGAATCTCAAGAGGCAATTTAAGCGCTATCACAATTCCCTGAAACACCAAAAGGAGGGATGCAACTGTTTTTCCTACAGCAAAAAAGGGTGAAAGGTTCAGCCTGAAAATACATTTGTGGTCTGGTAATTGCCATGTGTAAAGAGCATGAACTAGAGGATTACACAGACAGAGAGGGACAGTAAATCATACGGATGTAAAAGCATGTTACCACTCAAGCTAGAAATACTGCTTAAAGGAATTATATTGTCTGTTGGCTTATTTTATTTGCTCTTAATTGAGCATGTAAAGAAACAGATCACTGCTCAATGCAGACTTCTGATTTGGTGCCTCACTGCTAGATTTTGTCTGTGGCCATACAATTATGGATGATCAAAATCAATTAAATGCATTCACTAAGTAAACAACTTAGCATCAGAAAATTTTTCAAAAAGTCAAAAAAAGTCATAAGATAAAATGTTCTGAAATTATTTATTATTATGAAATATATCTATATTCTAATATGACACACAATAGCAAGGACAGGCTGGTATTTCTAAAAGGTCAAATTTTTTGTACAAGTAACCAGGAAAACATGAAGTAAGATGAAAAAAACAGAATCTTCCATTCCCCATGATTCACAGTCCCAAGAACCAGAGGTTAAGAGTTTGCATGGACATACTAGTAACTCCACCCACAAAAGGACTCATCTAGGTTTTATGCCAACTCATCAGTCTTCAGCTGGAGAGCCAGGCTATCTTCCTTAGCTTTATCCAAATCTAAGCATTCAATTCCACCCATTTTTGAAAAATTCAAAAGATTTTCCTTATTATATTTTGCATGATGAGCATGTGAAAAGAGGATGCTTGATGCAACTTTCTCAAGGAAGAGTGGAAACTCCCCTCTACGCCTCCTGGGAAACACTCCCATTCCAATCAAGACAACGTGGGAAAAAGCATAATGGACTAAACTTGAAACCTGGTTTGTTTCAATTTCTGCTTTAAGTAGTTGAAGGTTATGCATCCATCTTTCAAAAGCACTAAATGTGGATGAGACTGATTCTCAAACTGGAAAAGGACAAGAGACTACTGTCAACTCCAAAAGCAGTTACTCCAAAAAAAAAAAATCTGCTTTACGGCTGATCTCTGTTGAGACCTCAGATCCTGTACAGTGTATTTTGGGCTCTAGAAACAGTAGTAAGCAAAATTATATTCATCTAGTTTGCATATTCCTGCTGCATCCAGAAGCAGGCTCAATTGCTCCTGCTGTAAAGGATGATTTACAATCCTGCTGTCTTTACCAACAGAAAACTTAAGTGGAAAAAACCCTCACAAAATCTCCCTTATCTATTTTAATCCATCTAGTAGGAAAGAGACCTGAGACTAACTTAGACAGATTTTTAGGCTCCCAGTGATTTCAGTAGAACTTGGTCTCCTTAAAAGCTCTGAAGAGACACAGATGCCCAAATGCCTCGCATGGCATTTAACACAGCTGTACTCTGAACCCCCAGGGATGTCCAAGCAGATGCTGAAATACACTCAATAACCTGCCTTGGGGCCAAGAGCAAAAGATGCTGTATTGTGCTTAAAGCATGCCAGGAAAACTGCAGTTGAGAAACTGCACTGTGGGGTAAGATCTTTCCCTATGTTTGCAGGTAAGACAGAGGTATAAGTAAAATGAAATTAATTTCAAGCAAAAAAATTAGCAATACTTGTTCATGGTGCTTATGGAAAGATATGTTCAGGCTGGTCCCTTCCATAGGCCAGGCTGCAATGCAACTGTACTTGAAGTGGCATTTGAAGCCACTTTTCCCACAAAAGCACGTTTTCCACAAAAGCTTTTCAGTCTCAAAGCCACTTGATGCTGCAGAGAGGCTACTTTTCCCCCCAGCGGGCTAAAGCTGCCTCTTGTATCTCGTTTTGACAGTGACAGCTGTTTCTGCAGCAAGACATTACAACACAGGCAGAGTTCAAGACTTGTTTGCTGAGTCTCTGCACCACTGACCTCTGAGCAATCACAAGTTTTCCTCAGGAGAAGCTCCACACTGTACCACATATCACCAGGCTCTGCCTTGGCATCCAGGCTGAAAGGCATCCTGGGGCTGAGCTGTAAAAACAAGGCAGCAATAAAGAGGGAAAGGTGAGACCCTCGATATCCAGCAGCATCCTGCATCACAGCCTCCCAGACCCGCTGCGGACAGCACTCCAGCAAAGTTTCTCTGTTTTCATAAAAATCAGGTGCAATTCAAGAAGCTTTAGCTGGAAGGTTAAGATGGAAGCCACATGCCAAGGAATTCTGGAGCACAAGAGTCACAGATTTTTATCCCTGAAGCAAAAAGTAATGATTTAAACTGAAAAGGCAGAAAGGAGTGGAATAAGGAAATTGTAGGCGTGAAAGCTTAAGCACACTTGGTGGAGGTGAATGGAGATAAGAATCCCGATTCCCTACAGGCAAACAGGGTTCAAACAAAAAGGGAATTTTACTAGGCTGAGCAGAGGATGCCTAAAAAGGAAATTATTTTCCTCCTTTTCATCGACAGAAAGATTGTTCCAGTGACAGAGTTACCATGGAAACCGATTTTGCAAATAACAGGAAAGCATTTATGGTACAGGGCTTATTTTAAAGGATGGTGAACCATCAACATCCCATTCCCCTAACTGAACTGATAACCTGACCAGATGACCCACAGAACTGAAACAACACATTTTAAACTGGCATGGAATGGCAGTGCTAAATGGAACAGTCACAGCTGCCTACTGCTGTGTTTTTATGACCTTCAAAGCTACGGATATGGAGCTCAAAAGTTTCTCCCAGGACACAGCTTTAGCCAGGCTGACTGGCACCACATCTCTGAGCATGCAAAAGCCAGACACAGGTGAGCACCTCTGCTCAAGTTAGTTCATTCAGGCTGTCATTTTCTTCTGTGTCATTCAGTTCTACTGTGAAGGAGGTAGTTTTTTCCCCTGGCAGACTGAAAATTCAGTGGTCAAATGCAAGGGCACATGAGACTGGCCGAATCTAGGAGGGCAGCACTCCTGCTGCCTTTACAGTCACAGATTTCACTCTTTTCTGTGGCTGCCACACAGACCGGGGAAACTGAGAAATGCCTGTTACCCTGGTAGCAGAAGGAGGAGGGACCCTTAGGGTCTCTCTCAACACCATGTTAAAATATTGACTTCAGAGTACAAGGCATGAGGCTTTTTTTCTTCCACTCATCTTCAGCCTTTGGTCTGCTTTGCATTTACTCTGTATTTTATTTTTATTGCTTCTCCTTGCACAGTGAAGTCTGAGGGATGGGAGGCTGGTCACAGACTTGAAAAGAGCATGAACATGAGCTCTAAAATAAAGGGAATAATGTTCTACTGGCTCTGCCACAAGTATTTTTCATGCAAAGCTATCAAGAGCTTTCCAGCTTCCCAGATAGGAGGCTGTTCTCTGCACACAAGCAGCCAAGGAGCAGTATCTCTGCTCACAGCCACCCACAGCACTGGAGAACAACCTCGCTGCCCCGACTCCCGGGCCAGCCTCTAACGGCTCAAACCCAAGATAAGATGACACCTGTCAGGTGGAGCAAAGACAAGGGGGAAAGCCCAGGCCTGATGAGAAAAATACATTAACTTAATCAGATCTGGATGCTTTTTGAAGTACTCAGAAATCAAGCAAGCTGTAAGGACTTTATTGCAGAAATGTTTCTTTTCCAAGGCAGAACCTTCTGAGCAGAATCATTCTCTGCTGGCTTCTTGGCAAAACTTCTTTCATTTTGGTAAAAGCTAAGGCCATGTGTCCCACTATCACTGCTGTTGTTCGTACAAGAGGTGACAGAACTGTGCAATTAGCATTGGCATGGTGTATGAAACCAAAGCCTCTGAAATACGTTACCTTGAAAAAAAATTACATCATAAAGTAGACAGCTTGACATCAGAGGGTTTCTTTAAGTAACTCCATAATACACTTTTAAGCCTGGTCCTCTGAATTGTTTTATTTAATTGTAAATTATTGCTTACACTATTGCATACTAGTTTATGATATAAAAGCACCTATATTAGAGTGTCTCGGTTTGAGACAAATTAGGAGAAAATGTCCTGAGATGAATGTGTCCTCTAATGGAAGGCAGGCTTCAGCAGCCCCTCCCCCACAGGTTCGAAAGGAATTTCTTGGAGGAAAGTGAAAAAACCGATTTGTTTAACAAGCAGAGTGCACACAGGCACAAGAGAAAAAAAAAAATAACGTTAGATAATAAACCTTCTCGGTGGGGAGAAAGATGATGGATTTTTTAGTCCTGCTTGGCTTCTCCTGAGGTCCTCTGGAGGTGGGGTGCGGCGTCCCAGGGCTTCCCCTCCAGGCCGTGGCGTGGGGCTCCTGGCAATGTCCTGGTGTTTTGGACCTGAGCAAAGTTGAACAGTTCCAAAGAAGAAGAAGAAGAAGCCGCCACAGTCCCAGGAAAAACTTGCCTCATCGAACAGGCCAGCTAAAAAGCAGGAAGGTGCTCCCTCGGCTCTGCAGCAGTGAGAACGTGGGGGAGTGTGACTGAGTCCTTGAACGCAAACCTTGCTGAAGAATTCTCCTGGCTTCTCTCCCCGCTCTTCTGGACCCAGCTTGAAGCTCCAGGACCCATTTCTGGGCAATAAGCAGATGACAGGGAATACAGTATCATACAGTCACCCCAGGACAGACTATTCAGACAGAGTATGACTACTCACCACTCACTTGCCAAGACAAGCATTTGTTAGGATAAATCTGTCAAAAATAAAGCTGTCTAGGACTGCACAGAGGGGAACTGCTATCAAAGGTGGATCTCAGCATAGATCTTACTTGTGCTTTTTAAGCAGTGAACCTTCTTCCCTCTGACCCTAATTCAGGATGGAGACATACTAGGCAATAACAGTAAAAAGGCAAAAAAGCTTTGCAAAAACTCACCATTATTGTTTTTTCTATCTATTCCCTACCAAAAGCTGGATGATGCAGCTGGCGAGTTGGTATAGAAACTATTTGCATATCAAGTCAGGAATCAGTATTTTTCATGTATGGTTTTCTAATTTGGGAAGTTGGTTCAAACCAGAGGTCAGACAATGCCCACTCTGTCGGCTCAAGACTGACAAGGCAAAAGTCTAAAAAGAACCAAAAAATTTGACGTTAAATTCCCTTTTCATTTCCCCATGTTCCTATCCAGTTATCAGTCAAATTTGCCTATCAGTAAAGGCTCTTTAACAGGAAACTGTCTGTTCCAGTAACTAACACAAGCACTGAAGAAAGAATAAGAATGAAAACACACAACCCCAAAGTGCAGATTTAAATCCTGCCTACTTGAAAGAGTGAAGACATATGTCCTGCCCATATATGTTCTCCTTGGTTTGTACAATCTTCTATTGATTTAAACAGTTAAAAGACAAGGAAAGGGCTCCTGGACTTTTTTGTTGTTGAATAAATCAACAGCTTCAACAGTGTGATATCCAATTTTGAACATAACATTTTAAATTGGAAGTTCTGATTGTGAATCTATTTTCATTTTTATCACCTCCAATCTAAGGTCAGAACAGTAAACCAGCACTTCTTTAACAGCTTAACTTGAAAGTACCAGAGAAAGTTGATGGATTCCAAAGATGGATTTGAAGCTGCTTTGTTCAATGTATCTGAAAAAAAAAAATTACTCATTCACTGAACCTCTGATGGTGTAGCTACACCAGAAATGGAACACATCATCCAGGCTTCCTGCCTTTCACCAGATGATACAGAGACTGGTGTTCTGGAGCACTTGGTATAATTTTCTTCAGTGCTGTATCTTACACATCCTTTTCAGACAGGTACAGCATCAATGGCCATGGGAATAACAAACAGGTCTGCTGCAGAGCCTTGATTTTTGATTTTTTAATCACTGACCTCAGGAGCTGACTTTTATAAACATAGTGAAGAGCATATTGTCTAGAATATGTTTCAGGAGAAAAAAAAACCCACAGAAGAATACAGCTTATTAAGATGATTAATTGATGTCCATGCAAAAAAATTAATCAAAAAGCATTTCTGCCACTGGGAGTCTGCCTTTGACCACGTACAGCATAACAAGGAAAAGAAAAATCTGATTCAATAGATAATTAATTTTTCTGAGAAAAAAGTATGAAAATTTGACTTTCATCTTCCTTGAAAAATCCTCCAGAATGCTAGGATCAGCCAGAGGCATTACTTTCCATGCTAGTAATGATAATGCAAGAAAACATGATGTGATTGACTTTTTTACTCTTTTTTTTTTCTTATAAGGAAGGGAAAAGAGAGAAAACATGATCATTTTTCCCACTGTAGACTGCAAAAATGAGAAAAAAGAGGGGTTTTTTTGCATCTCAACATAAAAATCCCATCTCCAGAATCGCAGTGAGGTGCAGCCTGAAGGAAGGTGACATGACCAAAGGTGCCCAGGGAATTAGGGGGATTCCTGTAAGACACAGCTTCAGTACGCAGGTGGTAATTTGGGCCCTTTTTAATTCAAACACAAATTTTTCCACCACTGGCTTTCTCTAGAAGCCATAATTTTAAACAGCTTTTCCTTCTGAGCTTCAGCAGCAGCGCAGCTGAAGTTCATCATCTCACCTGAAACAAGGTGCCCCTTGGATGGGTTATGGGATTTAATTTAGCACTGGTTGCCAGATCAGTAAGATTTTTTTGAAATGGAAGGATGGAGTATATTTTAAAATTAAGTTTTTCATATGGAAAGGCTCATTGTTTCTCAGAATCACTTGGGTTTTCATCAAATACTGGAAATGGAAAATTGCCCAGCAGGTTTTGTTTGAAAACTGTTCTTTATAAATACTTCAGTGGGAACTTTTTTGGTAGAAAAATTTTTCTAACTAGGTTAGGTGTGACCACCACATAGCATCAAAACTGTTCATTTGTGAGGCATTGTGAGAGTCTGAAGTGACCCTGAGAAGTTCAGTGGTGCTTGTGCTGTTCACAGATCTTTCTGCCCCCTAGTCTTCTTTACATGCAACATTCCCTGCACACAGTTTGAAGAGACAAGTCCAGCACAGAGACAGATGCTTCCCTTTCCCGTATGCCTGTGCACTGGAAGGTGTGTGTGCTGACAGCAGCGTCAGCAGGAGGAGTAAGACAGACAACCATCTGTACAGACTGCAGTGCTTCGCTTGTTCAGCCTACATGGTTGCTACAAGCAGATCTAAAAGGGAAATGACAGTGGAGGGGTGGGAGAAAAAACGCAAATGGGACAAGGAGAAAAAGCAGCTGAAGAGAAAGGCTATCCCTGCTGTGAAGGCAGACTCCTTATGCACAAGAGCATTTACACAGGAACTGTGTCTAGATGGCAGCTAACTGCTGCCATCATGGAAGAACTCAGTCACGTGTGTGACTCATTAGTTGAGGACTTCACTTGTTGAAGTCACCTGTTCCTTCCCACCGAAAGGATGCACACACCATCCCATCTCAGCCCCAGCAATGCTGCCAGACCCTCACATAACACTCCATCACCATCTTTCACATATTTCCTTCCTCGTCCCACCCCCAGTATGCTCTTACCCCTTCCCAGGTCCCTACACTGGTAGGTGGGAGAAAGCCTGCCTTTATCAGGCAGGCAGCCAAACAGAACAGATAAATCGCGAGCTTGTACCAGAGCGCCTCAGAGCAAACTTAGCTGAAATCACTGGGTAATTTAGGAACACTGGGAGGGGAAAGGAGAAGATAAACGACAAAAATACCATCGTACAAACCTCACCTCTACAAGAAACAAGGTGAAGATAAGCACCAACCAGATCACCTGACTGGTGTAAATATGCCTGGGTGACAGGACTCTCTAAGGAGCTCTTGCATTGAAGTTCTTAGTCACCATCACAAACTGGGTTTCTTTCTCCTTCATTCTCACAAGAAGTTTTGGTTCCACCTGTGTCACATGATCACACCATCAGTGTGCCGTTTGTGTCAGAGCCTGGATTTTCCCTTTTAAAACACCCCCAAACAGTAATGACATTTTAGATGATGCAATTATGAAAGGCTTAGCACCTGATTTATGTCAAAACCTAAACCTTTGTGACTGTTAACATTTAACACTCTGCAAGTACCATAAAGGGAGTCCTAGAGTTGATGCTTGGTGTTGTACAGAGCATGTAGACAGCAAGTTAAAAGACAAGGAAGAATGGGATGTTTCAGGGCAGATATTACCAGGAACTTTCTTTAAACGAATAAGGTTTTCTGGTAGATCAGGTAGAAATTAATATTTTCTCCTCTATATTGCTTCACAGTGGCCGATCAACATCAGTACCAACAATGTGCTGGCTTACCCAACACCCCAGGCTAGTACTGTAGAGATAAACTCCTGAGATTTTGAAAAGCTGGACCTGATACTGTTCCTGGTACTGTTCAGAGCTACAGACTGCTAAAAACAGCTTTGATTTTCACCCATTGCACTAGTAATTGCTTTAATTATAAACCTGTATTGTAGTAAGGGCCTGACCTCCTGACTTAGCTGTAAGAGTTGAAAACATTTACCTTACATGGGCAAAAAAACCTATAGGGCACAAGAAAAAAAGAGAAAAGAGGAAGACATATACATAAAATAGCTGTGACATAACCACAATAACAGTAGCACTTAAACTCCATTGTTTTCTTGTTAGATTCTTTAGAAATATTTCAGGCTCTGTCTCAGGAAAACTCACAAAATACAAATTGGGACACAAAATCAGCTTCAGGGTTTCATTTTTGCTATAGGCTAAAAACAAAAAATTTCTCAGAAGGAAAACAATTTTAACTGTTACTGACCTTTAACTCAGAGAAAGACAAAAGACTCAGCTTCTCCTAAAAACTGAAGTGAACACACTTCTCAAACCACACAATCCTACATGGTTTCATACTGTGGGATTTAGCAGTCTGCTGCATATTTTTTTTAACAAGAAAAGCTTCCGAAAGTGAGCAGATGCAGCAGTCTCAAAGTATCTTGTAATATACAAGATACACAAATTGTCTCTTTTTCTCTCAGAAAGGATCTGGCTTTGCTTTTCCTGTTGAAATTCACCTACGCTAAAAATTCAGAATCACAAAAAGGTAGCACAGAACAAATCTATTCCACAAGAGGAATAAGAATCAGCTTCTGGTAATGCATGAACTCTCTTCAGCTGAGAAATTTCTGACTGTTCTAAAATAGTGTCCTTACAGAAGTAGACATATTCTCCCCCCAGGTTTGCTAACCAACACCAGGATACAGAACAGAAAATAGAGTATAATTGTACGTCTACATCTTTTCTGTACCTGTAAAACAAACCCAAAATTCTACAGAAAATTAGATTGCTAGAAATTCCTTGCACTTGAACTACCTAAGTTTTGTGTCCAAAGCGTAATGGCTGTGTTTGATATTTTTAAAGCCAGATCATGCTGGCTGACTGTGGTATCTCTGGGCAAATCTACCTCAAGTACACTTACTTAGATGGCATTTATTATATTTAAAGGTTTTATTACAGTCCACAATGCTTTTACCCTACAAACAGGAAGCCACAACATCGCAGCTAAACTTACATAGCTGGTCATCTTCATTTCCCTCTTGAATTTGGAAAGTAGCCAAAGCAGTGAAGTCAGTAGAAACCTCATCCCCAAAGGTACCAGCAGAAGTCTTGGTGCACAAGCTGCTACAGATCATAAATTATTTGAGGCTCCTTGACAAGAAGGTCAGCCACATGAAAGTGATTCTAACAGGCAAAAAACTTCATGTGCTCGATGTTCTTTCACAGAAACAAGCCTTTTGATCATCATCTCTACTGTATGGCAGTTATGTGTTCTTGAACACAGATGTGCCAAAGAGCTTGGCAGCTCTCACGCCTGTTAGGTGGTACAGAACAGTCACAGAAAAACCCAAACATTTAGCAAAACCAAAAGAAGACTCACTTGAGAGAGAGATCTCCCACAAAGAGCAAAAAAAGCTTGCCTCTTAACTGTTCCACAGCACAAAATCCACGAGCAATACAACCACCCAAGCAACAGGGGCATGGGTAGTTTGGTTTGGCACCAGCAGGGAGCTTTGCTGCACAGCACCCCCTTCGTGGGGCAAAAGCCAGGCCTGGTAAGGAACACCCCAACACTGCACTCAGCTCAGTGCCACTGACCTGCCTTACGCCTTTACCAGTCAGCAGCTGTACTCAGTGTTCAGTACTGAGCATATTAGGAATAAAATCTTTCCAAACATATAAAGGGAAATATCTCCATCGCAATTTTAAGCATAATGACATTTTACCATGTGCCAGGCATCCCATACATTTTCCTCAGGCAACGGATAGCTTGCTACACTACCTCTATGAGAGGAAAATCTTCCACCCGCTATCTTTCCAATAACTGCTGTCTTCATAGACATGAGATGACAATAGCCAGGGGCATACCTGAAATCCTTGGATTTTAACATGCACTGAACTGCTAGGAAACTTTTTAATTGGAAAGGTCACAGGAGACAGATTTCTGGGCGTACCTCCAGATAAATGCCACCTTTTCAGCAATGCTCTCTCATCAGAAGTTACATAAAAGGCAGAGAGACACTTTTCAGTGACACCTTGCAGGAGATCCATCTGCCTCCTAAAGGTAAAGCTTAAATTCTCCAGAGCTGTACAGCAGAAATGCCATCTTGCAATCAAGAAATGCAACCTTGCATCTTGTAAGATGGCAGAAATGCCATCTTACAATCAAGCTGTGGAAGCTAAACACCAGTCTCCACCATCCACTTCTCTTGCTGTAGCCATGCACTGATCAGAACTAGAAACCAGAAGCTGATACAAACTGAGGTGCTTCAGAAATTTCACCAAACAAAAATGAGGCACTCTGTTGTCTGTTATTATTTTGGCTGGCTGTGCTTTCAGCATGAAATTGAAAAATGTGCATAAATCCAAAGATGCCCAGTTTTGAACAGCAAATTGAACTCCATCTCTCCCATCCCAGATAAACATCCTAAATCTCGGTGTACCATGGTGTGAATGGATGGATGGGTGCTCTTTGTTTCCACTTCTATGTAGATACACTCTTGACCAGAGCAGCTTTCTCAGCATCAAATCCAATATATTTGCTGGAACAGATTCAGCTCTGTTGAACTAGTATTTTTCAACAACAAACAAAATTTTGGCACTAAACTTACAAGCAGTACTAGCAACACATTTAAAAATTACCTCAAAATCAGACCTCAGCCTTTCTACTCACCTCCTTACTGTCTCATTGTTTTCCATTAATGGATTATGCCACTTTTCTGTTTCATTGGTGAGACGAGGGAAAATTCATCCTAGTCCATATTGTCCTCTGTTATTGCCACTCCAAAGCCTTCAACATGTTTAAACATAAATCCTTGGAGCTTCTAGCTCTTAGTGCTTACTACTCCCAGTTAAGCAAAGAAAGAGTTAAATCCAGTCTCAAGACTGTAATAATTATTCCCTATAACCTCTGTCCATTCTAACTCTGTCTCACAGAAGAAACCAAGAGATTTACTATCTACAGTAGAGTACAAGAAAAAAAACTGCAACAAATATTTTTAGAATTTTATTAACCTTAACAAAAACAGCAAATTAAATGGTGGTCACCTGTTTGGAGAGGATTTGCATTTAAATGGCAGCTGTGAATATATAACAAACTATGTACAACTGTGTCAGTCATCAACTGAACACTAATCAATGTAATCCAAATCTTCTGGGATTCCAAAACCTTTATCAATTCTGCTCTCCTCAAATCCAAATTTACGCTTCGCCCAGGACTTTATTGAAAATATGTTATCTGTAAAACAGAATAAAAAACATTCATTTTGAGTATTTAAGAAAGCGTGAATTATAGCCTTGACTCCAAAAAAAATCCTTTCATTTTCAGTATCTCTTGTGTGTATGAAAAAGGTACATAGCGGGAAACATCATTATTAAGTAGATTTAGAACAGAAAACACTAAGCTTTTGTTAATAACCTCCAAAAAAGAGGAAATAATTTACTTAGCAATGACTAAAACATGTTATCTTTATCTTTTCTTGCTCCTCTTTTACAGGGAGACTGAAAGCTACAATTACAGTGTAAGCCTGCTATAGTGATGAGGTAAGTGTGAATATGCATACTGAGTATTTTATAGGTCCTTCTTCAACTAGACACCTACTATGTGACTGTCTACAGCAACAAAAATTAGACTTAAATTAACTGTAAGGTCCTTTCTAGTCCTGCATGTTTGTTCAAACACTGTATATTTTTTGAAAGTTAAAAAAGAAGATATTCAAGAAGCTTTATTTTAGTCAGCACTTCTCTTTTAGCATCACGTCATTATTTTAACATAAACATTTTGTTCAATTTAACATAATTTTTCACTGCAGCATTTACTGAAACTCATTACATCATTTTTAACACCCATAAATTGAAGCATTCCTTAAGAGAGGAAGTGTTCTCTGTCTCTGCACAGCTTAGAGATCTATTTTTCTTTTCTTTAACCATCACACATTTGGTTTTAAAACTGTCTCTTCAAAAGAAAAATATGCTGCAGCATATAACCAAATTATCTAATTAAATAGCAAAGTACTTTCCACAGGCTGAGGCACAGTTCCTTTACTTCACTCGAGGCCTTGAGAACAGCCTGTCATCAACAGCAGAAAGCCCTGACAACTCCCAGAAGTTATTTTCAAATACGTAATTTTATTTCCCCATAAGCAGTAAACAACCCAGATATAAAACAATAGTCCAAAGACTAAGACAATGATATCCTGCTGCACTTGGCATAACCAATGATAGCAAGCAGTCCATCAGTAGGAGATCTGATCTAGTCAAAAAATTAGGAACAATATTCTAAATAATTTAAAAAACCATAAGGACATATAAATAGCTTGCTCTGCAAAATGGGAATGAATAGAGCAAAGCTAAGCAACAACAGAAAATTGAATTAAACTTCCATATAAATGTCATCACAGTAACATTCCTTAAAACTATGCATCATTTTACCTATCAAAACTGATCACTTAGTTTGAGAAATACCTACTTTGTATCGGCATCCATTGCATGGTAGCAGCAAAAAAAACCAAAACCATTCAACTCTTTAGAAAGAAATGAACATTCAGAATAGAATTAAACTTTCTGAATACCTGGGCATCACCATTTCCAGTCTCTATTGCTTTCCTGATCTTACGAGATTTAACCCAACCAAGGAAACAAATTGCAGGATTTAACATAGTGTACAAGACAGCACCAGAACGACAAATCTGTTATGGCATATGAAGCACATTCAGTAACTAAACTGAGAAGATGTATTCTTCTTGTTGAATCATAATACTTTTATACGTAAAATAAATTTCTCTCTGTTTTTATAAGTGAGGACTATCCTACATCAAGTCCTAATCAAATTTAAAATTCTTGACACTGAGTAGGTCTTTCACTGAAACTGCTTTAGTGTGAAGCCGTGTCACTGCAATACATACCAGTCCATCTGTTGGCTGCCTCCTTGGCCACTTGGTTTGTTTGGCCTGAAACAGAGAAAAAACACCACCAACAATAAAAGCATACATCACAGTAAAATCATCACATAGTTTCAAGGCACAGAGACTAAATTTTTATTAATGTCGTTTTTGGGAAAACCACACAATATAAGTAAGTTATTCTACTGCTTCCAAACACTTGTTTTACACTTTTAAGGTTCCAGCAAGCACAAAGCTAGGCTAAAAAAAAACAGGAGCAAAGAGCATAAAAGATACCATATGAACAACTGTACGTTTTTAAAGCGTATCCTAAAATAACCCCAGTTTGGCTTGCCTATGGGCTTAATTGTCTTCACCAAGATTGAAACTAGATACATGGCCTGAAGATACCAGAGATGGAAAATATTTCATAATCCTCTCTATATATAAGTAAACCATCACATGGGTATGCATGACGCTATACAGATAAGGAAAATAACAAGGCAGCAGTCTATCATATCAATCCAAAAGTTTGTCATATAAACTTCTATAAATAGTTTATCATGTTATCATTTGAGAACCCCTTCAATGAAATGAAGACAAAGTAATGTTTCTGGCTAATAAACTTGGCTTGTGTCCCTTAACACCACTCCAGAACTAAACACACAATAGTAAATTACCATTACTACAAACAGGTTTTGTATAGTTTCCATGAGATAAAACAATCAAGAAGAATTCCTTAGATCACCTTATTCCCAGTAAAGTAAGTATTGAATCGAACCAAGCAGGTTAGGTTGTAACGTGGGAATTTATCAGAATCATTCTGGTTCTCACGCCTACACGTAACTTAGTTATTCCCAGTTAGTCTTGTTAGTACTTGCATGATAATACTCATTTGAATGGTCAGCATGAAACTTGTCTCCAGGCTACTAAGATGTGAATATATGATCAGGTATCCATTGTTATCCACACTACCCTTTAAGCAAAATTAAGTTACGTTGAAAAATCATCTGCCAGCACACAGGAAGGGAAGTACTCATTATTCCAACCTTAATGCTCCTGTAACTGACATGAAAATTGTTTACATTGGAATAATATGCTATTTCAAAACCAATATAGTTTCTAAAAGTGGCCTACAATTAGAAAGTTTGGGCAGAGCACAAAGAAAAGCAAAAAAGATGGACAAAAAACCGAGTGGGAGAGAAAATGGCATTTTTGCTTGCTTGCATGCATCAGAAATTCAAGTTGTTCCTAGCCTGAGAGAGATACTCCTTGCATGGAGAAACCCCACAGAGCCGATTAGAAAAGGGTATATATACAACTCATCATCTCACAGTGCCACCAAATTCAAATAATCCTGTTATCTTGAACCATTTTCTCTCACTGCAGTCTCCAGGCAAGACGCGCCTGCCCCGAGTGGAAGTCTGGGTACAGGACCTACTCACTAACACTTGGGAAGGCCCGCGTGAGCTTATTGCTTGTGGGTATGCTTGCGCCTCCACACATACTGGGGTACGGTGGCTGCCTGCAAAATGCGTTCGCCCTGACCTGTGGCACCTGAGGCAGAACAGGCAACACCAACCAGATGACCAGAATGCAGAACATCAACAGAATGATCCTTCTGATGATGACCAGGATATCGACCATCAGGCGGATGGCCCTTCCACAAGCAGAGACTGAATTTTCTTTGGTTACGGAGTCAGAACTAGCAACAGATGTAGAGCCCTTAATGCTATTCGGAATTAGCAACTGATATAGAGCCTTTAAGGCTATTTAGAATTAATAACTGACATAAATTTCTATTTAGGATTAATACTTGGTAGAATTGTGATGTAGAATTGGATTCACTAGATGTATCACCTATGGCACTGCTGCATAGTCTCTCTGCCCACCTTAAATTAGCACCTGATTTGGGCTCTGTTCAGTAACTGGCCATTACCGAGCAGACCCCTTATCAATATCCGAGTTAGGCTCTGTTTGGTAACTGGCCATTACCAAGCAGATTCCTTATCCCTTATGCTATGTTTGTTCTCCTTGCTGCAAGGGATCCCGCAGAGGATTCCAAACAATACCTTTTTGGTCTTAAAACAAAAAGGGGGAATTGTGGATGCTAAAAAGCTCTTAGCAGAGAGATTTTCTAGCTTTCTGCAGCATTCTGTGAGAACTCTTTCTCACATAAGCTATGAAAAACAGTGAGACGTTTTCTGTAAATGAGTTCTTTATCTAACAACTGCAGTTATCGTTATGAGTCTTTGCAGTTACTGTTACGATTCCTTGAGAAAACACTTCGACAAGAGTCTCAGCCAATCATGCTGAGGGGTGGCTGGTCAAATTGACCAATGACCCCTTGCCATCTTTGCGAATCACCTTATAAAAGGTCAGGTTAATTAATAAAATAAAGGCTTCTTTCCCGGACTTTGGCTTTGTATCATGCCTCTTTCTCTCCATCCCGGACTCAACAGCAACATTCCTTATTTCCTTTGCTGAGTGCGTGCTGCCATCCCCACTTGTTCAGTTCCACGAATGGCAACACTGACAACATACTTGCAGCTAATGGCTTTTGGAACAGTACCTAACCTAACCCTACTTAAAGCAAGTCTGCAGAGTAAGAGCTTCCACTGGTCAAGACCTTAAATGTGTGAACTACGATACTTCCCTCAGCATTATTCTGAAATTCTACAGTAAAACTTGACAGCTGTATTTGCCTCCAAGTAATGAAGTTTGAAATGAACTGGGGAAAAGGAGGATGGCATAAAATTCCATGGATCCAGAGTGGTGAGGTGACAGCATCCTAGTGGTAGCTAAGCCCACCTATTCCACAGCACCCGTGAGGTCTCAGCAGAGCTTTGCTGGAAGCAGCTGACCAGCACAACAGTGGCAGCATGGTGTGCTGTCACCCTGCAAACACTGCTTATGTGTGTTAAAATATACATATGTGATCATGTGTTCTGAAAATGGGATTTCACACCTCTGTCAAAGAAAAAGCTGAGGTGACAACAGACATAGGCTGGGCAACAAGTTAGAAGGACAGTTACTGCCTGTAACTGATTTGTGGCTAAAAATGAAACACGGTCATGGGAGCAGGAAGCTATAATGGGGAAATCCCATTAAAACATGTATGTCGATAGATAGATAGACATATAATCTCCACAATGTCTCGTAGCTACAAGAGATCATTTAGCTATCTGAAGGCAAGATTTAAGTCCCTTGGGATCAGTCTTAAGTCTTGACTTTGATTCCACTACATGATCTTGTGTGTCTGCCGTAAGCAATACCATACCTGGAAGAGGAACAAGAGACAGGCTTTGGTAGTTATGGACCTGCATTTCCTGAAGACACCAGCCACATCTGCATCATTGCCAGCATCTTCCAGAGACCTCCAACTCCATCACAAGAACTGACAGAAATGAAGGAATCTGCACCTTCACTACTTTCTGCAACTCTTTTATAGTTGCTTGTTGGGACTTTCATTGGTTGCATCATCTGTATGTATACATGCATGGAGGATGAGGGAAAGCAGGAGTAGTAAAGCAGACACCCCCCAGACACACCTACTTTATGTATGGGTGTAACTAACTCAAAGCCATGCTACTTCTGACTGCCAGCTCTCTAGCTCCAGGGGATCACAAAGCCATGTTGGTTTTTAGCCTGCACTGAAAAAGAAAGCTCAAGATCTAAAGACAGCAATAGCATGGGAACTCAACAATCTACAGAATCAGGACACCAACTGTGCGAACTGTGAAACAGAGAAACTCAAACAGCACTAAGGGCAGAGGGCTAATTGCCAAAACCACCACAACCACCGAGTCCCAAACTTGGCTGGAGTCCTTCTGATCCTCCTGCTCACCAGAGCTGCTCTAACGGAACTTGATGTTTGGCAGCTACTAAATAGCGCTCCAGTACTGAATCTCCACAAAACAATGAAAGGCCAAATATGCAGTAGAGGTGAGCAATACAAGAGGCAACATTTTCCAGATGCTTCCAGATGTTCTCATTACCATCAGGCTCTAGTTATGTATGTATCTATACATCTGCACATAGGCTGACAATATATGTAATTGCTGTCTGGAAGCAGCAAAACAATCCATTTGCTCTGGATATTACATATTTATTTCACCTATTTGTGTAACAATATCTCAAACAGACTTTCCCACTCCCATGTCTGCAGGATACAAGTCATTTATTTGGCTGAGGCACATACCTGTATCCTCTGCTGACTAATTTCAGACACATTTGGCATTTTATAAGAAAGAAAATGGAAGCTTGCATGTTGTCTCCAAAACTGAACATAAGCAACCACTGTGTGTACAGCAACGCGAGGCCCAGGAGCAGTGAGAGTTGGAAGTGCTGGTCTGTTATGTCAGCAAAACACAGCTGGAAATAGGCCCTAAACAGTGAAAGGCCACATGGCAGAGAGTTATTTTGACCGGTCCTCATGAAAGTCTCTTTTTCTCTCAGCCCCAAGTATCTCTGGAGAACTGCAGGGAACTCAAAAAGCCCAGATTCTGGGAGCTGAACCATTATCCCAAGCATCTGTGATTGTCCTTATCACAGGGACAATCCCCTGTATCCCCACAGAGGAAAGTAAAGGTATGGAAAGGAAGGTCCAGCCACAGTAAACGACTAAAAAGAGAGGGTGGGTTGGAATTATGTTCTTCAGTCCAGGTAAGTGGCATTCTACCAGTGACCTGCAGGTATTTTGGAGCAGGCCAGGAGACAGAGGTGACAAAAGGGCACATGGACAGCTGTCAGAGGTGCACTAAGAGCAAATGGACAGCACCTGGTCAGGAGTCAAGGCCAGCAGCACAGAACATCAGCACGACAGTGTTTCTAACAAATCTCAACAGGCATTATACATTGACTCAA
The DNA here is from genome assembly GCA_013397975.1 of Machaerirhynchus nigripectus. Classification (NCBI taxonomy): domain Eukaryota; kingdom Metazoa; phylum Chordata; class Aves; order Passeriformes; family Dicruridae; genus Machaerirhynchus; species Machaerirhynchus nigripectus. Next base: position 177,744 of record VZRQ01009566.1, read on the forward strand.
ATCATTGTAAGGCCACTATGTTTCTGATCCGACTCAGGAAGCCCTACAGTCATTCTCAGCATATTGCAGAACTTCAGCCTCCTCCTTCTTCTTTCCTGCTTCCCCCAGATTCTCTCACTTTTTTTCACTGGATGGGGGAGATGGTTGGAATTAAAAGTCCTATTTGCATTCCAAAACTGAATGGCCAAGAGTTGTAGAAGTCTCAAATATTTCCACAGGTTGAAAAACAATTGTGACAGCAACAACCACCACCATCTCCTCACAAACAGTTTCCAAACCTACTTTAGATTCTTCCTAAAATCCTTTTTAAGTCTCGCAGATATCATTAAGGGAATGCTAAGGATACAGTCATGGAATTCAGACTGTAAAGGCAACATATTATAGTTCCAACAGCTACAGTAAAAGAAACAAACCAACAACCAGAACCAGCTCACAACCACCTGAGCTGGCAGACACGGACAAAGAGGTGTGGCTTTCTTTGATCTCCTAGATCCTACTCTGGCATTTTCTGGACAACACTAAGGACTTTTAGCTCCAGGAATCTCTATTTCCCTAGAATAACAAAAGCTAATTGTAGTTATAAAGCTTACACACTATGGTGCCAGTTTTGATCCACCACAACTAGTGCCACAAGAAAATTGTATGGACTTCCTCACTTAAAAGGCACATGACTGCAGAGGGAATTAGCACCTTACCAAGGAGACAGTCACCCATCAGCCTGTGGGGTGTTAGCAGATACATGCAGAATACAACTGCAGTCTTCAGCATGTGGGCAAGGGAGTAATTTTACAGCATGGATCGTGATTCCTCTGCATGAAATGCAGGGAACAGCTGCAACTGTTCTCAGGGATCAGGGAGGATTATTAGCCCAACGATTCCCAATCTCTCTTGTGAAATTGGTCAGGGTAAATTAAGTGCATTAGGTGGATTTGAATTCCCATAATAATTCTGCATTCACTTAAGACAGAATTCAAAGATGGAAAACGGCAACTACCACAGGAACTGTATGTGAACTTGAACCTCCCATGACACTGATTATCCACTGCCTTCTGCAGAGTTATCCATTCTCCTGCACATAGGTTGCCCTTACTTTCCAGAAACATTACCTTGCCATCATCACACTGTGACAGATTAGTTTCCCTACTTCTGCTGGGGCAGCATCACTGTAATATCCTGTGATGCAGTATCCAGAATCTTCCCACTAATGAAAACATCTCATGCAAATAAAGATCCCATCTCCAAAGGCCAGGGTAGAAGGTGAACTTAGAAATTATACACCTGTCATCCACAGAAAGTACAAAAGGTTATTGCCTAGTAACTCCTACCCACATTCACAAAACTGGCACCACAGACTCTGATCAAGAGCCTGTGGCTTGCCACTGGAGACTATTTATGGCAATAATGTGATGAGGTGGCTTCTTAAGGTCCATATTTAAATATCCTTGAGAATAAGTAATCTACAACACTGTCAACAGGGTGAATTGCAAAGCTGCAAGAAGAGCTTTACAAGAATGTTTTGTAACCCTGTATTAGGCAGATACCTCCACACTATTGGAAATCTTTATCCTCCCCCATGCTTCCCAAAGAGGCGTTTCCTCTTATAAACAGAATAAAGAGCTGCCGTGTAGAAAAGTGATAGCACATCAGAATTCTGCCAACTCCTTTGAATCCAAAATAACACATCACTCTTCCTCCATACTCCAGTATCCCACACAGCACTTTTCCTCATGATATTAATCAACAGGTCAAAATGCTTCAGAATTCATGACTAAATTCAAGTCAATGTATAAATATGATTTCTCATTTAAATCACAAACTCAAAACTTTTTATAATGACTCTGAATAAAGTTTCAGCACTACAAGAAAAAACACTGACAATTACAAACGCTACCTACTGATCTACAACTATTTTGAAAAGCATAGAACACCATATAAGCTATTTGTGATAGAAAAATATTCAAGAATACTGATATAGGAATTAATTAAATCAGCATTTCTGCTGCAACACCTGTGTATATGTGCTTGAAAATAAACCTGAGCAAACTGATACCACAGTGCCAGTCTTGTCTACCTGGTGAGATGTAGCAGTGCACAGCAGAGCTACTAAACTGATCCACATTGCTGAGAATATGGTTTTAAAGGGTCTGCGATCTTTGTCAGTGTGTTTGAAAAAAGTGTCAAGTCTCATCAGCAAAAAACTCCCTCTGTCCCATATGAAAAGGTCACACTGTCAAATTTCATCAGTATGTACACAGGGTCTCCTTGAAAAACGCCCAACAGAATATGTCAGAATTGCTACCAAAAAAATTCCTCTATGCAAGACATGCTCTTGCACTTAAGTTTACTATATTCATGTACCTACAGAAAAAGACCATTTACCTTTCAAGTATTGTACCTGAAAACCCACACTGAAATCTTAGTTGCATAACCAAAATACATCCATTTTCATTCAAAGAGCAGAGGGAAGCAAAAAGTTTGCAAAACAGAAGCAAGCACACCAACTTGATTCAGGGCTGATTCAGGGCTCCCTGACACTACTTTGTTTTTTTGCAGTGGACAACTCCTCCTTCCCCACTTCATTCACTAATATACTGCACACCTTCAGCACAGCTAAAGGAACTTGCACACTTCTGCACTGCTGAACTGAATTTCACAAGGAGGCCCATCCCAGGCCATGGTTTTTGGCCAGCTGTGGATTGCAATCTGCTGTCACCTCACATGTCGCAGACGTTGCAGAGAAGAGTCTGGAAAGCATGACAAGAGGTTCTCTGGTCTCTGTAACCACAGCTCACGGCATGTTCAACTTAACCTGTGCCATTTCTGAGGCATTTGTTGCCTGTTTTTAAGGTTTCCAGTATTAAGCTTTTACAACCTTCCCAGGCAGTCTAATTTTGTTTGATTATTGCTATCATTAGTTTTTCACGTAACTTCTTCTGGCCCTACAATTTAAGGCTACTACTTTTTGCCATCTTCTTCACAAACCTGAGTAACAGGCTATTCCTTTTCTTTTCTTGAAGAGATACTGATATGCAAAACCCACCAGGAACAATCTTTTTTTGAGCCCTATTTTTGTAAAGATTTTTGTCTCTTAGAATGTGATTGCTCAATGTCCTTTTGCTCTACTCTGAACATGCAGTTATATGAATATACAAATGCTCTGAAATAAATCGGGTATGTCCAGGTAGGATATCCAACACTGGCACAGTGTTACAGATGAAGCCATGCCAAAGCCTTTAGTGCCACACTTTTTGCCTTGAGCAAGAAGATTATTTCATACATCTCATTGTTGGTTATACTTCTGCTTTTGCATCTTACTGTGGGGATTTTTCTTGGCACAACTAGAATTTTTGTATTCAACCTGTGAACTACGGTAACTCTGACTTCTTTTTTCAAATCCTCCCTGCTTAACCAACTGCCTCAGATAATTTGTGTAGCACAATATCCTTGAATACACGTAACACCCTTGCACTTGACACTACTGAATTCTATCCGGTGTTTTTTGGACTATCTTTGCAATTTGTCATAATAATTTTGAAATCCCATTTTGTCCTTTTTCCATGCAGTCTCTCCTAGCTTCATCATCTGCAAGTAGTAACAAAATAACATCTTCTATTGAATTGTCCAGCTCATTAATATAAACACTGAGCAGATGCACATACATGACAGAACATATTACAGAGCTTCATCAATTCCACCTCCCTTTCTGCTACTGAATTGCTCACAAATTATAAAATACTTTGAGATTCCCACTACTGCTGTTTCATCAGGATTGTATTGCCTGTGTACCAACTTTTCTTAAAACAGTATCATGCAAAACTGAGTTAAAAACACCAAAGACAAACTTCCCCCAATCTACAAAGGTCTCTTACAGTGGCAGAAAGAAAACCCATGTTGTTCTAGGTGTTTCCAAATTGGTTTTCTGTTCTGAATTTTTCTCTGATATCCTGCTCTTTTCAGTGAAACTACCTCATATGACATTAAAGTGAGAAGGGAAGAAAAACCATTGGAAATACTGTCAAATGTGCCAACATTAGTCTTGCACTCATACAACCTGCCCTGCAAAAACTGAAATAGCACAGAACGAGGTATCTATATTAGGAATATACAGTCATAATCCAGATAAACCCATAATGATGGTAACATACCATCCCATAAAATATGGGAGATACCCTAACATATGAGATTGGCAACACATTTTTTAAAACAAGGCCAGGGAAGACCTCATGACAATCCTGCATGTTAGCACTAAAGACAATGAATTAAATCCACAATACCTTTCCTGAACTAATTTTGCATATGAAAGTAGTGAGAAGATAAAGACCAGTATGTTTCTTCAAATATCACCATAACTTTATCCAAACAGTCTGAATGAGTGCTACCATACACAACTATCCTAGCAGGTCTAACACTGGGAGACAGAAGCAAAACACTCACTCCACAAAAGCCTTTTTGTTTCATATATAAATGGATCTATAGATTAGTTCCATTTGATGCTTTCATCAAGGGCTTTAAAACATGGTCAAGTGGATTGCTATCAATTCATTCCTTAAATCAAGGACTATCATAAATGTAGCCATAAGTAGCAATTTTCCACATCACAAATTTTATCAAGTGTCTACCATTCCTAAGCAGCTCAACAGCTTTTGCCATAAGGATTTACTGGCTCAGACAATAAAGATATTCCCACATATTTCACCCATGAGCCTCTCATTCTACATATTTTTTGTCATTCCAATATAAACAAGTAAGAAACAAAATAAAGAAAAAGAAAAAAAAACGTCTTGTCAGTGTTCTCATTTGATTTCAAGAAATGCTAACTTGCCAGACGATCAAATTTATTTAAGCAGGGTGTCTGTTACATATATTATCTAAAGATTTGGTCCTCCAACTGCCTCCTTTCTGAGTGTCCAAGAGAAGCCCCACTGACAAAACACAGTTTTTGCTTAACTAGCTAAAATGCAGCTTCACTTTAAAGCACGTTGGCTTAAGTTGACGCTCCCTAAGAACAGTCTTGCTAGAATGTGTTTGAGGTATAAAAACACAAGTATGCATGTGTCTAAATATTTAGGAGAGTTTTCCATTGCAGAGTAACCTCTTATCTGGAGACCAAACACAGAGATAGAGAAATTCTGTGAAATGTAGAGAATAAGGGCCTTTTGCTGAAAGCCAAATTACCCTTCTGGACTTAAGCTTTCCAGCTTCAGCCAAAAGCCCCACATTTCACTTTAAGCTTTGTGCCTCAGGTATGTACGTACAGACATTTCTTAAGCTGCCCGGTTTGTCCTGGTGGCCCTTCATTCATTATTCTTCATGGCTGTTATATTCTCCTTTCTTTCCAAATGCCAGCAGCTACTCACCCATTTACCTACTCCTGTTGCTCCCTCATTCAGTTATTTTCAAATCCATTTTCTAACAGTTCAACTCATTGCGGAGTTCATGAAAATGCCCTTAGGAAAACTTGTCACCTGCTCCTAGATGGTCAGAAGATCCCTGATTGCTCTTCAGGGCAACTATCATACAACAGACAATTCTGTGAGGTACATGACAAATGACCACAGGTATTAAAGTCTTGTGAAGAAGGCAGTGAAAGACTTCATCAGACAGATTTTCTGGATGGAGAGAGAGATTTCGAAGACCTCAGGAGAGTCCATCACAAGACACAGGCATCTCCACCTTCAGTTCTTGAGCTGACAACGTGCTTTTATTGCTGGTGAACTTCAGCACTGGAATGAAGGGCCAAGGTGAGAAGTCCTTAACTTGCTTTTGTCAGGGAAGGTCCTTAAACCACCACATTACAGCCTCTGGTAAGCAGCCAGATTCTGCTTAGCAAGAACTTTTCCTTTGTCAAAGGACCAGCCTTTTAAATAACTGAAATGCAAACAAGCCTCCCTTGATTTTCAAGATTTAAAAGGGGGGAAAAAAAAAAAAAAAGGGAAGGGAAGGGAAGGGCTGAAGATTAAGGAGCAGATACACTGCTTAAACTTGCAATTCCATCTCACTTCCTATGATTACCAAACGAGCTTGGATCAGTGATCCAAGTATACATTTTTAACTCAACTCATTAAGTACCCTGTTCCTTTTCTCAATTCTACTCAACAGGTAAGATTTTACTGTTACTATATGTAACTCTGTTTACATAGAGTTTTGTGTGTGAATAATATATGTTTACATATTATTCCTCACTCTTCCTAAAAATTAAGTTACGTTTAGTTTTTTTAAGTTTGATTTATCTTTTAATGTAGTTTTTGAACAGGTAATTTAATTTATCAACCTTCCAAACGAATGACAAGCCATTCCAAGAACAGTATAGGGTGCAGGGGAAACAAAACAAAATTCCTAGTTTGACGCTGCAATTAGTTGAGAATTAGTAGAATATATGTGTCCTTTCATTACTGGTGCACGTCTATATATATTCTGGTACTCCATGATGAAGGAGGAAAAAAAGGGGTGGGTGTGCGAGCTGTGTAGTTTTGTTTTGATTAGTAGCAGATAGCCTGCACATTACATACCCGGACATCCATTGTCTGGTTCCTGTCATATCCTCATCCAGATCTTCAGGAGATGAATATATTAAATATGCAACACTCTGTAAGATGAGACTAAGTAAAAGAAGCCGTGCTTGCTTTTGGAACTATTATTTTTCTATGTACTTTTAAGCAAGTGTCTGGTTCACACCAAAGAAAGCTTAGTTTAACCCACAAAGACTAACATAAGTGTGAGTGAAGACACAAGTCTAACATCAGCAGAATGACTAACTTCTAACTGCAGACCTTTGTTAATGGCATTGCTGCACAAACTCTAAAAAGCACAGCTTCTCTCTCACATGTCAGGTGCATATTTCATGGTCAGTACCTAGGAAACATCCTCTTAATTGCAAACTGCACATACTACATCTAGAGGGGATTAAAAAAACATTTTCTCTATAGGCTTCATCTGTACACTACTGATCTTGGTGGCACCTATACCAGGCTTAAAATTATTTGTAGACATTCACTTTCCCAAGTGAAACATTAGGTTTTTAAAAATAGATACTTAATAGTTCATTAACTGATATTGCTGACAAGGCTTTTTAGTTTAAACCCCCTTTCTGATACAATTTCTGAACAACAATCTTTGCACAAAATATAAAAGACAATCCATTAAACCCTTTTGTAAATTACTTGCATTCTGACACATTTTGAGTAAAACTGATGCAACTCATTTTAAAGTCTCTCCATTGGCCAGGGTACTCCAATCTTCATTTCATTTCTTTACTATTGTTTCCCTTCTGGGAACAGGATTAGTAAGAATCCCCCAAGGAATCTAACACTTGGTACTAAAGTTTTTGTAACAAGAAGTGCATCTGCATATGTAACATATTTTCAAACTGATTTGAACATAAGAGAATAGCAGGGTGTATCAACAAAAAAAACACCCCCCAAAAAACCAATCCCCAAACTACGCACCCCACAAAATCCAGTAGCTAAATCAACATTAACTTTTCAGCATTCACCCTTCAGTTATTAAGATGAATGAAAAAACTGAACAATCCAGAACTATTTTCTCATATTGTCTGTATACCCTGACAATTCCACACAACAGTCTGTCAAGCTGAAATTTTCAGTGTTCAGAGACATCAGAATTAGACATTTTTGAAGCATCTACAATGAAAAAAGATGTTCTCAAGTACATGTTATATGATATTTTCATGGTATTCAGTAAAGTCTGGATGCTTTAACCAAGATTAATTTTCACAGAATCATTAAGTATTAGTTTTAGAAAATAATCCAACCCTGAATTGGACTCGTAGTGATGCCTCTGAGATCACGCAGAGAGTCAAAAGGATAACTGTGTGGATATTTGTGGTTTGAAATCCTGTCCATTTGAACCACTTGTCTCTCTTGTTACAGGATAAGAATAAACAGAGAGAGCTAAGGTAAAAAGGTTGACACCAAAATTGCTACATATGTTGTACCTGGTAGTTTGCTAATTTTTGAGAAAACAGTTTGCCTAGACACGTTCAGATCAGTGTTTTAAAGGTAAAAGCCTAAGCATAACAGTTATCAGTAACCAGACATTCTAAAACCATGCTAAATAAAAAAGGAACGCTGACAGGCAAGATCGCAGGCCCCATAAATAATAGCAACCATACCACACAGAAGTCACTTCAGTCAGTATGTAACTACTTCTGAGAGAGCTGCCCTATCCAAAGGCACACAGTAACAAAGCATGGCTATTGTGAAAAAAAAAGAAAGCAAAGGCCTGACAATGTTTTAATAAAGCATAAACCAACATTCCTCGTAATGCAGAGAAGGAACAAGAAGTTTGAAATTGTAGAAATATTTATTTTACAGTGAGCACTGAAAATGTTTAGCTGTTTCCAATTACAAGCTGACAAGGAACTCGGAGTAAAGTCCCTATCGTTTATACACTTAGGCTGCCAGATAAACTTTTCTATAAAATTAATTATGAGAAAAATTTTATTAGCTCTCTCTGGTGGGCAGAAAAAATTACACTTATGCAGCAGGTTAATCTTGATGTTAGGTGAAGCTTTTTCTCTTGACTTTATGAAAATCTGCATAAATTATGAACTATTTTAAGCCTGCATTCTCCATGGCTTCATCCTCTACCACAACCTTTAGAGAATCTAGCAGCGTCACATGTATCCAACTCTGCATACATGCATGCTATGTCACATAAGAGACAAATCTCTCTACAATGGCTGCTCTCCCATGAGAACCTCTTCCAGACTACACAGACATGCTTCAAAGCTGAGAAATGATGATCTTGTCCTGCACCATCTGAAGAAGGACCACAAGTTTAACAGAGAAGTTTAAAATCCCACTATTTGTTTGTTTGGGTTTTTTTACTTCAGATGACTGTTGTCAGTTTTACTGCCTTTGAGAAATAATTTATTACTCAATCCTAACTCAAAGAAGGTGTCTTAAACATTACCAAGTGGCAAAGACAAGCTTCTGAACTGCAGAGGTCATTAGAAAAAAATCAGCATGTTTTGCTGTTCTAGACATATCTCTACAATACCATACCTGTAAAATGGAATTACCTGAACACATCCACAAGAGCAGATTATTACGTAGCTTCCTCTAGTGGTCAGTCCCTAAATCTTGTTGCTTCTGCTATTTACTCTAGTTACTTGTTACACACAAATTCTGTGTTCAAACGCTGTAAATTCGGGAAGGCATTAAAATTTATACTGCAATGTACTTCTAATACAAAAGCCAAGGAAACTAAGCCAAAACACAGAGCAAAACTTTTCTTAGTGACACTGAAAGGACAAGCACTGAAGTCAGCAAAAACCAGAGTAATTATTTTAGTTTTCCCATTTGCTCCCTTGTGAATATGCATTATAATATATTTAGTTTCATGGTCAAGCTTGACTTTCCCACCATGAGATTCAGGAAGCAAAGACAGATGTTCAGTTTTTAGCTGAGTCTTCAGATATTTGCTATGAATCATTCAAACCTTTGTCTTGACCCTGAAAATAATATATGTGTGTGCGTGTGTGCACGCGTGCACGTTTTTAGTGAGGCTTACTGCTGTGCAATTGGCTTGTTTCTGCAAAACTCTGCTGAGGGAGAGGGCAACTAAAAAGACACAGCAAAGCATTCACCAAACTTGAAGGCCCCTGAAAACAGATGGCAATTTGATATGGCCCTAAAATACCACAAGAACCAAACCAGCTCTCTGTGATATGGGATGAGAAATTAACAGGGTGAAATTTTAAACTGAGCATGAAAGATTTCCTTACAGGTTGAAGTAATTAAGGAAGAAGAGGGTAAACTCAAAGGTAGAAAGTGACAACTGCTTGTTACAAAACATATTTTACTGAACAATTCAACTCTTAAAAAGAGTGCGATTACATAACATAACAGCCATCTCTGACTCAAAAATAAGGTAGTTAGAAATCTGCTCAGGTGATTTAACTAAAAATAATTCCAAGGGTTATGTTATCTAAATTGTACAGAAATAGAAAATTGTATCACCTATGTGCAATTTGAAAATCTATGAATGAGTAACTTTTATTATAAGGTTTTTTTCTGTGAAACGGCAGCAGTAACTTTTGTCTAGCTCATTGCATTCCCTTGCCTGAGATTCTTTATTGCCTTCTTACACTAAAACCAATAACCTCCTGCATCTTGTTTTGCCGTTGCACTTTTCCACACTCTGAAACCAAGAGAAATGCCCCCCAACCATTTTTTTTAATCTATTCCCTCTTTTCCATAAAGCCTGTCAACTTCCACTCAGCTTTGACAAACACATTAACTCCCCAAAACTGACATCATCCTTTATTCACTCATACATTGCCAGCAACAGTGCACACTGCCAGTGCAACAACAACTGACAAAACATATAATGAAGCAGAAACCTTTTAAATTAAGTTCAAGGACAAATTAATTTTGAAACACTACTGCATATTTCTAGGAATCCTACAGGTAAGTTCAACCGTGCTAACCTCACCACGTCCCTTAAATGCTTGTCCCTCCATCACAGAAATTGACATGGAGCTTCTACACACTTGGACAAAAAAAACCCAAACCCACAACATACAGACAAAAGACAAGGGCATGACTGAAGTAACTAAGTATTATATTTCCTTCTCTTTCTCTCTTTTCAGGGTATTAGTCTCCATGTTGCTTGCTAATGCAGCTTGCCCTAGCATTCCAGCTGTGATTTGCTCCCTCATGCCATATTTAGGGACACGTTCACCATGACTGTTTCAGAAGAGAGGCTCTCAAAACCATTCAGTGCAATGCTTACTGTACCTCAGCAGTTAAAATACCTGACGCTACACATCCCTCTGCTGTTGGTATCTGCCTAGCCTCATTCATTTTTACAGCTGGAATCAGCTGGAATGTGTCTTCTCCTCAGGAGAGCAGGCAGCGAGGGATTTACAGCACAGTAACTAACCTCAGGTCTCAAGTTTGCTTATTCCCTGGCATACCATTACATCCTTGGGGAAAGATAACACAGCTGACAAAAAATGTTACAGCCCCTTAAAATAAATAGTATCTGTCCAAATTTGGTGAGTGCTGCCAAATCTGTTTACGTTCCTGGATTTCTCTCAGAACAGTTCTAAAGCTGTGGATTTTGTTAGTAGAATAAGGAAAGAGAAAGATTTAGCCACATCTCTTTTCAGAAAAAGTTCTGTGCCTGTTTCTTGTCACTCTGTAACAGCATTTTGGCATCACAGCAAACTGAATATGCAGAGTTGCTTGGGTAGCAATGTAAGAGCCTAATAAATAAAACATGAACGCTGCAGTAGAGAAAATTCAATAAAATTTCATGCATGCTTTTCGTTTTTCATGCTAAGGATCAGAATATTAAGAACATTTCAGTGCCAAATTCTGTATTAAAGTCACTCATCATTCCTTGTATTCCATTAGAAACTCCAACCAAAACCCAGCATGTCAGAGACAGAACAGTCAGTCAAGAGTATGATAACATAGGTTCGTGTAGTGACAATTAAGTGTCTCTAATGAAATGCTTATGTTTTAAATAGGCAAGACAAAGAAAGTAGAAAAATACCTGTCTTAACAGTATGGAACTGAAGGTACACAGGAGCCAGAGACTCCTCATCCTACACACACTCTAGGGTTCAGCACAAGTTATAGAGTTAATATGGTTCTGGAAAGGATGATCCTGATGTTAAATCTAAAGCATCAGAGTATATTAATTATAGAACTGTTTCTTAACTGCTCAGGTGCTGCCAGATGAAATATCAATAAACCTCCTCATACATAATAGAACAGAACACGAAAATAAATGGTCAGTGTACCTGTTTTGTATTGCTCAGCTTTAAAAAGAAAAGCAGCATTCTTTGACTAACCTCTGAATACCAGATTTTAAGCTAAAGAAGTGCAGACCTTTCCAGGCCAAAGATCACTTTACACAATACACAACTTACGCATCTCTTCGACCACGTCTGGATCACATTCCCTGTATTTGTCTATTTCTGCCTTTAGCTGCTCTTTTTTCTGCCGAAGGGTAGCAAGTTCTTCCAGCAGAGCTGCACGTTCCCTCTGAGCATTCAAAGAATGTTGGGAGGTACAAAAAAAATACAAACATTAAAAACAGTAATTATCACACAAAGTTTTTCAAAAAATAAAACCATATAAATTTAAAAGCTGCTTTCACTACTGCTTTCTGTCTGTGAACCACTTGAACATCTTATTTTATTACACAGAATTCTCAGTGATGCTAAATGATACTAAATACAAACTGGAAGGAAAAAAAGGCCAAAATGGATCAACAAAAGAAGGCTTTTCTACCACCTTTGAACTCAACATGGTTTAACAAACTCCAAAGAGATCTCTTAATTATTGGGCTTAAAGATTAAGCTGTATTTAAAAGTGCTAGTCTTGTAATTAAAGATGGCATTACAGAAAAACCTGCCATCCACCCTTCCACAAATTGAGATGCTGAGTATGAACACCCTCTGAATTTGTCTTCTTTCTTTTTCCACACCATTTAAGAGCAATGGTCTCAAAAATAAATTCAGATATTTATGACATGGTAGTCTTTGCTGGGATTGTATACAATATTGACCTCAAAGAGTCTATTGATCAATAAGAATCTGCAGACACTGACTCAACATGAGCTCTCCCACAGCCAACTCAGCACATACTTCTAATTCAGTCTGTAGTTACAGACAAACACTGGAACTGGCTGATATTCAAATTACTCAAGCTAGGGTAGCCTAGAAGAGCCACACAGCATGAGTTTGTAAACCATCAGGATTTTACCAATGGCAATCTCCATGGTAACCCAGCAGTCTGAGGTGTTTGTGGATTTGGGGTGTTGTTTAAGGTTGCTGATTTCTTTTCCCCCCCAAACTTTCATATTCCCAGTGCTTCTGCCAACAGTTTGGATTCAGCATGTTCTGAAAATGCAGAATGGAGTTCAAAAGTTTCCAGATGCTGAGGTAGGGAGGTGAGATGCTTCGAGACCTACACTGCGATCTAGGTTTTTTAGGACTTCTTCCTGATATATTCAGGAACCAAAATGTTGGAAACATCAGGCAGAACAGGATTTCCAGACCAATAGCTTTCTGTAGGGCAGGTAGGCCACATGCTGGAGAAGCCCAAGGCTGAAAACAGTTTGTTTGGAAACATGACAAGCAAAACTACGTGAGAAACCTGCCTGTGATTCCTGATTACGGTCCATTGCAAATGAATGAATAAAGAATCCCCATTAAAGATACTGGCAAAATGCAGGTTTTAATTGAATTTGTGGAACTGCAACTTTAACAGACTTTGATGGCAAGGTTCACTCTATCCCTTCCTAGATAATGAAACATACACAGGAAAAACCTACAGTGTTTCTACAAAACAGTTTGGAATCAAAGACTTGGCAGTTTCCTACAAAATTCAATTGCTCCTGAAAGCCTCTGGCTGTCCCTGTTTTATCAGAGGTTTAAATCACTTTAGACTGAGCATCTCAATGCAAGTCAGCAATTTAGAGTACCATATGAAGTATTTCTAACTAGTATGATGGTTATGATAAACATGAAGCCTGGATATTTTTCTGCGGTGTTAACAGCTTCAGCATGCAAAGAGGACTGGGCTTACACGGCTGCTCAGAACAGTAATTTAGGCATCTGTATTACAAATAAGCTGAAAAAACCCCAAACCAATATCTAAGTTTGTAGTTACTAGATCTGGCAGTTCAGCAACCATTGGCAACTTTGATACACACTTCTGGGTAGTTCAAGTTTTAAGACATATTTAAATCCAAAAGTACCTGGAAGTACTACATTAGTATTTACAAGAAGTACATATGTGCAGTGCTATTTCCTTGCAGGGTTACCTCCCCCAAAAGCAACTTACAGTATCTTCACGTCCAATTTTTGATTTCTCAATGCTTTTTTGTAAAGTCTCTTTTTTCTGACTGCTTTCAGCAAACTGATAAAGAAAACAAAGAACAAAATCAAACTTTTTCAGTAGCATATTAAACATAGCTATAAAATGTGCAAACATACTAATGTATTTAAGCAAGTGGATACATCTTTTTAAAATATATGTATTACTTATGCAATAAAAATACAGACAAAATAAATACAAAAGTGCCCAAATAGAAATCTGAGGTTCTGAACCATAGAGAAGAATTACAGGAAGCTATTTCAAGTCTTAAGAAATCTTCAATCCCATGGCACATAATCTTGTTATATACTAAATGTTCAGCATAGGACTAAAACCCTATTTCATACCATAATCTGGCATCTCTATGCAAAGGACTCCATAACGTGGAGGCTTTGGATTTGATGATTACCTTTAGTCCTTTTCCAGCTGTCCCTATTCAATGGAAGCAGTGACAAAAGCTACAGCAGGTCCACCTGCTCAGCTGCAGATACTGGTGTTCCCAAAGTCTGCTATGCCACTGGCACAGCCCCAATCCCTTTTACATGCTGATGAACAGAAGCCTCTGTTCTCAAAGCCATGTAAAGCTGTGGCCCCCTCTTACTGTGTGGCCCTTGCACTGCTAGACCTCACAGAGCTCCCTTCCTTCAGGCCTGAGGCACAGGAATCTCGCAGAGCTGGTGTGAATACTCCTTCCATTTTCCTCTTACTTCAGGAGAAATAATATACCAAGAGAGATCTCGCTCCATTAACCTGCCATCCATCTTGAACCAGGCCTTTCCAGGTGGCAGTTTTCCAGAGATACTTTGGAAACTCTTAAGCTGAGCAGGAGTATGATGAACCCTCAGGGACACCATACTCAGCATGAGACAAAGCACCTTGAAATACTAAATGAGATGAATGAGAATGGGAAAAAAAATTCTAATAAAACACAGTTTGAAAACCAGTTACTGCTTTGAAACCAACTCAAAAGAAAAAAAAACAAACCAAACAACAGAAAAAAACCCCAAACAACAGCATGCTTGTTAAGTACCCTTTGTTTTAGAGCGCTCTCAGCACCAATCAGGTAGCACCACTCAGATATATCAGTATACCAGACTAATTGTGAAAAGAACAGCTGTCAGCGCTCACGTTTTACTCTGCCCTACACCACAATTCCCCACATGAAGCCTCCACTTTTACATGCCCTTCCTCACTGAGGATCCCACTACATGCAAAAGCATTCCCAGATACTTCTTGCAATCCCCATCCTTGATAATTTAACCATATTGTTTATATCGTGCAGCTGATATAAACACAGTCATACAACACAAACTGAACTGTTTTGGAGCTATAATCACTTCTCAATTTCTACTTAAACTAATGTTTGGTCTATATTTTCAGAAATACATATTAAATATAAATGCATGATAGGCATCAGGCAGCGTTTACTGCCAAGTTTTGGAGATCAGCCATAACAGTAAAAAGAAACTCCATATTGGTGGTCCATAGAGATTAGGATACAGCCCAACTGCAGCTCCCTGGGTTTAGCGGTTCCTTTCATAGCTTGATTTAAAAATATAATTACTCTGTGTCCATGCATGTGTGAGCATGCATACAGAGAAGAAAGTTTCCTTTCTAAAAGAATGTTTTAGTTTTCTTCGATTTATATAGGAATTATACTAATGGTAAGACATAATTTGAGGAAAAATATGTCCAGCTATTTACTTGCTGCTCTCAGTGCAAGTAACCACAGAGGCAGTGTGGGTTTCACTATATGACTTGAAGTACGCCAACATCCTAATTTTGGTGGATAGTCAAAGAGTACTCCTTCCGGGTTTTCCACAAAATTCTTTAAAAAGTAGGTGTGCTAGTCCCCACATGATGCCATACTACACAGACGCATACAGTTCAGAAGAGGGTAAGAACTTAGGTGCAGTTTGCAGCTCATGAAGTCCAGGGAAGACAAACCCCCGAACACGTCATTCACACATTTGGCATCTCTGGACACAGGATTTTTCTGGAACAAAACCCGCAGAGGAGGTAGAAAAGCCAAGGAGCTTATTTAGACCCTTATACTGCAAGCACAAAGAAGCCAATGCTCTCTGCAAGAGGTCATAAAAGGTGTCACTTCCTCTGTTTTTTTCATACTTGTTAAGTTCTTAAGGAATGTTTCTGCTTTCTCTAAAATGGATGTACAGAAGGAGTTCTCAAGGCAGTGCAAATCATAAAAGCTGGTTTCCAGCTTGGAAGCACCCAATAAGGCATCTTACCATTTTCTTGATCCTCTATGTTCCACATCATTTAATAGTGAAAGAGACACTAATGACAAACTGGGGAGATTAAGAAATTTCTTAGATTCTGTCCTACACAACATGCAAGGTTGCCATGCCATGAGGTTAGAAGACCTTCTTTTGCCTAAAAGCAAAAATGATTTTTACACAATCTTATTTAAGATATTGCTTTCTTCTCTCACAGATTTTAATTTCTTGGGCGTTTTCAGATTTTTTAATTATTCACATAACCAAAAAATTTACAAAACAAAACGATACCTCAGGTCTTTGTGTATTATTTAGAAGTCACAGTGGTTATCCCCATGACAACAAATAAAAGATGAGGATAAGGAAAGGAATAGCAGAAGGAAGCAAGATATTGAAAAAACCCTAACATAGGACAAGGACTCAGGGTGAGGAACAGATGGCCAGGGTCTGCGCAAAAAATCTGTGACTAAGGGGGAAGCAGAAAGGCTTGGATAGAGAGGTGGGAACACAGCTGAAAATAACTATAATGAAAGAAGGAAAGACAGTCAGCAAGGATAAAGGAATTGGAGGAAGGACGGACACAGATGATATAATATTTAATTGAAAGGTAAGTGCAAATAGCAAATGACAGGTTATAGGACATGAAAAGAAAAAAAACCCCATAATTTATAAACATTGTGTATGTATGATAGCAGAGGATCATCTCTGGACAGTGACTTACTTTCCCACTCACCAGCTGTAGAAAAGCCTAATTGCAAAGAAGCACAGTAGCAGATGGAGTATTTCATCCTTGGACCAACCTTGGGGACATTTTTCAGGGGAACTGGCAAACAATTTCGCAAGGAACATTAACCACTCTCAGAGAAATCCAACTCCTGCCAACACCAGTGAGCCCTATCCAGAGAAAAAGATACTGTCTCCCCTCTATGTTTCTTGAGAGATGTCTGGGCTGACACAGGACCAACCTTCTGCCACAAGTGTAAGTGACCAGGTGTGGAAAAAAAGTACAGAGAGATTCTACTCCACCACGACGTTTCACTCCAATCTGACTGCTCTGAATCAGCACATGATTAAGCAAGATGCAAGAAAGCAGCAAAAACATCATCTAGGCAAAAGAAGGAGAGGAGACTAAATAACTCAAAATTAAGAAGATAAAAATGTTCTCCACAAGAGCATTTTCATGTTTTTAAAACACAGTGGGAACCTGCAAGAAGACAGTTTAATGAAAAAAGTAGCTAGCATCTATAGAACAGGAGAGTTGGGGAACAATTTCCTTAATTTTACAGACCAGTGTGATCAATTAAATGATCACTGGCCTTAGACATTAAGTCAATCCGAAGTCCCCCAAAGGGATGATTTTTCCTACTCTGCAAAGGTCTCACAGTGTTTAGTCATACATTTGTGCAGCAGTTTGGGTGTGCAAAGTGCTATGTGCTGATGATAACCATCAGTTCCATCACAGAACTTGGGGTCTGGTTTGTATCAAAGGACACAGATTAGACGTACACACATAATTGATAATCCAGTATGACTGCATTAATACCAAGGTTCCACTTCAGCAAGTCACTGATGTACATTTGGAAGAGGAACATTTAACCCCTAACAAACAATAGCAGCAGGTTTCAGTTTCATTCCTTCTCAAAACCTGCCTGATAAAGACTTTTATTCTAGAATAGAAAAATACGGGGTTTTTTTCTCCAGCAAAAGTTTTTGTTGGTCCTATGCCTTCTGGCTCCCTGTTTTTAACCACTCTAACCACCAGCATCCCACCAGACATGTAGCTTGTCTCACCAGCATATTAAAATATCTACAAACTTACTGTAAGCCTTGCAAACCCAGCCCCTGAGTATGTTCACTGGGCAAGAATCAAGCCAAGGCCTCACATGCTAACCACCAAGAGTGCTCACAGCTGTTAGCCCACTATCATTATGGTCTGAAAGAGAAATATCATACGTTTGGTTTTCTTTCAGCCAAACACTCAACCAAAAATGGTATTAAAAACTACTGCTCTTGTGAGCACCACTCACTGTGGCACTACAGAAGAATTAAAGACATCAATTTTTAAATTATTTTTAACTTGCAAAGTTATTTGCTTTGGTTTTGAAGATCACTGTGCTTTTTTTCAGGCTAAAAGCAAGGCTAGTTTGCTTTTGACTTAAACAAAAGCAGTTCAAGAGGTTTAGGTTAACATTTGCAGTAGATACGTGTATTTCTTTTCTATGTGAAAACTAACTCAGTACTGAAAAACTTAAGTGGAATTGACAGAAGGCATGGACGGAAAGTACTTCAAAGCATTCCTCTAGATTTTAAAGGAAGATAACAAAAAATTGAAGCCAAAAACCAGACTAATAATATACAGAGAGGAAAAATGCAAAGATTAACAGACAAAGAACAATCTGAAAATATTGAAAACAGACCTGTCATGTTAAAAGAAAGGCACAAAACATTACTAAAAGAAACCACTTTACAATTACTGTTGACTAAAACTTAAAGAGGAAGAAAATCCCAAAGGGCAGCACACTGAAGTGCAGAACTGCTTTCTAAAGTACTACACTAAACAAGCATTCAGGTACTCAGCCACAAATCCATACTTCCCAGGGTTTCCAGATACATATAAGCAAACTCTGCAGCCAGCTGATCACGGTCATAGCAGTGTGGAGAGCTCTCCTGTGACCTGCAGTACTGTGGCTTCTGCTCTGATCTCAGGATGTCACGTATCACTCATGAAATGCCATTTCTCCATGTAACCCACCCAGTGAACTGAGCTACAGTAGGAGCAGCCACCAGCTCCACTGGGACTTGAGTCAGGAATGCGTTTAACTCTTAGTGAGGCACAAACAGCAAATATACATTCACTACGTAAATACAATTAAGACCTCTTCTTTCTTATCTTTTAACATTTGTGAAGGGAAAGCAAAGCAGCATGCAAGGTCTTACCCTGAGTCACTCTAAGTCATTTCAGCAATATGAAGTAGGGATTTTTGTTTGGTGGGACGCAGAAGGAGCAACTAGGAGACTGCAATAGATCAGGAAATACAGGTAAGAACAAGAGTAGAGATCAAAGCAAGAGAGAGTAAGAATTTTTAACTCATAAACTGAAAAATAAACAAGATTTTTTTCAGCAAGAGAACACCATAAAATGGAGGGAAAACAGACTGCAGAAAAAAAAATGGAAGAGTTAGGGCTCACCATATTTCTGTATTCATAAGAACTTCTTTTTTTTACATACTGCAATATAGGTATATTGGAAAAATGTTCAATCTCTTCTCTTTATGCATGATACAAATTTGACCATTTTACCATAAAAAGATTACCTCCGTTTTAATGCAATCTTTGAAAGAGTCAATTAAAAAACTTGGGAGAAGACAGGTAATAAACTTGATTCCTTGATCAAGGGAAGGTCTTCCTCCTGACACTCATCTACCCCGATCTCCTAAGGGCTGGTCTAATCAGTGAAGACTGATGCAAAGAAGACATTCAATAATTCTGCTTTCTCTGCATCCTCTGTTACCAGGGTCCCCCCCTTCATTTACAAATTCATTATCCTTTGTTTTCTTTCTGTTATTTACATATTTGAAATACCTCTGTCATCCTTGACATCCTTGACCAGATGTAATTTTAGATGGGCCTTGGCCTTGCAAGTCTCACTTCTATTTCTCCTGACCACCTCTCAATACTCACTCCAAGTGGCCTGGCCTTGCTTCTGCCTCTGGTGAAGTTTTTGTTTTTACTTGAGGAACAGGAGTTCTTTATTCATCCACTGAGGTTTCTTGTGCCCTTGGCCCAACTTTCTTCTCATTGGGATGCATTATTCTTGAGCCTGCAGGAAGTGAGCCTTGATCATCGACCAACCCTCTTGGACCCCTCTTCTCTGCAGAGCCTGGCTCTGATGGGATGCTTCCAAGAATATCCCTAGAGAAGCTAAAGTTAGCTCACCTGAAGTCCATGGTCATCATCTTGCTTGCTACCTGTTCACCCAACACTGAACTCTACAATCTCGTGGTCACTACAGCCAAGGCTGCCCCAACCTTCCCATCCCCAGCAAGACTTCCTTGTTGGTTAGTACGAGGTCAAGCAGCACACCATTCCTTGTGGGATCCCCTACTCCCTGTGACAGGAAGTTACTGTCAGTGCTTTCCAGGAACCTCCCAGACTGCTTGCACACTGCTGTACAGCTTCTCCAGCAGATGTCAGGGTACTTGGAAGTTCCCCACAAGAACCAGGAACTGTGACTTTGAGACTTGCTTCTAGTTGCCTGTAGAAGGCCTCATCCACTTCCTCCTCATGATCAAGCAGCCTGTAGCACACAGCCACAACAGTGTCACTCTTTCTACCCTGCCCTTTTATCCTGACCCATAAACTCTTTACTTGCTCATCATGCTCATCAAGACAGAGCTGAATACATTCCCTTCCCCCCATAACACATTATATTTGCTATTCAAAATGAAAGGATGGTGCACTGATTATTTTAAGTAAATAACACTTGCTCCAAAATACCATACTACTAATCCTGCCAATGTGCAAGTTCTGTCTTTTTAAAGAGGTACTGAAGAGGTAACAAGTGGGAATTTTCTAGGTTAGCACTGTAATGTCAGTGATCAAAAAGAAGTATCAGACACTCTTGCTAAGTAAGTGAAGGTTTTTCTCAGGGAACTAAACGGAAAAAATAGCTGACTTTCCATACAACTGTTTGACAAAGCACCACAAAGACTCTCAAAAACTAGCAATTCTTAAGTTAGATCTCTGCACTCATAAGCAGTATTTATGTTTTGCTAGAGAATTCATGTGGGTAATACTGATTTACTTGTTCCTCCCACAAACAATTCATTTTGCATTTCAAGATTAAATTTAGACCTATAATCCTGATTTGCTTAACATGGTAACAGATGAGAGTGAGATGAAATATCATACAGTAAATCAGGCACGGCTCTGTTCTCAAGCCATGTTGAACATGAGATTAGTCCTTTTTTTTTTGGCAAACAAAATAAAACATGGGGTATTCAGAAGAAACAAATGAGAAATCCCCCCCTTCAAGAACCCTCACCCATCCACATACAAATCCGATGCTGTTAGCTGCAATTATTTTAAAGATATTACTATACAGCAAATCCCTCTACATAGAAGTATTTTAATTCAATTATTTTCCATCTTTTTAGATTTGCCATAATAATTAAGTTAATTTAGAGAAAATGTCTTGCCAAGAGCTTTTGTTTTTGCTTCATTCATTTGCAACACCATTTGATAAGTAGTGGTTATGCAACAAAGAATAACAGCTCAAGGCCAACCCCCTTAAAAGACAAAAGGTGAAAGAAACAGTTGTGCAGGCTCAATGAAAGAACTGAA
This sequence comes from Machaerirhynchus nigripectus, assembly GCA_013397975.1. Lineage (NCBI taxonomy): Eukaryota > Metazoa > Chordata > Aves > Passeriformes > Dicruridae > Machaerirhynchus > Machaerirhynchus nigripectus. The sequence continues at coordinate 199,183 of VZRQ01009566.1, forward strand.
TTTCTGTGGCTGCTTTCAGAGTTGGCATAATTGGCACGACCTGAGGGACAGATGGCTGTCTGCTCAGATACAAATATCAAGTACACCCCAATCAACCTAAAAAACCCCAAACCAACAAAAAAAACAGCTGAAGTACCTCATTCAACACTGTTTCACAAATGCAAGCAATCTAATAAGGAAAGCTGAAAGAACTTCAAAAGACATTCACATGACTGACAGAACTACAGAAAATTTTCCTACCTGGACACAAAGGATATGCCTGTTACTGCATATTAGTGTACTTAATAACCCTACAAAGTCTAAGGTGGTAGTTAACAGGTCTGTTCAAAGCAGAAAGAACATGGAAAGATATTTTCCCTTGGAAAGAAAGGGAGAAAATGAAGAAAAGTTTTAACTTTTCCCTAAAGGGCTTTAAAGATTGCTATCCCTAAGCAGGTGGACCATACACTGACAATGCCTTCAGGGACTAAGTAGAGACAGGCCCCAGTTAAAACACAATATTCATCCAATATTCCCTGAGCTTACGTTCTGCTTAAAGACTTTAAAAACCAAATCAAACTTTATTCCATAGACTTTCAGAAATGCCCAAATTCTACACTGAGAAACTATCAGTAAAATAAAAAACTTCAGTAAAATACATCTATCAAATTTCAGAGTGTTGACAGCAGTCTTACATATTCACTCTTTATGCCAATTTGATCATTTTTAAGTAATGCTTACACAGATAACCAAGTCATCTCCAATTCTTGATACAAGGAAGAGTCTTTGATGGAACTGTCATGTGTTCAAAAATAATGAGCTGTTTGGCTGTGACAAGAAAGACCTTTTCCTCTAAAGTATTTTGGTTTTATACTCTATTTTTTGGGGGGTTTTTGGGGGCTTTTTTTGTTTGGGTTTTTTTGTTTGTTTGTTTGTTTTGGTTTGGTTTTTTAGGAATATTCCTTTCAGAAGAGGAAAATTCTATGAAGTGAGATTTCTATAATTGCTTGCTGGTAGTTTATTTCTGCATGCACATTCATTTTCTAAAATAAAACATGCTATATCAATTGAATTACAAGATTTTAAGGTGAAAGTCGAAGTTCAAATTAAATAGGATTACAACTCACTGTCTCCATCAAATCCAGCTTTGAAAGCAGCATTGCCTCTGTCCTATCACCAGGCTGGAAGCTCCTGGCCTTACAGTACAAGCAAACTTCCAGACAGCACAGAACATTTAAGCCTTTAGAGTTTCTTGGGATACTGGGTTTCTGCTGATCTGCTGAACTGGCACTCCCACCTGCCATGCCAACTCTGGGGCACAGGGAGATGTGCAGGGCTGTGTCTGTGCCAGACCTGACCGGGCTTCTGCAGGGAAAGCCCTGTTTTTACTCCCAGGTTCTTTTCATTTCAGATTAACAATTTCACTGCAATACCAGGAATGGAGCCAGCAGCCAGAATGCAAACCTCTTCAAAAAGGTAAACTGTGTGATATTACCTAAAAAATTCAGTGTCACAGACAACCCTGTTTGAAAAACCTAGTGGTTTTCCTGCATTATATCAGAATGAATGTATTATATAAACTCCTGAGGGACAGGAACAATATATCCTTTTTAGTATAGCAGGAATCTTCCTTCAAACGTACATCAGAATCCTCAGAGTTATTACCGAGACAGTTTTTAAAAAAGAAATTGCTCTTAAATCATGCCAATTTTACCTTATGCTCATCAAGAAGGAAGGAAAGGAAAACCTACACTTCACAGTTGCCATCAAGCTAGTCACATATTAACAGCAAGTAAAAGCAAAAGCATGAAATTCAACTAATGAACACCAAATTATGAAGTTGCTTAATTCCAACAGAAGCCTCCAGAGCACTGTATTTTTAGAAGTCTGCCATGACAGCAGTAACTAAGCATACTCTCCAGGGCTTTGTACCATGCCATGAAATATAATTCCAGAAGGCTCTAATAAGTTACAGCATTAGAAGAATCTTCTCTGCCGGACATTTTAGGACTTACTAAATGCAGATTCCTTTTAAGACCTCACCATTTTTCGAGTGCAAGATGCAGAGGTAACAAAAACCGTGGACTATTCAAATAAAATTTTATGACCATTTTCTGGGAGACCAATAGAGGAGATAACCCTTACAGGATCAACAAACAGGCATAGATATAATCAACATATTCACAATGTTTAAATGATGCAAATTCTCAGCCTCTTGCCATTACTGCTACAGCTCCCCTTGGACGGTTTGAAGTGAGTTAGTCATACTATAACCAACTTTGCTGGAGGCCATTTCTTTACGAGTCTAGTCCTTCAGTTCAAATAAAACGTACAGGTCAGTGAAAGCCAGAAGGCTGAAGACAGGGAGGGGTCACTAATTGTCTCTGTTGGGAGAGTAATTACTACGCATAAGAAAAAAAAAAAGTGAGCCAGCACAGAATGGAAACTGGGGGTGCAGGCTATCAAAATGGTCAGGGCAACCCGAAGAAGAATAACTAAATAACTACATAAGCAGAAGGCTAACTGACATGTCCTCAAACAAGAGGGGGGAAAAGGAGGCCCAGTGTGCATATGAGAAGACTGCTCTAATAGCTTATTCAACACTTTGGGATCCTGCCTCCATATTACAGAATCATAGAATGTTAGGGGTTGGAAGGGATCTTAAAACCATCCAGTCCCAAATCCCTCTGCCATGGTTAGGGATATGTCCTGCTAGACCACATTGCTCAAGGCCTTATAATGGGCATTAAAAGAAAGACCTCTTCAGCCATCAGAATTTTACCTTTCCTGGAAAGGAACAATTTATTACATTTTCTGCAACCTAATAAAATTAAATTGTAAGCATACATATGTCTAAATTAACCAATGAGAAAGATGTCTAAATAAGTAATTCCTAATACAAGTCACATGCATTAGTTGCAAATGTTCTGATGTACTTCTCTGGTTTAGAGGACAATTCTTTAACCCTGCTATCTACTCCCTAAAATTAATAAAATATACATGAAAAAGATAGTGCTAAGCTTTCTAAACGTATTACAGTAGAGCTAAGAGCATGATAAACCTTACGACATTTTATGCCTGCAAGTCCTTTTTTTTGATAAATAGATGAAGAATTTTTAAAAACACACTGAACACGGCTTTTCAACGGATCATAATGTGAAAATATTACACCCAAAAAATAAACTGCTCTATCAAAAGCTTTAGGCCATGGATTCCAAAGGTGTTGCACATATACCTCTAGGAATAGCTCATCACTGCTATGAGGCAAAAAAACCCCAAAACAGTGAGACCCTGCATGTAGAACCATCAGAGGCTGAAAACTGCAATAGAGACCCTGAGGTGTGTACAGAGCTCTGCTGAGAGTTGATGGTGTACCATCTGCTGAGGACACTTCAACAAAGCAATGCCAAAAGCTTGCTCCACAGAACTAGGTCCCACAGACTCTCCCTGCTGATGCAAACCTCCGGCCAGGGCACATAACTTGTCCAGTATCTTCAGCAACATCACCCACCTCCAAGCACCATCAGGAGCCTGCTACCCTCACTGCACATCTGTTATCTCCACGGATTTGTACCTCAGTTCAGGATTGGCTACTTTTAGGCAGCCACTGCTAAGCATTTGTACCTAATTGCAGTCCAGAATGAACCTCCAAACCGTGTGGAAATACCCTGACAATTGAGTGAGTCAATCGGATGAAGGAGGAGGCTGCTCACCCTGAAACAATGGGGACAGCAGAAGTTTTCTGAGCTTCAGTCAGTGGTCTCAAGCAGACTTTATTCAGCAACTTTCCAGTCACAGTATTTAAGGAAAAATATATCTAAAAGGATACAAATAAACCAAGCTGTATCTTGAAAGAACTTTCTGATGATTAAAACTCAAAAATTTTTTGTGTGCATTCTAAACAAAAAAGGGTCTCTCCTTTTAGCTATGTTGTCAAATATCTTCAGGAGGATTCAGGCCAGATTACTCACAATACGAATATTTTTTTCCATTAACTATTTTCAAACAATATGCATTCTTAACATAAGCCTTTCCTAATACAGTATTCCCTTAGTTGCTTTTTACTAAAATAAATTCTTTCATTTTTCACATTTCAACACTCATTAGTACAAACAGTTTAATACATATGAAGTCACTTGATTTTGACAAGTTCATAGGGGGGTGTTGGGTTTTTTTTTTTTTTCCTTTTTTTTTTTTTTTAACTAGCTACCAAATGGCAGCCAGGATGTACCCACTTCAAATTCTCCCCTTGGTTCAATATATGAGTCATGGGAAGTGAAAATCCCTCCTCTTAGCAACCCTAGGGCAGGGATTTAAGGAATGAAACATCAACTAATCCTTTCTATCTTAACTAACACTGGCCCAATGCAATGCTTAGTGGGAGAAAAAAATTGCCAGAAACTCTCAAGTCTCTTGGTCATGAGTATGTTGAAGCAAGTACAGGTAACAGCACAAAATGTCCATCCTGTATCCTGCTCTAAAAAGATTCTCTTTAATCTCTGTTGCAGTGCAAGGTGACACCATTTTGCTCTCAGTTGGAACAGCAGCTGTAATACCTTTGGCTGTTAAAATTTCCCTTGCAAAGCCCCAGAACACAAAAGATTAACCCACAAGAAAGCAACACCATGAGAAATGAGACGAATAACAACACAGTGAAATGAACAGTTTTAAACTGAACAGTGAAATGAACACCACCACATTGAGGAAAGGACGCAAACTGGTTGTTTTCCCAAGCTACTGAACTACAGTGCTCATGGTACTGTCAATAGTTACACTAACAACCACATCATCTTTGAAGTGCTTAGTGTAACAGGTCCCTCTCAGCACAGACGCAAGTGCTTTGCCCAAGACACGGATGAAAAAATGAAAGAAAATCTAGGCTGAATCTATTTATACTAAGGCTACATCAGAAAAATTTCTCTTTCCCTCACTCACAATTGTTATGCCAAGAGTAAACATCTTGTTTTGTCAAACTATAACCGATCATAGGTAATCCAAAGCTTCTGAATCTACAGCCAGGAAAATATTGATAAAGAATAAAATCACATAATTTCACCTTTTCTTAGGGAAGGAAGAAAACCAAGACCTAACCATCCCATCAGTAAAGCTTCCAAAGTTCTCTTGACAGGTGAGGTTACATTAAAAATTTCTCCATTTATAAACATTGTTAAAACATTATTTTTCAGTCCACACCCTCACTCTAGTTTCACCATCTCATACCTGTACCCAATCTAACCAAATGCAACTTCCACACACAAACAAACCAAATGTATGTATAAACCCATCTAACCAAAATGCAGCTTCCAACACATCTCCCTTTTTCAGTGGTCCTCTTCACAGATGCGTAAGCATAACCAAGAGGTGAAGAATAAGCACCTGGCAGAAGGCATAAACCTTTAAGAACAACCATGCCACTGCAAAACAAATCAATACAAAATCCAAAGGGACCTACTTGGCAATTCTCACTCTGTGAGCTATTGGAGGAAATAGTTCCAGCAGATGCTACACAAACTAAAGATATTTGCCATCCTTGCTTTTCAGAAAAACAGGAAGAGGTCCAAACAGTAAATCTGGGTTAGCAGGCACCACCAAGATCCTAATTAGATCAGCACGAGATCTGCCATTTATTTAAGTCAGGGATTAGTGCCCCTCTCCAAACACCTGCCTCCACAAAAGCAAGCCAAAAGATGAGGTCAGGCAGGGAAGCTGTCAGGAGAAACTTTAGCATTGTTTTTAATTGCCGTATCTCTGAACACTGATGATGTAATAAATCCTTCCTGAAGAAAGTCTAGGGTATACAGAACCCCTGTGAAGTGCAGCTTTAAACATCCGGACAAAACTGGCTTGATCTTCATTATGAGTACCGAGTCAGAATTCTTTGCTTCTGGATCTCTAAGATGGGGTGTAGCTTAATAACCACTAAAAAATCTGAAACAAAAAAAAACTGCTTCAAGAACAGCTCCTACAACAGCCTCCCACAGTCACAAGGTCTGTAAGACGCAGAACGCTGTGAGCAACCTAGCTATAACATTCTGAAGTACCAATGTATGCAGGCAAAAGGTCCTGCAGCAGGCCCAACTCGTCAAACACAAGCCTCAGTGCTTGTGAATTAATAGGGGAATTTGCATCATGAAGAAGCCTGTTCTGTTCCTCCACATTATTTTCAAACAACAGTTCAGCACATGGGGATCACTCCTCTCCCTTGACTATTTATCCATGCCCTCAGGAAACAAAGATAACGCCTGCTGGTAAAAAGCCTTAATTGCAGCATGAACTGAACTGCTGATTTTTAGACATGCTTTAAGTAAGGCAGCCTGATTCTGGCTTTTAACTGCTGAACAAAGAGACTGACTCTTGTAGTTAACAATCAATCTGGACAAGACACAGAGAGAAAACACATCTCTCAGCATGCCACAAGTTCTATATGGGAATGATCAAAGACAAGCAACATGCAACAGAAATGGTACAATAGCTGATTTTTTTCCTCTGCTTTGCATGTTCTGACAAGAAATTTTGTGATAGTGACTAGATTTAGAAGCCCTTAAGAAAATCCGTATGTGTGCACATCAAGAAGAATACAAACACCAAAAGAGCTAATTTGAACTCACAGACAGAACCCGTTATCATCTTGTAAAAACGTTCAGAGAACTTTTCATTGAAAATGCCACCTTTCCACTGTGTCAACACAGAAGTTATTTTCAGCTAGTGAAAATGCTTTTCCCTGAAATACTGAAACATTTCCAGTCTCATCAAAAAAGCAACTTAACGAAGAGAAGTACTTTTAAAGACTCATCCATCATACTAAAGAGAGCTCTTATACCAATAAGCCCCTATGTGAGGAGCAGGGCTTGGCTTGCAAATAAGGTTCTGGTAACAAAACTGTTTCTTTCCACTGGAATAGTTTTATATTGCAGAACTGTTCATATCAGGACAGTATACTTCTACATAGAAATAATAATAAAATAACATTACAAATCAGTAACTACATGCCTGTTACACTTTCACAATGATAGACGTGTTTGTGTAAATAAAAGTACATTTAAAGCAGTACAGCATATTTTTGTAGGTAATTCCTGGATACTTACCATGGAGCACATTAGGCAGGTATCTGCAATATCCAAGGAAGATACTCGTCAGGGTATGCCAGAGACCTGCTTGACCAATTATGTTTAAAATTCATGATGGGACTAGGCCCAAGGGGGAAGGACAACAAATATCAACTCCTTCATTCAGCTACTTGGCTATAATATGGAGCATGAGCAATAACAAAGAGGATCCAAGAGCAAAACATTTGCATTCAACAAAACAGTGGCACCAGAGAGTTTGGTGAACAAAGCAGGAGTTTTGGAACAAATTTGTTCAATTGCTCAGTTGGCAATTTATGTGCTGGCAGAGTAAGTAGCCTGGTCCAAAACTTGTGTTAATATACTAATAAGTTGAATAATTTTACTAGGAAGTTCACTTGCAAGTAGTGCAAAGTTAAACTAATCTGTTTCAGACAAATGAAACTCCACTGGAGTAAAAGTCAGTGCATTGTTACTACCAGTCTATAAAAATTAATTTAAGTCCAGTCGTGCCAGGATTAAGTCCATGCCTGAAAATAGTACAACCATAGTCAGCTAAATCAAACCCCTTTTTCAATTCACACGGGGGAAAAAAAGCATTTTTCTTTTAATACTTTGATATAATTGTGTAAATATAAAGAAATAGCTGAAGTTGACAACACTGTACTTCAGACAGCAATGCCTGAGATTCATTCAGAGCTATGCTTGAAGAAAGTAATGTCTGTCAAAATATTCAGATGCTACCAGTAAATCTGCATTAATTCAAATGATTCTTTGATGAAAAAACATAATGCTAAATAATCATGGGAAGAGTTGGCAGGGCTGTGGTACAATCACACCACATGGTCTCATAAAGCTCGTTTGTTCATCTTGCTATTACATACTCCCATTGCAAATACACTGATGAATAGATGCTTTCCCACACTCATTAGAAGCAGAAGGAAAGACAGTTCCTAAAAAGTAGGAAAGAACCAGATGAACAGAACAGCAACATTGCAACAAAAGATGCCCTGCTCTTTCGCCGAAGAGCCTCTCCTCCCCCTCTCCTCTGCTCTGGTGAGGCCTCCTCAGGAGTGCTCTGCCCAGTTCTGGGCTCCCCAGTTCTGGGCTCCCCAGTTCAAGACAAGCAGCTACTGGAGAGGGTCGAGCAGAGGGCTATGGAGATGAGGAGGGAACTGGAGCATCTCTCTTATGAGGAAAGGCTGAGGGAGCTGGGCCAGTGCAGCCTGAAGAAGAGGTGACTTTGCAGAAGAGAGGGGATCTTATCAATACAAATACCTTAAGGGCAGGTGTCCAGAGGATGGAGCCAGACTCGTTACAGTGGTGCCCAGAAACAAGACAAGGGGCAACTGGCACAACGTTCTATCTAAATAAGAGAAAGAATTTTTTCCTTTGAGGATGACAGAGCATTGGAACAGGCTGCCCAGGGAGGTCATTAACTCTCCTTCTCTGGAAATACTCCAAATCCACCAGGACGTGATCATGTGCAACCTGCTCCTGGTGAACCTGCTTTAGCATGGATTTGGACTACATCTCCGGGGGTCCCTTCAAGCCCCAACCATTCCTTGATTCTATGATTCATGACCAATTTTCTCTTTTCTCCCGCTAAAACTGCAGTATGGGATTACACAAGTACTCACAAATTAAGCCACTGATAAAAGCAGATGAAAGCACAATGGCCTAGGTAGAAACCACTGCCCCATTTACTCAGGTCATGCATTTCAGGTATCATCACTTATAGGTTATTACCTCGTGATGGCCTACATTACAAAAAAGACACAAAAACATGCTACCCAAATATTCTGAATCCTTAAATGATGCTTTGCATCCTGACTAACATGCTTTCAGCAGCAAGTAGACAAAGTTTTCTCAAGCTCCAGCAAGAACCTCCAAAGTTTTCCTGACGTAACATTAAGATAAGGACAATGCCCTACCATGAATGACAGGTAATTCCTATAGTAATATCTGTGTGTGTGGACATGTACATTTCTACACAAGATACATAAACAAGAATGACAAGGGGGTATAAGAAAAAACAAACCCATTCAGATAAAAAAGTATTTTTCATAAAACAGATTTACCTGAGACTCTAACTCCTCCAATTTACGCTTCCTGGCATGAAGAGCTTTACTCGGAAAAGCCCAGAAATAATTGGAAGTTCCAATTCTATCAGTGTCCACCATGCCATCATCAACAAGGCTTTGCAGAATCTCTTTCACTGACATCGAAGCTAATGAAAGCAAAAATGTAAAATTAGAACCACACAGGACCTAAACTATGGAGAATTATGAATATCACAAGCCACCGTCTACAGTCATCTGTATTTTCCTCTAATAGTCAGCTAGCTAGAAGATTTCACAAGGACAACATGCCCAAAGCTTCACTTGAAAGTGAAGTTTCACTTCTTTGAAACCAGCAGTTTGCTCCAAAACACTGCTATTCTGCACATCTGCTACCAGATGTTTGCAAAACACTGCTCATGAGTATTGCACAAAATACATGCATATTACACTACAATACCATGACAAACCCATGAGGTACCTGCGAAGTCGTCTTGCAATCTTAATTCTAACATGGATTAACTTGTTTAAGTTTCTTGATTGGGAGTGTAATTACATTTCACTTTGTAATGCTTAACAAAGTATTTCATAGCAGCAGAGGCACTAAAGCCATCTGACTACAGACTCGGGAAGGACGGATTCTGATTTTGATTCTATTCACTTCCAAGACCAAACATCATTTACACTCACAAGGATCAACATTTCTGAACAAACCTGATCATTTCCTAGCAAGCCTGTGGTACAATTCACAATTTTAAAAAATGATACCTGTTCAACAAAGATAAGCAGTTAGGTTATCCTCAGGTGTTGCACATGTAAAGACTTTTGAGCTCATTTATGGGTTTTGGTATCTGATGTTCAATTTCAAGACTACAAGAGAACCCAAACCTTTTGGAAGCTATAAGCTGGATGCCAGGATGGGGGCGTTTCCACGTTAGCAGTTTTTTCTTTCAGAGTAACTGGGGCTTGGGTTGTGTGGCTAAATGCCTTCATATGCAGAGACAGGATGAATTTGGACTATTCAAAGGTGTTAATGGTTTTAGAAACCCCAAACTCAAATTTACTGCAGATTACAATTAAACATATGCATTGACAAACCAATCAAGACAGCACCACATCTCTTCAGAAGCCCACGAATGCCTCTATCAGCTGCTGACAACTGAGAAACTCTGCTTTGTGATATTCACATCTGCAGTTCCCAGAGCAAAGTCATTTACTCTTGCAGTGCCACCAAGATATGCTAGTCAAGGACAGTGGCAACAACACAAACATTATGCCTGGCCTCCTTTTTGCCAATGAACATAGAAGGAAAACAAGTAAGGAACATACAGAACAATCCAAGAGCACACATAAATCCTCTTGGACCTAATCCTAAACCAATGGATCTCATCAGGAAGGCTTTTATTGAAAAGACGAACCCCTTCCACTCATAGCTGTCCAGCCATTTTTGGAGGGGAAAAGCTCAACAGCACACTACCCACGTATACTTGGACAAGCATTTTAAACATTTGTGACTTTACAGGCAGATATTTAATACCTGAGTGCACATAATGTTTCATGCACTGAAGTCACTGCAAGTCAGGCAGCTCAGAGCCTAAGACAGCCCCCATCCCATGTCACTTTTGACACTACAGCCCTGCCATTGACCAGTCTCCCATTCTAGCTATATTTTCTGATATTAAAATCACAAACCTAAACTTGTAGCCAGGAAAACTTACACTGTAGGACCTGTCCCAAGAATGATTACTTGCTCAAGAGAAATAACTTTTGTAAATACTTACTAATCCCTTTTTCTTTTGGAGCAATCTTCTCTAGATCCTTCAACTGGAAGACATCTTTCTGTGCAAAACATGAAAGACACTTTAGTTCCAAATGACAGCATCATCTAAGCCTGAATGTTTTTTACACTAAGTCAGTGGCAACAAAAGCAAGCAGGAAATGCACTGTATGTTTTGGTTTTGCTAGGGAAATAGCCTGCATATCCCTCAATTGAATTAGAACATTCTGAGAATTAAATAATAACAAAAGTACTATTAATGTAACAAGCCTTGTTCTTTCCTTTGGTCCTCTTAAGTCATCACATTTCATCTCAAGTTAGACTACAGAGCCCTTAAAGCCACGGTTGGACTGTCAGCACAGATGCACCACATTGCTCAAGTACTCCAGTGTCACGGTATTTTTTCTAAAAGCTAAAACATGGTGGATTACATATGCCACCAATACAACTGTAGCTCAGCTTCTGGATCTCCAGGTTTCTTCTCCCCAGTGACTCTTTCCAGCTCTGCTCTCAGTTTTTTTAATGCTCAGATTTCTTCCTCCTCCCATAAAATGCTGTGAGATACTTCCTAATTTGCTGCTGTCCCCTCTTAAGGTAATAGACTTAGAAGGAGAAAATGTGCATAGATAGCACATGAAGAATTTAACACCACCTGTGCATCTACATTCCTCGGCTCCCCATGGGGATGAGCCACCTGATCAGAGGTTAAATGAATGAAGTTTTGCTCCTGTAATTTACACCCTGATGTCACAGGGCATACCTGGATATAAAGTTCAGCTGCATCTACAGCTAAGCTCCTTTTAGGACCTGTTTTCCCACCAATGTAAGTGCAGGACAATTACAAGTTACTTACTGTTTCAAAAAAGATCTCCATCATGCGAGCTCTCTTTTCCTCAAAGCTCAGACCTTTTTTCTTGGACTGGAACAGGGTAAAAAAGAAAAAAACAAGCCAAGACATTCAGCCATCTGAATAATTAGCATCTGCTCAGAATTCAAATCTATTTACCTGTAAGTTGTATCTGCCATCCTTTAAAATACCTTATCACTAAGCCCAGACTTTCAGATAAACTCCTTTGCAAATAATCACTACACCAAGCTCATCTAAATGGATGGGACCTACGTTAAAGTTTGGAGCCAGCCTTTCACACAACCCAACCCTGCTCCAGCCTCAATGTTTCTTGACAAATACCAATCCCAAAATATGTATTTATACCAAACTCACACAAATGTTTAATAACCCTTAAAAAGATAAGGAGTACGTTCTTTTTGTTTTGTTTAAGAATTGCTTTCCATCTTGTGATATACAGACCCCAGTGTGAGTTGTAAGCCATTCAGGTTTTTTTAAGGAGAAAGGGCATTTTGAGGTATGTCTTTCTTCAAAGGTCCTAACCAACCTTACAATTTCAAGGTCACGTTTTAAAAACTGTGCTGCTTTTATTTCTTTTCTCTCTGGTTGTGTGACCAAGCATTAAATAACCTGGGTTGAACTACAAGCAAAAGGCAAGAAATTGTTATTCACAAACTACAAGAAATGGCTATTCACAAACTGCTAACAGCAATACAAAACTGAGAAATAGTCTCCTCTGACCACTTTCAGAAATGCTATTTTGATATGCCTCTTATGAAAGCAGGATATAAAATATGTCACAAAGAATTGGAGTTTTATTAATAGCATTTAGCATAGTCCTCAACAACCCAAAAGCAGCAGACACAACATGAATCTGGAAAGTTTCCCCTTGCCCCACTCCCTGCCTCACACACTGTGCAGCTACAAACAAGGGAAAGAGGGATAAAAAGGGTGAAATAGGATGTTGGAAGAAAAAGGTCTTGTTTAAAAAAAAAAAAAAAAAAAAGACATATTTTTCCCTGTAAGTCAATGGAAGTCTAATAACAAGATGCTTTGAGAGAAAAAGACACGGTTACGTTTCAAAGTTTGCAACAGAAAGGAGTCAACACCATTTTTACTTTTCAACAGCTGCTTCCTTTTCAAAGAAAGAATACAATCGGGCAGCACACAGCACTTAAAACATACACCAAAGGCAAAATGGCCAGATTGATTTAATTTTAAAAAACAAATGTAAAAGCTAGCTTATGCAGCTACAGTAACACAGAGACAGGAACAGAAGCGATTCAACACTGTATTTAACAGGAAAAACCATTACTATTTTTTTAGGCCCCCTCTCTCCTCTTTTAGCCAGCGATACCCTAGGTCAGCACTGCTGTCTCCTGCGATGTCAGAACACTGCAGGACTAGAACCTGGAGCTGCCACGTATATGCAAGTACGGGCATGAACAGAAAGCAGGCAGATTTCACCTCCCTGCCTTCCCCAAGAGCCCTGACACCGCCAGCAGCAGCAGGAACAAAACCCGTAGGCGCACGACGTGGAATGGAAGTGGCGTTTCTGGAAGCATGTGCTTTGTAGCTACGCCCCTCGGGCGCCAAGTTTCACACCATCACTTCAACAAACACAGCAAAACAACGAAGCCAAGGGCTCTCTCGATGAGGGTTATTAACTTTCACGTTAATTTCTCCCTCCTACCTCACTGGTAGGCATCCCCACCACAAATATTAACCGCACCAGAAGCATCCATTTCGCTGCAGCTCCCGCTACCGCAGGCAGACGGAAGAATGTGGTGCTGTGAGCGCACTCGGGCACACCTGCGATTCGCTCTGCCCGCTCCCACCTCCCCACAGCCGCAGCCAGAGGCTCAGCCTGGCCACACCGGGGCCCCCGTGTCTCGGGGGGAAGCAGCGGGCACGGTGCCCACCTCGAGCCACAGACACGGAGCTATGGCTACTCCCCCAGCTGCCAGCTCATTTACATCGCTCTTCAACAAAGAAAGGCACGGCCCACGCCGTGGTGACGCTGCGCCCCCAGGACCGGCACCGTAGGGCCTCCCGGGAGCGGGAGCCCCGCTCCCCCCAGAGCCGCCGGGGCGGAGGGACGGCGAGGCGCGGGCGGCCGTCACCCGCCATCACCCGCCCGCAGCCCT
>VZRQ01009566.1:213157-359184 GCA_013397975.1 Machaerirhynchus nigripectus
CCGCACGGCGCCGGCGGGAGCGGGGCGGCCGCGCCGGACACGGCGGTGTAGGCCGCTGCGAACGTGTGCGCGGTTTTGGTTGGTTGGCTGGTTTTGTTTTGTTTGGTTTTGTTTTGTTTTGGGCTTGTTTTGTTGTTGGGTTTGTTGTGTGTTTGTTTGCTTGTTTTGGTTGTTTTTGTTATTTCTTTTACCGGCCGAGTGGTGTCATAGAATAAAACTGAGGGGACAAAAAGAACACGTGAACTGTGGTCTAACACGATGTGTATTGTACGACTGGCCTGGCACAGGAGCCATGGGACGTGGAGAAATAAAGCTCTCGCTGCCCCTGGAAGTGAAGGGCCCGACCACATTTGATGTTGCTTCAAACAGTTGTTCATTGTGATCACTGTTCTAGCAACTTTAATTACTGACAGCTTGTTTTAATTATCATTTGTGTTGTAAATCACTTTCCTTCAGCTGCAGCAGTTCTGGGAAATTGCTTTGCCACACAGCAGTGGGTTCATATCTGCCATACTAAATCTAGAGTTTAAATTCAAGCAAATGAAAACGTGCAAGCTGAGATGTTCAGGCAGTTCCTGTGAAGATTTTCCATGCCTTCTGCAAGGTGATCCCTTTCCTGAAACATGAGGTTCTTTTCTGGGCAGCCCATGATCCCATTCCTCATTGTGCACACCAGCACATTACTTAAAAATGAAATTCAAATTAGAAAAGACATTTTTAATACAAAGCTTTTTGTTCGTTCATTCTCTCATGTGCATCACATTTTCAACTTGCTAACTCAGGGTGGAATCTGTTGGTACACCCCCTCATCTGCTGTGAGGGCTCATATTCCATCTCCCTGCCTTCCATTTCCTTTGGCCAGCCCTCAAAGTGACTATGTCCCCACGCTCCTTGTGACAGTTCTTTTCCTCCTGGCCCACTCCCCTCTGCAGTCCAAGGGTGTGGGCCCCTTCCTGCTTCTTCACAGCCTGACACAAAACCGAGCTCTGCTGTTCTTTTACTGCCGCCAAGCAAATGGTTGCTGCAACATTTGCAAAGTCCTCGTTGCACCGTAGGCTTTCTCTGAGCAACACGTGTGAGTGGCAGGGGGGTGTCAGAGCTGAACATGCTGCCTGCAGTAGGGGAAGAAGAGGGGGAGGAAGGGTTTTCAGAGGGACACTCACTCTGAAGTGGGCTTGGGGCACGTACCTCATGCCTTCTGTTCAGTACACGAGAGGCAGCAGTGCTCCCATCTACCCATTACACGTGAAGGTAGATTGGCAGCAAACCCCACAGACTGGTGTCACCCCCAGGTAGAGCCAGCACACAGCTGGAGCACACACCTGGAACCACAGCTGGAAGGCATTTCTTGTTTCAGCAGTTGAACATGAGCACAGCAACCCAGACAGCCCATCCACCTCCGAAACATTAGGCCATGCTCTCGGGCGATGGTGGGGCAGGTGGCTCAGCAGGTTTTCCCTGCCCATGGCCCCTGGGGACAGCCGGGCTCAGCTGCCCCGAGTGCCCTGGCAGCCCTGAAGCCCTTTCACGGTCTCAGGAAAATCCACAAATGCCAGAGGTTTATGTCCAAAAAGGAGACAGAGGAGTGCTGCAACTTTATTCGAATAAAGGGACACACTCCACCGGAGCACACACCCACTAACTTCTCTCACTCCCAGTTTCGGAGGGTGCAGCCTCCTTTTATCCTAAACTCCCGGCCACATGTTGCCCTCTTCCTTTCCCCATTGGCTGAGGTACAGGGAAGGTACAGCCTTCCCGAATTCACCTCCTTGAACCTACTATTTTACCCCGAAGCTTAGAAGTTTAGGCTTGTGCAGACCCACTTGTCTGTTTCAGGAGCCAAGCTGTGTGGGCTCTGTAACGCACCTGCTGCCCCAAGTTAGTAGAGACATTAAGACCCATTTCAAAGACCTTAACACCCACAGCGTCACCCATCAAATTGTTTGTAAACACATTAGCTTTCCTCTCATCGGCCACATCACCGGGTCCTATTTGCTCTGTAATAGGAGGTTCCCTAACACCTCCCACATTTTGCAGCACCAGATAAAAACTAATTAGTTGAAAGACCCATGGGGTGAAAGAGATCCCAAACAAAAGGGGAACACACGGTGTATCTCATGCTTTGTTATTTGAGGGGTGCTTTTACATTACTGCATAGAGTGGAATGAATGACTCCTAACATACATAAAGGCCGGGCATTTTTAATGGACTTCACAATGTCTAAACGTGATATTTCACAAAACTGCTAGTCATATGCTATGATTCTAAAACCAAGGCAATGGATGGAAATACTGTGGAAGGGAGACTCATAACTGTGTCTTTCTGTTAGAAGATTGTTCTCATTTTCCTGTGATTTTCTTAAGCTTAAACAACTTGGGCTACATTTTGTATTCTAGGAGTCTGAGATTTTTAAGTACTGGTCAAAATAGTTTTTCACTGTTCCTGAGTTAGAGGAAATACAGTGCTTTGTCAGTGTTACATTACGCTTGGATGAGATGAAATTTGTACTCTCCTTCATTTTGCTCTTACAGTTGACTGTAGTTGAATTCCAGCCAGAAATTGTGTTTTGAAAGGACAATAAAGCGACAATGGCAGGAAGCTTAGGCAGTAGGAGAATGAAAATTGTCTGACTTTAATTTTGTTCCTTTCATACATATGTGCCATAGCACAGTCTTAATTACATGAGCTATTTTTTCAGGAGGGAAGAATTCAAGTTGAATAGCAACTCAGTTTATTTCTAGAAGAGTAAGAGAAAGCCTCTCCAGTCCTGTGGCTGCCTCCTACAACACCTGTATGACTGACAGCAGTAGAGCTTAAGCATGGAGGACAAGGAGAGTTCGAGGAGATGCCTGCCTATAGTGGGGCTTGATACCAACTTCGCTGGGATCCAAGCAGTCTGTCGTGGGCTGTGGCCACATATCAGGAAGCAATATGATCCATGAGTATCCCATACAGGCCAGGCTCTGCAGCATCTGCTGCCTCATTTCATCCTCGAATGAGCTTTTGGACTGTAAGCAGATGTTCTCCCTACAAACATTTAACCCTTGAGTGAGAAACCCTTGGTGAGAAACGCTAGCTGGCCCTCCCCCAAAACCTACTGCTTCCACAGCTTTGCTAGGCAGAGCTGCTGAAGTGAGCACTGCGGATAACACTATTATCCTTGGGGTGAGTAGCTTAAGCACTAGGATTTTGGTCACGAGGCATTTCACTGAAGGAACAAGGCATTCATTGCCTAGCTCAGAACAGATCTGAGGGCAGCAGCCTTCAACTGCATGTAGCAATGAGCGGCAAGAGCTGGGTATCTCCTCCACCAGCACAGCTGGGGCCTGCCTAGGGAGAACATCTGTCCACAGAAATGGCACTGACTGTTACACTCCACTGAGATAGTTCAGTTTGGCCCAAGTTAGGGAGGATTGACATGAACTGTCAGCAAAACTGTGGGGATAGTTAACTGCAGAGCAGCACAGCTGGATGTGAGAGAGAACTTCAGCCTGAGGAATGATGAAATGTTTTTGAACATGCAATGGCATGTTAAGGGGGTACCACTCTCTGGTACCTTTAGCTACTCCACCTGCTCCTTTAGCTACTTTGGCCATATTCTCCCTGACATTGTTTCTCATTGGTGAGACTGGGTTCTCTAGTCCTATTTACAGAACTTTTAAAAGATTCTGCTGCTTCATTTAGGTGTTTAAATAAGTACCACAAGAGGGTCAAAGGGGAAGTTGGCCATTTACTGCAGATTTTTTCTGGTAAATGACAGTGTTCCCCAGTATTAGTGTTCTGCCTGTCTGATTTTGCTCAGTGGTGAAGAGCCTCTGCTTTAATAATCCAGGGGACAGAAAACATTTCTAGCCTATCAATAAGAAAAGATTGGGAATGTAAGAAGAGTCTTACGTACTAAGCCCAGTGGTTTCAGGATATCCTGTGCTATTGCTTCTGTACTTTGTGATCTTTTTTTACATGGGAAGGAACAAGTGCTCTGCAATTCTGAATGTCAAACCAACACTGCTCGGCTTCAAGACTTGATGTTCTTTTAGCTGGCAGGCAAATAAAGCCTTTTGTAAGTATGTGAATTTCAGGGCAGATAGACAAGTACATTTAGCACCAAGAGCCTATTTGCTGAACGTGTATTCCTCTGGAGACTGACCAGAAAACCAAAAGTGATCCATTATGTTGTACTAAGTTTGTCTTTAGGAGAAAAATGAGGCATGGAAATATGGCTGCTGACACTCCCTATGACTTGCAAGAAAGAATAAAACACAGATTCCTCTACAGGGTTTTGGGGAAAGTTCCACATAAAAGGACAGCAGCTCAGTATTTCAGCTGTCTCATTTCTGACTGTCCTGCCACTGAGCAAACACTCGTCACTGGGGGTTTCACTGACCTCTCTGGTCCCCTCCATTGAGGTTGCATCCAAGCCAAATGATGCATCTGAAGATTCTGCCTTACTTCATGAGCAAGTTCCCAGCCACACTGAGTTCTCAAATGATTCAGCTTTGGAGACTTCACCAGTGACTAAGAAAACATAGGTACTATGTAAAATTAAAGTTAATATAAGCTGGAAATTTATTCTTACAGGAACAGAGTCAGACTGAACTCCTAAGGCAAATTTTCTGTCCTCCACAATAATTTATTTCGGTTTTCTGCAACAGACCCTTGAAAGATTATAGCACACCTTAGCTAAAAGGTACAGTGTACTTCTATGATGCAAGCAGAAAAGCTTACAGCTCTTAATCTTACTGCCACCAATGAAAATCCTTATTTTGATTCCTGGACTGAAGAAAGAAGGGAGGAACAAGGAAGCTCCAACTCTGCACCTTCTTTCCAAGAACGGCACAAGTCCCTCTTTCCTCTGTGTCAACATAAAATCTTAACACGCGTGAAAAAATCACAGTTTCCTTGGCTTGTGACCTGTGGTGTCAGGGAAGAAATTTGGAAAAAAAATTAACTGTTTTCCTGCATTATGGGGTTACTTTTAGGGACAGTGAGTATGAGACACATGAAAAATAAATCCTCAACCATGAAAATAACAGAGGAAACAAGCTTTATTTTTATTATTTGAAATTTTTGTGCGTGGTAAAGGTACACATTTGACTCTGGTTTTCCTACATTTCCAAGACAATAATTTTTTTGTCAGCTAAAGCATTATGAATACCATGGCACACAGGAAGCTAAAACTACACACACACACACACACACGCACACACGCACACACAAACACTTTGTTGTGCATCTTTCATCCTTGACCTTAAGGAGAAAAGGTTTGTATTTAGCCTCATAGGGATTTTAAAAAACCAAACAAAAACATCATCATCAACAACAAAAAAACAAGTGAGAAAAATATTTCATTATGAGTGTCAAGAGAGTGCAAGGCTTACATATACACAAAACATATATTGACTTACAAAGATGGAATGTACAAAAAACTTTAAAAAAAAACATGAAAAAAAGAACTGGAAACGCTCCTAGAACTGGAAAGCTGCAGTGTATCAACTGGTAGAGATTTCTGTCGGGGCTGCTGCCATACACTGCACAACTTAGGGAACATTCCCATGTCATAAAGCCAAAGGAAAACTGTCAGGGTTAAGGCTGTGTTGCTCACAAACATCAACTGAAGTGCTGTACATTCGTCAGAAATAAAATGACCTGTTAGGAATCTTCTCACTCCATAGCACAAATACCTTTCGTGCACCTTCCACGAACAGGTCAATAATCACTGCTCACAATTCTTGAAGGAAATTTTGATTATGATACATCATGATTTCATGACAAGCTGTCTCCAACAACTGCAAGTCATTTCTTTGTAACAAACACAACATACTGGGCACTTGTAGTTCTCATTATGGCAACACCAGATCCTTAGTTATAAAAAATACTGACATAAAATCAAAAGCCCTCTAGCTTTTACAGAGCAGATGAGCATTTACTAGTAAATAACTCTCCATCTTCATGAGGCAAATGCTTGCCTAAACCATTTTCCTTTTCAATACATTGGTGCTGTTTTAGCTATGTAAGACTCTCCTATTGTTTATATTGGATTTATCTGAACAGATATTTTTATTCTATTCACAAAACAATGAAAATACAGTTGGCTAGTTTGTCCTAAAATGCTCCATATGACACAAGATCTAATAACCTTTTGAGATTACTTTTGAGTTGAAGATTAGTTAAATGAAGCACATACTTTCACCATTCATGCTGTGCTGCTAGTCAATTAGCATTCCAGGGAAGTGAATTTGGTTATACCTGAAATCTGGCAGCAGCGTGCCTATAAAGCCTTTAGTAAATGCTAACAAGTCAGCAAATCACATAGTGCAATTCTGACCTTCCCTTAATTGGATGAGAAAAAAGTCTGCCAGTTTTTAAGTGCAGAATTTCTGCTTTGGTTGCTCTTTGTAAGGTTTGTAAGCCAAGCATTTTAGTGAAGCTGGCTTCAGCAGCACACCATAAAAGCAATGTGTTTCTCAGTTTCCCAGTGCCAGGCAGATAAGGTCAGACCTTGGAAGGGAATGCCCTATGCCACTAAATTTGAAATTGCAGTTGACAGCATTTGCTGTCAGAAGGAACTTCAAATTAAATTATTATTTAGGTGATAATGTCTGATAATCCAAAAGACTACTCAATTTTAAGAAAATAATCCACAAAACCCCTAATAGCTTTGAGCTGGGTTGTGAGGGGGTTATGTGCAGAATTCACTATTTCATCAGGATGCACTGGGTTCACAAGGGTTATCTAAAATCCTGGTAAACAATGCTGGACTAAAGGGAGTGAAAAGCTTTTGAAGAAAAGTGTATACATGAAATAGCACAGTCTTAAGTATCTGTTTTCGTACATAGGTTAGGATCTGATTTCCATGCTTCTCAAAGTTCCTGACAACAGAAGATTTGGCAATGTTTTCTGCGGGGTAAACATGCAAGCTTAGTAAAATTGTATTATAAAAATTCGTATTTGGAACTAAATATTATAACTGAGAGCCACAGCAAATTTTTAAAAAGATTTTATCTCAATCTGTGCAACCCCTTCTCCTTATTAATAAATACAGTTCAAATGCTACACACCTTTTCTTCATTGATAAATGTGCCATTTAAGGGCCTTCCAATGTCAGAAAGTGTTATAAGGACACTTAGAATGAAAATTTGATCTACAACTTCATTAAATTTTGATAGGACAGTTTATTGGTAATGACTGAGATACCATCTTCAGAATTTTAGGACAAACTCAGTTCAAGCGGAGGATATTTTGTTCTCTTAGAAATAACAAACTTGAGTTTTAATATTTCATAAATGTTACCACCAGTTTCTTAGCTTCATTATACAGTCCAACCTTAAGCTTCATGCACAAAATATTTATTCCAATGAAATAAGGAAACTTATATTTGCACGAGAAATTGTAAATTGGCTCTATGTGCAAAAAACAAACAAGGGAAAGAAGAGGAAATATCTTTAGGAAACAGTAATTAAAAACCAGGCAAACCCCCCATTTAAGAACCTTGGGGTCTGCATTTCTACAAATCAAATGCAACTTTACAAAAAAACCATTAGTTTTTCTCAAATTCATTGAAACAACCACCTTAACCTTTCAGAAATAAGACAAATACTTATAACAAGAAATTTTATCAAAGATTTCTTTCCATTTTGCAAACATGCTTAAAATACTCCCTTGTTTCTGACCCAATGCCCTTTTGTTTCAAGGCCCTAAAAATGAGAAAAGAAAGACAGCACTTCCCAGGCTATTGTAGGCATTGGCAGCAGGCTCACCAGCTCCTCAAACAACACTTAAAAGGGAGCACCACTCTATCTATGTCAGGCTACAGTAGCAATTCAACCTTTGACCATTGGATATAGAAATAAGAATAAAGCCAATGCTACTTTAGAAAGGACAAGTTCATACTTAAAAAACCTCCAACAAACCAAACATTAAAAACAGAACCATGCCTGTAATCATTTCCAGTTAAATTATTACTTCAACAAAGAACACAGTAGAGAGATCTGGCAGAGGAAGAAGGGTCATTTTTCGGAGTGCTGCCGTTGTCAAATATCATACATACGTTCCAGTTTGCTGAAATAACCCACGTGTAGGGTTTTTTTCATTTTTATATCAATCATACATACATACATACATACAAACAAATTGGAACAAATCTCACAGTCCTTGTGTTGTCCTCTAACAAAATTCCCTTTGATGAAGGACTTCAGGAATTGGTTCAAATTCATTTTTATTTGTAACATATTTTTTCTCACATAAAAACAAATAGCTTTGGTAACCCTTGGCTTTCCTATACAACCTCTGTTTACCACAGTTCCTTTGGTTGTATAATGTAGGTCCTCCACAGGGGTACTTCTCTGGCTTTCTGTCCTGTGTGAAGCTGCGTTTTGTTTTATAGGTTAATACAATGAATTGCCGTAAGGAAATATGGCAATGAACACGTACGAAAGAGTGGCACACATGAGGTTAATTGAGTTGACATTGTAATAACCCTGATCCTAATGAACTAGTTTGGTGTCAAAAGGTCTGTGGTTATACAGAAATTCTGCTCCCACTAATGTATCCCTACAATTACGTTTCTCCAGAGCTTTAGAAATGTCAGGTCTCTGCAAAGTCCTTCCTGCACACTGAGCAAGAGGAAGAGTGAAAAACAGTCGCACAAAACAATCCTTCATTAATTCCACATGAGTAGGGAATTTGCATTGATTCTCGTAGTGCTAAGCATTGAGCTGTGTTAGGTCTGACAGTTAGAGCTAGACGGATGTTGTGAGACTTAATCTTATACTAATAGGACCTACTTGTTATACACAGTAAGAATGAAGAATGTTAAAAGTGTAATACCTACCATGATAATGAGATCTAGAAGATTCCCAGGATCACCTCTGGGTTAAATAATGCGTAAGAATGATATTTCTTTAAATTTGGAAGCTCTGAGCAGGAGCTATCCTTTGCAGTCATCAAAAAGCTTTGGGGACTTTTCCCAAACTTTTCTCATTTTTGCCTGATTAGTTAATTCCAGTTCCATAGGTTGCAGTTTGTGTTTAATTTCACATTGTCTTTATGCATTCAGTTACAGAGGATTTTTTTTATTAACACTTACAACAAAAAGTTCAGTGAGAAACATAAGAGGTGCAAGTCCTATGTAAACAAGGTAAGTTTGGAAATTATCACAAGAAGTCCATAAGAGACTCCTTTGTTATTAAAAATGAACACAAAGTAGGAGATATCCTGCATTGGATCTCTAGGACGAGTCTTTTCTTAAGGGTGGGTGATTATCCAGCTCCAGAGCTCATTGCTACTGTAAGTATCGATAGACCTTGAAGCAGTGATTTCCAGAGTCTGCGACTACAACGTGGCCATCTGAAGTAAGAGCCAGACCTTGGGGACCGTACAGTGGGTCAGCAGAGGTGTTAATGTAGGATAAAAATGATCCGCTTCCATCGAAAACCTTTGAGGGTGAGAAAGCACAGAATAAATGTTATGGATAAAAAAGGAAAGTAGCAGACACAAGCCTGCTCTCAGTTATACTTTTTATTTCTGAAACAGTTGACATACACCAGAATAAACAAGGGCAAAATCTGATCTGTTATCTCATATCATGCAAGTTTATATACAAATGTATTTTCTTATTAAAAAGAACTAATTAAAGCTGCCAGGATCTTTGGCAAGAATTAACACACAATGAAATAATAATAATAAAAAAATAAGAACCTTGGCTCTTCCTTGTTCTAAATAAATCAAATTTAATCAGGCACTCAACCAACACCTTGTTTTCCTAACAAATATTATTGTTGTGGCTAGCCTGATTCTTAGGTTCCCACACAGAGAAAACCAGGAATTAGTTTACCCTGTTGACAGTGCTTCTTGAGAACCACTCATAAGCAGCTCCCTCAATTTTATATTCAGTGGAAATAATACATACACTTATTTATTAGGTATTTGGAAAACAAGACCTTGTGATTAGCACTTAAAAGATAAAAAGAGTGCAACTCTCATAACATAGAGCAGAATAATTTCTCAGCATTTAAAAAAGATGATAAAAACCTTCTGCATTCACCTCAAGTCATTTGCTTTTTCATATTTTCCACTATGTCTCTAATCTTCTGTTATGGTGATTATAAATTACTATCATCTCAGCAATGGTTGCAAGTCTCGTAAGTCATCAAATAACTTTTGGGGAACTACTTGGCACCAAAATCCTTGGTCACAGTGGCCATCAGAGCTGCCAGCAGCTTCACTGAAAGGCCCACAATCTGACACCACCAGTTCTGAAAGTGGACAGGCCAGCAATGAGGCATGTAAAGGATGGTGTGAGAAACCACATCACTTCTAATTCTGATGGTGTTTCTTGGGCAGTCTGAAGGCCAGCGTTACCAACCCATTTTTTAATCAAGCACCTTTGAAATACAGAAATTTCTACCTGTATTCGGCTGTTTCCCCAATCTGCTACGATAATATTTCCATTAGAATCTACAGCTACTCCAGTTGGAGCATTAAACTGCCCATTTCCTTCTCCATTTGATCCAAACTTCAGCATGAATTCTCCCTCCTGGTTAAATACCTGTATGGGTTTAAACAAAAACCTGAATATGGCATGGTATCAAATATTAGTAATCTAGTACTACCAGTTCACCTGCTAATTAAAGGAGGAATTGAAGAGTTCCCAGGAACACACAGCCCCAACACACACACACGCACTAAGGATGGGAGAAAAGGTCCCCATCTCTCCCTCCTCTCCATTATACCACACAGTGTTTCCCTTCTCTCTTAAATCTGATTCATCTCAGACACAGAGGCAAAGGGCCCCAGAACCCTTCTGCAGCTTGTGCATCTTGAACTAAAAAGAGCTGAATGCAGATACAGCACTGGGTTCTTTGTTTCTGTGGAACTAAAACACAATGGAGCAGATGCTCTCTTCTCTGCTGCCATAATGTAACACACATTGCGAACTGTGGCATGCTGCTCTCTGTATAGACAGTTCAGCAACTGAATTCTCTGTGATGGTAACAGGTTTAGACAGCAGAAAGATGGAGCTGATCAATGACTATTCTGTCAGTGACCTGGATGCACCAATGGGACCAAAGGGGATACAAAATGTGCCGTTTACATAGTACCACAGCTACCTCTAAAATATTTTGGTCCATCTTGGACCCAGGCCCAGCTACAGCACAAGGTCCAACAGTGTTCTCTAGAGACTGACTGCAGCTTGCGCAAGAAAACGCAAAGACCTTACATGTGCCAAGTACACACTGAAATGCTGTTAAGGAGGAAGATGTCAGAAAATCATTCTGTTCTTGAACACCCACAGTGAACAGAGAAAAAACATTTGGGAAAGGAAATTAATGAAGTACCAGGTTAGTGCTTCAGATGATTAAAGAAAATTAAAAAAAAAAAAAAAAAGCCAACTAATGAAAAAAGCAGGCAAAGATATATTGCTCTCTCCCTGGGCTAAAGTGACCAAATGAGAGAGAGGCTACATTGCGCGGGATTTTCCATAGAAGATGCCTGAGGGAAGGAACATCCTTGAAGGTTAATGGGGGTGGGAGAAAAATGTTGCTGAGTGAGCTTGTTTAATTCAAGACACTGGTGGCAGGAAGCAGCTTTGGGACTCATAAGAGTGAAATTATTTATTTAGTTATTTATAAACTAATTTATTATTTAAAAGAAGATGTACTCTCTCTCTCAGATTATAAACTCTCCAGAGTGTCAACAGTTGCATGTACCAATTTAGAGAACACTACAAAAATAAGAATCTTTTCCAGTTAGTACCAAATTGTAACAAGTAACATTTGTATCCCATTGAGTCACACCAGAGACCCATGGGACACCCTGTTCTCATTAGAAATGTAATAATTATAAATCCTCTAAGATGCCACACTTCTTATATCTCTTCATTTGCTTTTTTTTTCATTTCAGTTTGCCCCTTGCTGGTAAGCCTCTCCAGGCACTCTTGTTACCAGGCAAAGCTTGCTTGTGGAGAGGTAATTTATGTAGTCATAGGCCTCCTGCTGCTTTAGGGCTCCTGCAGCAGTCTTGGTTTCTATGTTGTAATCCAAACCACAAGCTGCTACTTCCTCACAAATTCCAAAGGGATACGCAAGCAAGGTTGCTATTCCAAACCTAGGTGATTCAGCACTGCTCAGGACACAAACGTGTCTACGCTCAGGCAGCAACTTCCTATTTCAGGTGAATACATAAAATTTATTTTTTCAATCAAGAACACTGGAGAACTAGACTGAGTTCATCTTTGTGTTCAATCAAAATAGGCATTAGGTGAAATGCCAGGGATTTTGTTGGTATATGGGACTGACACACATGTCCTGAGAACCCAGGTAGAACAGCATCCTGCCTGTGTCCTCCTCTGCTGCTTCTGGTAGAGGGAGGACACAAGAGCACGCAGGAAGTGTATGAAAGGGAATGCCCAAGAACAAACCTGCACAGGTGAGGCATTTCTGTGCCTGTATCTCCTTCACAGACATTTGCCAACACATCTCAGCATGTTTCCTTGGTTTGGTTTATCACTGGGACAAACAAATAAACTTCCTATCATACCACGACATTAACAGGCCCTGAGTGAGGACTTCCCGTGGGTGTAAGGACTAGTGGCCAGTTCTGCCCAGTGCAGGAGGTACTGAATGAAAACCAATAGTTACACAGGTTTTAAGAGGATCAGGTTGTAAAATGGACCCAGTAATCTTAAAGCTTATAGGTATGGAATTTAAAGACTGTCATATATCTTTACTTTGTTATAAATTTACTCAACTAGAAATGTGGAAAGCTTTTACTGGGAAATGCAAAAACCAGACTTTTAAAAGAGGACAGAACACAGGGTCAAGAACAGGTTTGGCAGAGGGCTAATAAAAATAAGTAAGTTGAAATTATTTATCTCAAGTACAACTTAGGTTTAAGCACTTGAATTAGAGACCATTGTAGTGACACTGAAGGCAATGGACTGTATCTTCACTAAGCAATGCACTGCATGCACAAAGTTCTCCGGAAGTGCTGTCCTTATAGCAGAGCTCATACATATGGAGTGTGATCTCTTTGGTTTTAACAATACTTTATTTTCCCCAAGAAAGTATCATAATAAAATTAAAATGGCAACTTTCCAAGTTGCCATTAATTGACAGTACCTTGACAGAATGGTTATGAAAATCTGTAATGATAATTTCATTGTTGCTGTTTACAGCTGCAAAATGAGGACCTGCAATGCAGAGGAAGAAGAAAAAAAATAGTAATATCATTAAAATAAAAAGTATGGTTAAATTAAAAAAAATCAGCCTGCCAGAATATTATGGCTTCTGAGCAATAGTAGTCAAAGTGGGAATACCAATTTCAAATTAAGAGTAATTTTATTTCATGGGGTTTTTTTAAAAAGCTCAGCATGCTTTTTGTAAACACAAATAATTTCTTTTTCAACCAGTTGTCAGCTATTGTTACCAGTAAGCATTGTTCATTTCTCAGTCTCTTGTATACATATGACTATGCAGAGATTTATGGGCTTATTAACAAGACAAAACATGTTGTGCTGAAGCTAAAGTTCTGTATACACTGAAAATTGTTATCAAAAATTGAAATATTTTAATATTGAAAATATTAAAATTGAAATATTTTATGCTCTATGTGCTCACATCTTACAAGCATTTGAGCTAACAAGTTTTAGGATAAATAAGAAAGTTACTTAGAAGACCACTGTCAGGGGAAAAAGGGCATTTTTTGCTTTACATTGTGTATTGAAATATGTGTGCAAATTTGAGTAAAAAAACAAATGGTAGCTTGAAAACAGGCAAGTACCCAAATTAAAACACTTGGTGCTATTTTGAATTATTAAACAGAACAGAACTCAGTTTCAATTTTCACAGTATATCAGGGTAAACTATAAAAAAGGTGAAAAATTCTACATTGAAAACATTCAAGTATTGACAATTTACCTGTTTTCTGTAGCCTATCAGCAAGAATAGGTGATACATTTATCAAACGCACTGTTAGGAAGTATTTGCCTACTTATTTTCAGGACGTGTTCTTGCAAATTTTCAAATGAAAAGA
The DNA here is from genome assembly GCA_013397975.1 of Machaerirhynchus nigripectus. NCBI lineage: Eukaryota > Metazoa > Chordata > Aves > Passeriformes > Dicruridae > Machaerirhynchus > Machaerirhynchus nigripectus. Next base: position 227,189 of record VZRQ01009566.1, read on the forward strand.
AATTGAGATACCCAGAAAATTTAGCTGTGTTAGAGCCCAAGCTCTCATAAATTATATATATTATGCCATAAGACATTGTAAGAGATCTCAGGATAAAATCACATTGATGCTATTTCTGTCTTTCATTGTGAACCAGTCAAAAAATTACACCAATGAAACTACATACTAAAAATGACCCAACACCTGTAAAATGACCTGCATACCTAATTTGGCATCTTAATTTCAAAATTTTAAAGACCATGTATTCACTTAAAATATATCTGTGGGGTTGTTCTGGTTTTTAAACTTAATTGCATGTTGTACTTGAAAGACACCATGTGCAAGCAGTCAGTTGAGTATAAATGGCAATTTCCCCAAGCTTACATTGGCCGTTCCATAACTCTGCCTTGCTGATCTCAATCTTAACACTACCCCATTACACTCATTTTCTAAGAGATACCTGTTAGGGCATTGGGGTTTGCCCATCTGATGATTGGAAACACAAAGCACAGCATTTGAGTTTATTATGATGAACAGCTTAGTGTGGCAATTACAAAGCACTTATAAAATGCTAGTTAAGATCAGTCTTTCTTGGGTCACTGATCTGAAATGCTTCCAGGCACCGGGAGGTAGATGAAACAATCTGGTTACAGTTACATTTGCAGAACAGATGTTGCAGTCTGCCTGGCCAATCAAGCAAATGGTGAAGTGAATAGGAGCTTTAAGTCTAGCAGAACCTCTCCCCCCCGGAGGATAAAGGAGTAGGATACAGCATCTTCAACATGCTCAAACATCATGCAAATGTGAGCAGAAGAGGCAAGAAAAGGGGATTTACATATTACCATCAAGTGTACCTGCAAACTGCTTGTCACCATTTCCTCGACTCCCAAACCTGGTGACTATTTTCCCATTTGGCTGGAAAATGAAGACACAGCATGCTTTATTGTCCACTACAATGATGTGTCCATTGCGATCCACTGAAACACCTTTAGGGCCCATGAGCTTTCCAGACCCAATTTTGGCCTAAAAGGGAAAACACAAAACAGGAAAATACGTTGGCATGATAGAAATTAGTACAGTTTGAAGACTGTATTACAGGCACACAGCAGAATGGAGAGGCATTTTTTTTCATCAAAAGTTGGAAGTGATTGTTCTTATCAGCTCTTACTGTGTATTTTATAAGTTTTTCTTCAGCTGAAAATAAAGTCTGCTTTCTGTATGTCTTTGCTAGACTGAAAAATCTGTCGCCTCAGCAACTGGGTACAAATATACAGCTCTTAAGAAATATCATCATCAGATTTGTGTGACTTGATAAACTGCAGCACCTGTCAGAAATGTCTGTATATCCAGCATTAGGGTACCAGCAAGATAGGCAGACAAGCAGAAAGGATTTTTGTCTCCTATTGCATGCTGTTCCTGAGTCCAACCACCACCTTGATGGACAGGGATACATCTTTATCACTGCCTGCATCAGAGAAGTCAGAGTTCTTGGAGCATCAGGGCTGGGTGGGATGTAGGCTAATGGTATACTCTGTTGCCTTTCTCGGGTTAGTAAGACACCAGCACCTTCTGAGTGCTCTCAGAAAGAATTTTAGCAGAGCTAAAGCTCAGGCTAACCTCTCTATCTTCCACCAGATTCTACAACAGACTGCTTCACTTGCTTAGACACATGAAGTCTCAGCTGACAACTGCAAAGGAGAGAGGATCATGTTGCCAAACAGCAAATGAAGCAATCTTTGAAACACTAAACAAATCAAAGCTTGTTCCTGTCTTAGGTAAATGAAATTATTTCCATCATTTTAAATAGGCCTTGTGACTACCAAAACCATCTGCCAGCATAATCAGCAACAGGAAGGAAATTGTATGCAATATTTCAATGGAAAAACATTCAGTGGAGTTGAGATGGATCTCACAACAATAAATTATTTGGAAAGGCTAGAGAGCTGTCACATCCAAAAATGTCAGAAGCATTATTTAGTAGGTTTAAAAAGAAGGGGTTCTAAAAAGAGGATCTAAGCAACAGAGCAAGCAGAAATTGCCATCAAGCCTTCAAAGAATCCATGAGCTACCTGAGCATATACCCAAGAAGACTCTAGAATCACCTCACAATCCATTTCACATTTTCACCATTCAACACTTTTTAAGGCAGAGATTCTAGAAACTGTTTTAGTCTACATAAAATCAGTTGAGTTTTGACCTTTCAGTTTAAAAAGGTTGTAAATACCTAATTGTTTGCATTGGAACGGAATGGAGCAACTTGCATCCTGCTTTTAGCCATTTTTTAAAAACTAATATACAGATTTGAAAGCACTTATCCAGGTTTAAAAAATATGTACTGGACAGACAATCCACCAAACAGGCTGTGTTGAAATTATGGATTCCAGAACTTTCAGATCTTGTAGTATTTTGTCAGAGACACATCCTAGGAACTGAGGTCCATATCTTGGTGAAGAACACTCTTTTCTGTTTGCATTGGAATTAATTGAAATATATACTAAGATATTCATCTTATTTATGAAATGAGGCCATCTTTCACCTCACTGCCTTTGCAGAGTGAGACAGATCACCATCTAGAAAAAGCAATGCTGTGAATCATAGAATCATTGGGGTTGGGAAAGACCTCTAAGATTGAGTCGAAGCATTAACCTAACACTGTCATGTTTACCATTAAACCATGTCCCCAGTGTCCCACATCTACTTCTGACTTCTCTGCCCCTCTCCCCTCCCTCCTGCAATTGGTGAGCAGCAGTGGGACAGCTTACAAGGCATGGAGAAAATTTATTGCCTAACTCATTTCTCTCATGTCCCTGATGTGTTCAAAGCAAACAGATGGAGCTCTCCTACCCTTAGTAATTCCCATACTCCTATTTCACAGTACATTCTCATAGGTGGGGTTGCAGGTAAAAATAGGAACAATCCTAAAATAAAGCCACCTGGGTTCCCTGAGAGTGGCTGCTACCAAGCCATTACACAACCTTTTTCAGTCTCCAGTAAAGAAAATTCCAAGGAGTAAATCTTGCAGGTTCAAGACTATGCTCAGCCAACATGCAGTGATCATGTGTCAGTTTTATGTTCATGTGCATATACTGTTATAAATTGCAAAATATTTAGGCAAAACCTACCTAATTGAATCATGCTAAAATATCCCCAGGAAAAACTATTAAAAATTATTTTGTGTTCACTAGGGGAAAGATATGAGCAGAGCTACAAAATGTATTCAGGTTTGCATAACAACAAAGCAGCCAAACCATAAATCAGATGCAAATCTGTAGATGTATTTCCTTTGGGGTGATTAAATCATATCCCCCTCTTTCCTTTGGGATGCCCGCGTGGTTGTCTGCTTGAGCATTGCACCACCTCCTTACCATCTTTCCAGGATTCCTATGGAAAATGACTCAGACTCATGCGTACAGTGTCTTCCTGCCCGTATAAACACATATGGAAAAATATAACGAATAAATCACATACTACATTAATGGGCACTCAGTGCTGAGAAGAGTAATAAAAATCACTATTCTTGGGCCAGGTTTAAAATATAATTTGCAAGCAGCAGTAAAGTATGCCCAGCTAGAGTTTGCAATGCTTTTTACTAAAAATCTGTTTCCAGTTTAGATCAAAATGTGCTGATGACACATTACTGGATCCGGCTGAACATATTCTTTGTATATTTTTATTTCAGAAAGTTTCTTAGAATTATAGGTTTGAGTATTTAGAACAGAACATTATGAAACCCAGTCACTCCTGTTAAGTGTATGAATGGAAGTATTTTCAGGCTTTTTTCCTGTTAGAAATGAATATAGTATAATGAATCATGTAAACGCTTAATACAAATAATGTGTTTAATTGAATTCAGTCAAGGACATTATGTCCCTTATTTTATAGGCTCTTAGGAATTTAGACTGGTTTTCAAACATGTGTTTATAAAGTCACCCTACCAGGCTGGAAAATATTCTACTGTGGGATAGTCCTAGAGTTAAAAAAAACCAGCTAGCCTATATAAAAGTTTATGAAGACTTTCCTCTATAGAAGTAACTGTGTTAGGGCTTAAGTTTAACCTTGCCAATCTTATTGCTATCTGAAAGGTTCAAGACTGTCAGCAATTAATTACAAACTTTCAACATACCATCTTCTTCTGTTTGAGAACTTCTCTAATAAAGACATACAGCTTTGTCACACATTGCAATATCACACAATAAGTGGATTTATCATTCATGTGACTGTCAAAATTCAACTGTGACCATTTAACCACACTACCTATTCCCATCTGAATGTGCAACCAGCTTCAGACAGCTCTTTCCTTAATTCTTCTAGTAAGACAAAGAAAAAGAAGTCTGACATATAAAATGTTTCCTTTCATCTTCTCCCACTTACCTAAACTTGAACTTAGCTTGACTTGCAGAGCCCTGTTTGGTTGATAACAAGCTTATCATCTTATATACAACTCTTCAAGACTAGAAAGAAAACAATTCTCTTCTCAGAGGAACAGGGATCATTCTCTCGGCTCTACAGTCCAGTTCCTTCACTAGGTTTGAACACCACACTGGTGAGAAGCTGGTACAGCTGCTTCACCATGCCCTCTCTCCTTAGCCTAGTGCTATATCTGCTGCAACAGTTTTCTTAAGCAATTTCAGAGTACTTGACAGAGGAAGCCAGCACTGTTATCTACCTTTTACAGATGAAGAAAATAAAGCACTGGGAAGTGAAATGAAGATCACTAGACACCCATGAGACCTGTAGCACAGCCAGAAACAGAAGCCCTGAATCCTAAGACCCAGTCTGAGTCTTTATCATTTCCAGGATAATACAGCCTTTCATGTGAAGAAGCTCATGTTTTAGTGCAACCTTAGATTAGAGTTTGTCCACCTCTGCATTATGTAACTTTTACAGCCTTGAGAAAACAGAGCTCTGTCTTTCTTGCCACCAGCAACTGAGGAAGGTGAGACTTTTCTGCCTGGCAGTGGAGGTTGCCAAGGGGAGTCAGTCCAGTGCTGTAACCAGGGAGATGCCTGGGCCTGGCTTCAGGGAAATTTGCCTTATGGCTCACATGACTATTGAAACTCCACTAAGGGAGAGTAAGTGTAAGTCAACACAGAAGGAAGGGGACAACATCAAAAATAGACAGATTAAACTCAGAACAGCCCCCTAATATTGCTGAGTTAACAACTGGCAGGCCACCTGCATCAGAGGTCTTACACAATGACTTGCAGGCAGAGTCCTTTGTAGGGAAATGCCATTACCCCTGTCTCTCTCTCTCTGCTACCTTAGCAAGCACTGCCCAATTTAATCTGACAAGGCCCCTATAAGAATTACCACTGCCAACACACAAGAAATTACAAGGTTTTGCCCAAACTCCCACAGGCTAGGTCTGTTATAGCTATGTTTTTGTGCTTCCAATATATTTAATTTAACCCCATCATAGAATAATATCCGGAGCTGGAAGGGACCCACAAGGATCACTGAGTCTAACTCCTGGTCCTGCACCATCATGCCCAATGCAAGCCCCATCCCTTCATGGCACTGACTGTCCCCCATGTCACAGCCTCACCCTCAGTGGAAATGACCTCCCACCCCTGTGTGTGTGTCCCCACAGTTCCCCCAAGCCCTGTGCTCACCCCACCTGCACCCCTCCTCCCCAGCACAGCTGTCCAGCTGCCCTGTGCAGTACAGGACCCCCTGAACCAGTGCTGCACCAGTACAGGACCCCTTACTCCCATGACAGCTCCTCAGTGTGGCCCTGTGCCCAGTGCCCATCCCTTTCTCCAGCCCAGTGCTCCCCCCTGCCTCGCTCCTGCTCTCCCCATGCACATGCTCTGCCACCTGCCCTGTACACATATGCTTATGCCTACCCTCTGTATAAAAAAATACTTCTAATAACATTTCTTTTTCCTCTCATAAATATGGCTTATTGCATTCAATCTAAAAATAGTATTTTATATCATTGCTGTTTCATCTCTCATTTAATCAGTCTAGTCCCAAGATCTGTGAAGTCTGATGCATTAATTTGTATTAACCATACAAACATTGCCAACATTGCATAGCTTTTGCAATCCAACAAAAACACTGACTGAAAACAAAGCTAGGCTTCACATCAGAGGAACTACATTAATAATTCATTTCTTTCAATTCTCCCTGTCTCCCTGCTGGTAGTATATTGCACATAGGGTCCTGCCTTCTCCAGGGTTTTTTCCTTCAGAGCTGGCACCATCCAAAATGCTGGATTTACAGCATATCTTAAGGAGGAAGGAAAACAAGTCCTGCATGTTCTGTGTCCAGATCAAGCCAGTTCACATTAAAGATGTTAATAATTATTTAAAACACACTTAGTATACTCAGAGTATTTGGATTCTTAACTAAATACATCTTCCTTTGGGTTTGTGGTGGTGTTTTCATTTCATTTAAGGACTTCAGCCAAAACCAAGGTTTTCCTGTGTAGCTGTACATTTTCAAAATTACTTGACAAGTAAAATCACATTCTCTCTGCAAATGCAAGTAATTTGTATTTTTTTTTAACACTTGCATTTCATTTTAGTGTTGTTTTATCTTAGCTTGAGGTTTATACTGGATACTTCTAAAAGCATACACACCTGTTTCTCAGATGGAGGTCACTGAGGACTACGTAAGCACAATCACCTATTTGCATTTGTCACTTTGCAAAGACTATTCAGAGGAAGGCCATTTCTTGCTGCACACATGAGCAGCTCAGAACCTGAGCTTTTTTGGTCATTAGGCTGCCAGAAAAGTAGCCAAATAGGTAATTTCTCTGGAATGCAGGACTCCAGGACTAAGTACCTATGGTACAAATTTGCGTGGAGGTCCATTATCCCAGTGACCAGTGAGTACTGCTAACCTCTGCCAGAGGTGGCTCTCTCTAGTGTGGATCACCAGACTTGGTAACATGCATTCAGAGAACAGCACCAAATGGAAGAAACCTTTAATTCTCTCTGGAACTGCACCTGAACACAAGCAAAATAAATATTGCAGGTTGGAAATCATCAATGTAGTCTAGTAGCTGCCGTCCTATTTTATTCCCATTAAGGGGATTAGAATGATAATATGAAAATATATGAAAATGATATATGAAAATATGAGGTGTGCTTTCCTTAGAATTTCTGATGTGTGAAACCTAGAACATCATTACTGTCTTTCAGTTTTTTCAGTGCACAACACACCACCTAAAACACTCCTGTCTATGCTGTAGCACTGGAACAACACCCTGGGTTACCTTTCCTTGCTTTTATTACCAACATTGTGTACAACCATACATGAATTATACACTTTATTTGCTGAGAAGTATGGAACAAAAGAGGAAGTCATCATCAGTCTGCTGTCTTCTTTTTCTCCTCCATATGTCACTGAAGAGCTTCACGTACTCCTTGTAAGATTTTGTTTGTCTGCGTGCATACATATACCTGCACACACCCTTCTGTACAATCAGAGTACTAATGATGTGAAGGTTGTTGAGCTAGCCCAACTAGCCTTGCTGGCAATTGCTATCCTCGACCTATAGAAAGGCATCTAAGCACCCAGTATGGAATATGTTGTCTCTGCTTGGTATAACATTAGCATTACTGCTGTGATCTCCTTCTATTAATTATATGGTGTGTGTGGCTGTGTCAGGGGTTTCCACATCACAACAATGGAATTTAGAGCAAGTTACAGCCAAACGATGTCGTTTCTTGAAAAACAGCATTACTTTGCATTCCTTTGTAAGACAGAGAAAGCTCAGAAGAGTTAACATCGTAACTCATACCTTAAATTTTCCATCTGATGAGAATATGCTAACCCATTTGTTATCGTAGTCCGCAATAATGATGTCACCACTGGGATGCACAGCCACTCCTGTTGGCCGCTGCAACTGGCCGGGAGACCTTCCTCGTATGCCAAAACGGCTTTTGAACTGACCATCATTGGAAAATATCTGTAAGGGAAAACAAGAATTTCAAAATTATGTCCACATATGACCATCACCTATTTCTTGAAGCGTTGATTTTAGCAAGTCACTAATGAACACTATAGTCAGGGAGAGAGCTGGAAACATGAACCACTTTTACACAGTCCATATTTGAAAGTGATATGTTTAAGAAGAAGCTATCATCTGGACCCTAACTAAAAAAAAGGAAAAAAGTCTCCGCACTTATATTGCACTGCTTCTTCAGTGATATCAAAGTACTTCACAAACATTTGTGAATTAAGCTTCTCAATGTCTCTCTCAGGTGGGAGGGAATGGTATTATTCCCATACTAGAAATGAGGAAATTGAGGCACTCAGTGACTTGGCCACAGTCAAATACTAAGTCTGTAGAAAACATAGGAATATGTCCACTAGTTGTGTCCCCAGGCCAGGTAACTAGACACTGAAGTTCCTCTGAAGTGGCTGCAAATGATGAAGCATGAGGGTGATGATGAATATCTGACTGTTTGAAAAGGCCTGGAGACGAGTTCTCACGGCTTGTGGCTTGCTGGTTCTCACATACAAGAACAAGCCACACGCTGCTGCCGTGTTCATTGCTACCACATGGACAGCCTGGAGAGCAATGACAAATTGTTAATGGTAAAAAAGATACATGGCAAGCAAAAGAAAAAATACAGCTTGATGTTCACACAGGTTACAGAAGCCAAGAAATTATGGGTGTCAGGGGTGCTACCACAGAAAAGATTTGATCATGACATCAGAAAGAGAAGTCAATTAAATAGACTAAAAGCCACTTGAAAATGACATCTATGTGTTTCTTTTTCTATTTGTACTTGCTTAAGAAATTATATTTGCGGCTCCTTGCGCTAGATTTATATTTGAAAACATGAGAGTGATAAAATTTACAATGTAAAACTATATTTACAAAAAAGCATTTTTCCAGATTCCTGCACAACTTATTTTTTCATTAATTGCCAAACATCATAAGGAATGGAAATAAACTCCGATTATATATTAGATATAGTATAGATCTGAAAAAGATAGCTGCAGGTCAAGAAGATGGAATGTTAATGGGTGATAAGTTGAGCTTCCCTTGTATTTTCTGTATCTTCTTGAATTGTACAAACTGTGTCTGTCTGGGACTACAAAACAAGCAGAGGTGTGGGGGCAAGGAGAAGAACACTGAAAGTGGCATATCCCCATACCCTCATACCTGCACACACTGGTTGTTACTGTCTGCTATTAATATTTTTCCATTTGTAGATGCAGCTACACCTTGAAGATTCGTAAATTCCCCTTTGTTTCTTCCTTTGGTGCCTAAAATTGAACACAAAGCACATAAGAATTCAGGTTAGACAGGACTAATCAGTTAGGACCCAAATGCCAACACATGCAATTATTACATTTCTGATCAAAGGATTTCTATTTTGAAGAGTTCTTCTCACTGCTACAACTTCAAAGAACCCTCTCAGTAACAGACACACAATTCTACCTACAAGCAGGGATTGTTCAAGGGACTGTTCTCACTCTTCAGCATGTGTGTCACCCAAGCCTCCATCAGCGTTAATTGCCTCTTTGGCCTTCATAAATCAGTGTTCACAAATTGCCTCTTGTATGAGGGAAGTAGTAAAAGGTTTTTACATAAGTGATGGACTTTTTTTTAAACTACAGATTTTTCTTCTACTGAAAAGGCAATTAAAGAGGCAGTACATGGGAACATACAGACAGAGGCTAAAGTAAGAACTTGGACAGATGACACAGGTTTAGTACCATTAGCTAAGTCTCCCCAGTGAAATCACAAAGCTGGGATAAAACATATCACTTTGGATGAGGCCATTTCAAGACAGGGGAGTTTCCTATTCCCTCATATACAATTTTCAGTCATAGGCTTCAAGAATTCCCTTAGCAGGGAAATTCAGATGAAGAAATAGCTTTGAAGAAATGGGACTTGTAGGCCAATGAAGACCAACACCTGGAGAGTGAATGCTTCTGGAAACACCTTGGATTGTTCTAATAATGCAGTAACCACACACAGAAGTCTCATTTTAACCCAGGATAAATGCACTCGTGATTTACATAGAACTGTAAGTCTTTTACCCAGTAGCTTAAGGTGATGAGGAGTTGTAAAATGTCAATTTTTCACAAAAGTTCATTAAGTTTAGGTGGCTTATTACTTAGGTGTTTGTTCTGAGACGTTCCAAGGAGCATCACAGAGCAAATTTTAAAAGATGGTGTCTTTAAAAGATCTGCCCTGAAGTGACTGGTCCAAATTACACCTGGAACACAGGAACAGGATCCAAATTCCTGATGCACTTGTAAAGAAGGCTCAGGGGTCTTTAAAAAAGACTGCACTTATGATCTTGGACTCCAAGGTTTTTCATAATAAATGAAGAAATTCTGAAACAAAACAAAAAAACCCCCATCAAACAACCACCAACTCTATAAGCTGTTCTTTCCAAGATTCGGATTCAGCACTGTTTTTCTTGGTGAAATTTTTTTACAAGCATTCACTGGCTGTGTATCTGACATTAATTGGTTCCAATATATGGTTTTAACTGAAAAACTTGTATTTCATTTTAGTTAGTCCAAAATATCCTGGGGCTCAGTGATTAAAACTGTTCTGACTGTGCTGCCTAATGTAAGACATACATATCAGCTCTAATTTGTATTTAGCTTTCATCAGGGATGTGCATGCTCGTAACAACCCTTCTCTCTTCTTCGGTGATGGCTGTGGGATGCATATTTCCTGTCACTGGCAAACAAGTAACATTTAATTTCTCTGGACTCAGTGCTGCAAGAATGTCCCTTTGTTTCAAGACTTATTTTCTTCAACTCCATCTGCTTCATCCTCTAAACAAGGCAAATGCTTCTCAGTTTTTGTACTGCAAGGGAAGAGTACATATTCAGGGAATAGTGAGTTACATACCGATTACATTACCCATACTTGAGCCATTTCTGTTTATTCTTTTAATAAGCAGTGCCTGAGGGATGCATGCAGCAATTTTTTTTCCACCATATGCTAATGATAAGTTTCCTTTTTGCTTCTTAGCCAAAGAGAATGGATGAAAAGGGAGAAACATTCCTTTTACTACTGAGAGTAAAGGGAAACATTTGTTAGAAAAGAGGAGGCATAAGCTAGAGCATCTGGAACTAACTAGTACAAACTTTATGGAATGCATGCTCTTTAGCCTTAGAAAAATGTTATTGAAAGTCAAGGAATTTTGTTTTTAAAGATATGAGAGACCTATATAAAAAGTTACTCAGAGTGTTCTTCAGTGGAGCCTTGTAAATATACATCAAAGGAAAAACTGAAGAAATTATCCAGGAGTGCCATAGTCATGTTTCACAGTAAGTTTAAGAAATAGCAATTTATTAGCACAGTGTGCAGATGAAATTCAGCTCCATGCAATGTCCTTGTACCTAGCACTTTGCAGCTATTAAACCTACCACCTAGGTCCTAATTTGCATATGGGCCTTTATACAGTCCCCTCTGCAATGGCAGAAATTCCTCTGCAGAAGAAAGTTTATTTCCTAATGTATGTTCAAGAGGAAATCAGATAACTTTGAACTTTCCAGTTTGAATAATTCACTATGCCAGCAAAGATCTGAAGCCAAGCACAGGTAGTTCAGCTGCTGAGAGGAAAGCCTGTAGGAAAGCATGTCAGCCTCCGGAAAAGCAGGCTTTTGCAACTGACTCTGCAATACCAAAGGATGATAGCTCCCCTCTGTAAGTAGAAATTCCTTCCTTATGAACACACCTGCCTAAGAGAGAGTCTTCAGCAAATGTTCTACTGCAAGATGCTACCCCTCTGTATCAAGGAACTTCATGTTTTGTCTTCCCTCCATCATGGGCAGTCACCCATCTCTCCTTAGCCTAGGGAGGCACCAACATTTCAACTGCACAGGGCTGGAACCAGTGGGAGCCTCATTCCAGTGCTTCCCAAGCAGCCTGGTTAAGAGATGAAAGCCTGCAACTTTTGTGCCCTTCGTGGCCCAGCTTTATCTCCCTCCTGTTCTGAGCTACTGCAGGGCACAAAGGAGGAAAAGACAGATATTTTACTGCAAGCTGCTGGGAACTGGGAGAAAATAGGAGAGATTTCAAAAGGGGAAGGATGAACAGAGTTATTGGGAAGCAGATCTGTGGCCTGTGGAGTATCTCCTTTTATACCACTTTTGTATACAGATAATAATCAGGTTTGGTTTAGCCCTATCTAATTCCTTCTGGTATTACTGAGCATAACCTGCACAAACCAATTAATTTAGCTTTCAACAAAGAAAGTATGCATTTTCTGCTCAAGACGATTCTAGCACACATAAAATGCTTCATAATTTCAGTCTTTTACTCTTGCACAATAGAGGCCATACTGAATCTCACCAAAAAGAAGGAAAAAAATAATCTAAAAGCCCATTAACAATCACAGGAGATGTTAAAAATTACATCATCTAACTGTAGTAAGAATCTGCTCTTCAAGTCCTGGGAATCTGAACAAACATGTATAATGTATATTTTTGATGCTCATAGTAAAAGAAGGAGTGTTTTTTGCTTTCTAAGTTTTACTAATATGAATAATAACCCCCCTGCTTGCTAACTTAGATTCCCCAGCTTCTTAAAACACAAAGAAAAAACGTGTCAGTTCCTCCAACAGGAAGGGAATAGATTCAGAGAGACAAAATCAAACTGCAAAAATATTACAGATTATTGGAACGACTTTAGAGGTTGTGAGTGGCCATAACCTGTTGTGTAGATACCACTTCTTTCCTGCCTACAGCACTTCAAATAATTCTTCTTGGACTCTTTCCTAAGTGGTACTGGAAAAAAAAGGTAAAACTAAACAGTGTGTAAAGGTCTACATACATACTGCATAGACAGACATCAAGGAGTTTTCTTGTCTCCCAGGTTCCTTTCCTTTTCCCCCAGAGTGCCAAAAGATATTTAGTCAAGTCTTACAGATTATGAGGATGTGATGCCCCCTCTCACAATAGAGGCACCTGAAACACAGAAGTCTCTGTAGTAAAACTGCACTGAATTGTTAACCCTATGTACTTACTGTAAAAGAAATATCAGTCTTTCTAATCCAAGTTCCCACGTAACTCTAAGTCTTAAAATCAGTCAGTCTGTTGGTAGAAGGCACACTGTTTGTAACCTTTAAAGAGGAATGAATAATTCAGTAGGAACTCTGGCAGATATGCCCACACACTGTTGGTAGTGAAGATGGACTGATTTGTGTTAATTTGCTTTACACACCATCTGTCCCTAAAAGCTTGGCCAAGACCACCCCCAAGCCCTGCTCGTACAGCAGAGCCCCTGTCACCACAGACAGGTATATACAAACCTAGGGGTAGGTGCACCTCAAAAGTTCTTCGCTGGCACAGCAGCCAAACCTCGAATAACAAGAGTCAAATCCAGGCCAGGTCTCTGTCATCAGCACATCAGAATGATGCTAGGGACTCTGCCAGCAATGTGGTATCAAGAGTTCTCCGCCCCTGTCCAATACAGGTATGACTGCAATGCAATGCAATGTAGGCCTGGAAAAATTCCACACTGGCCATCACAAACCCACAGAGTTCACAATGAGCATCAGAGGGATTTGAGCTAATAAACTCGAAAAGGAAATTATTTTTTCCCATCACTAGGCATTCCTATTTCTACAACAGGGAGGCTGGACCAGATGACCCACTGTGGTCCCTTCCAACCTTATTTCTTTAGTGATTCTGTGAAACACCCAATCAAGAGTCCCTTCGCTCCCTCTAAGCCTGCTTTTTAAACTGCACTAAAACTATTATTACATAGGCCTTGTTTGTAAGGGTTTATGTGGAGTAAATTCACAGTAAGTCTCCTATTTGCTTTCAGCATTGATAACAGACCAGAAGATGACATTCACACCTAGTAAGGAGGCTGACAGAAGTTCTGTTAAAGGCAGGTTTTTTTTTACATGTTAATGTACCAGCTAAACTTAGATGCTCAGTTACATGACTGAACAGACAACTAATCAGTCTGAGGAAAAGGAAAATTGGAAATTTGACCTTTCTAGCAGAGGGCCAACTCTCCATCTGGCTGTATCTGATGCCAACTCCAAATATAAATAAATGAAGAGAAAAAAGTAGTTAAAGTGGGAAATAGCACCACTACTGCTAAATGGTGTCAAAGAACCCAGTCACGAAAAGTGCCAGAAGAGAAAAATTACCAAGGCACACAGCACAGCATGGCAGAGCTAGAACACAAGATGGGGTCCTGGACAGAGCAGATGATGACAACCATGTCTCTTAACCCTTCTTTGAAGGACATGGAAGAGATTTACCAGGGAAGGCGGAAGTGGCTGATACTGTGAACACCCCTCACCTCTGCTCAGCATGGGTCTAAGGCACAAAAGCAGGGTAATGAAAGAAAGACTTCCCTCTCACTTTAGTGTTTCCTACCAGTTGTAGAAGTAGTGAAACCATTGGGCGACAATTATTTTCTAGATATTGTAAGAACATTCTTGTTTTCATTTGCATAGACTAGGACATGCTACGCAGATAGCATGGACACACTCTTAGAGATTACACCTGTTTAAAAAAAATAACAGGTTGAGGATATAAATTTCTGAGTGAGAAAAAGAGGATGCAAGAAATACTCTGCTGTTGTAAAAAATTAATTACACAAATCTATGAACGTGTAGTAAATAATTTGACCTTGGAATGTCTGAAGAGAGCCACATGCCATTTTAAAAGCCACAAATAACACAGAATTGGCAGAAGAGACAATGCACACATCCCCATGAACAAAATGTACTAATGTTGCATTAATGCTATCTCTTGTTAATACTAGCAGGAGAACAATCCCCTGCTAGCAGCTGATCAATTTACTTGTGCATAAAAGCCCATACATCAGCATACATACAATAGCACACTCCATATACTTGGATGCCCAGAGGAATATTACAGTGTGATTCTCCAACACAGCTGTACGAGCTTCTGGCAGCCCAAACAGAAGATTTATCTTGCCCAGTTTAAAACACAGATCCAGATTTGGCCAGGGCCATTGGAGGAATTCAACAATGCATTCAAAACAGAGAAACAGAGTTGTGTTGGAGAACAGTGATAAACTTTACATTACCTCATCAACAAATGAATCAAACTTTTCTTTTTTGAAATGAAATGAATCAAACTTAACTTTTCAAAGTGAGCTGAAACTGGAAGTAAATGAACTCTGTGAAGGCAATCCTTGTGAAAACGTCAGAAGTCTTACCTGTCTCAATAATTTTGCATAATTTGGAAGAGTGTAAAACCCTAGAGCATTACAGCTGTGACCTTACAGACACTGCATACATAAGCCCACAGAAGCCCAGAGGAACATCTCTATATAAGGTCATTCCGTGAAATGAGTGGCTGAAAACTGAACATGAAATATTACTCTCAGCTCTGTTTTTGCTATAGAATAGTGATCCATATATCCCAAATGTGGACAGTCCAAGAGGTTTCATGGAGCAAAAGTTCTGAGACATGCATAGGTCTTGTTCTAATGAAATACATCTTCTTTTTTTGAGTGTTGAAGAAGGGGAGAAGGTAGAACTCAAAAATAAAGCACATGGTCCTGGTTGCATTATGACAGAACTAAAAGGTTCTGCACTTCTGGGAAAACATTTAAGACTTCTAGAATTTATGGTGTGTTGGAGAGAGTAGTTTAAAAAAACAAAAAAAATTCTAACAAACAACACCACTACCAGCAAAAGCCAAACCAGAACCATACCACTACTTGGAAGTCAAGCCAGAAACTGCTCACTAGAAGCAATGGATACAGAAGCAGAAATTACAAGCTCAATTACTTTAATCCATACCAAAAGCTTTGTAATAAGAACATTAACAATTTTTAAAATACCCCAAATCAAATGTATCCATTTCTCAACCAAAATCCCAATTAAATATTTGCTGCAAACTATTTTTAAAGTTTGTACTTCCAAAATTTATATATAAACAAAAGTCAAGAGGCCTGATGGTATTATCAGGTTGCTCTACTGAGAGCTTTAGCTTTACGTTAACTAAATTTTTCATTCAGTTTCCCTGAACTGTTTTTAAGTATGTCGACAGGCAGCCAAGTCACCTACCTATTCTGAAGATCAAATCATCTTCAATAGGATTCTCTTTTCTTTTGCCAGTGCTGTACATGCTCGCAGGTCTTTTCACAGCTTTCTGCTTCACATGACCACTGCCAGGAGATTTAACACGCCTCTTAACCCCTTCAGTGGTAGGGGACACATCTGCTGACCTGACCACTTTAAGTTTGAACGGGCTGCCCTTGATATGTTGATCGTAAAGTCTCAGTGACAAAGTGAAGTCCCCTTCCTTCTGAACAGTATACAAAAATTCATAAGTGCCATTTTTGTTGTCAAGTATTTCTCCGTCCGCTACACTCCCATCAGGCGTGCTCAGCTCAGCAGTGAGGTAAGCATTCCCAGATTTACACAGCTCCCCATCTTTGTCCTTGGTTGTGATGGTAACGGACATGGGCTGTCCGATCACTGTCTGCCTCAGCCCCTCACCGGTGGCAACTGTTTCAGAGGCAACAGCATTGGTGGTTAAAATAGTCCCCAGGTTGTGAATGGACTTCTTCAGGCCTTCTGTTTCCACTATGAAGTCCAACTGATCGTTTTCACGGGGCTGCAGCGGGAAGTCCCGCTCGGCCAGTTCGTTCAGCTTGTCACTCATTTGCTTCTTCACCAGCAGCACTTCAGTTTCGGTGCCGTGGTTGAGGGCTTGGGCTGTAAAGTTGCTGCAGCTTTTAATGCTTTCCTGTCCTTCTAGTAAGGTATCCAGCTGTGTCTGGAGGACCTGTGTGCATTACCAAACACCAGATTAACATCTTGTTACAAGACCTGTCCCAGGAAGATGCAGCAAATATAGTTCTTTGTAGGAACCAAATTTATGATGTCTTATTTTAGAGTTTAATTTAAACCTTCATTTTAGAGGAAGTACCACGCTGATCACCAACCTGTATTTGGAATATAACGGTGCAACACAAAAAAATAACCTGGTTTGCATATTCAAGACTTTACAGATCCACTGGCACACTAGATTGAATTATTGCCCCACCTGCCTGGTTGTGGGGGTTTTTTGGTGGTGGTTTGTTTTTTTTGCTTTGGTTTTTTTTGGTTTTTTGGGGGGGTTTTTTGAGCAAAAACCCAGCAACAAATGTAGAGGCTTGAACCCTGCTCCATTTAACTCTCAGCAGTCATGGTTAATGAGATAGTTACTAGAACGGAGTTGTGTTCACAGATGCAGAGATATTTTTGAGTCATGAGGCCCATTAATAAGAGAGGCTGCAAGAAACTTCTTGACACTGTTTCTTCAGAGCCAGGGGAATCTGTGGGTTACTTCACTACGGAGATGGACAAGAAGGCCTCAAGACCTGGATGTACATTCATCCTGAGGAAAAGTGGGATTCTTGAACTAAATAAGTGAAGAAAGGAAAAATCTCCCTAGCAGAAGGTGAATTGATTCCTCACTTTCAGCAGGCAGGAAAGCAAAAACATACAGAATGGGTTGTGGATAGTGGAAAAAGTTGGATTGAATAGCCTGAAATTTTGGTGGGCAGCAAGTAGCCACCCCATATTTAAGACTATGGAAGAGCTTCTATTATAGGGTCAGTTCTGGCCCTCAGTCTAAAATCCTTAAAATTCTTGACCTCAAAACTGTTAAGTGTGGGCTGGGAACAGGGCTAACTTTTTTTTTTTCTTAAACCAATTTTGCAATGAATTGGAAAAAGGATCCCTGAATTATAACAACCTAACAGAGACATTCATGATAGTCAAGAAAACATTCCAGCTGCCCCCTACATTCTCCACTGATAAAATCCCCAAACGAAGGTACCCAGTCACATACTTGGTATGTTTTTCCTACAGAGAAGAACCAGGGCACAGACACAACTGTGGATTAGAGAAGTTATTTTGTTGACCATCACTGTAAAGTAAATATTTTGAAACACTTCAATTGATCTAAAGTAAACTTAGAGACTGGATGTATTTATTGCTATGAAATACTCTCCCCTTGCTAAGACATACTATGTAATGGCACTGGATTCTAAAGGCATTTTTTTCTGAATTTTCCAAAGCTTTAAGCTTTTCATCCATTGGAGAAAATCCAGGTTCATGTGTTACTGACATGGGAAAGTGGTAACAGCACAAAATCTTTTGCAATCAAAACAGAATGAATGAATTTCAAGACTACACTGAAATTTCAAGTCATCTGCTTTTCTAGGCATACAGAAACTTTTCAGGATGCAATACAAGGTATTTCTAATCTGTTTGGTCTTTATTCAAGGACAGAAGTAGTTAAAGAGAGAGCATAGCTAATAAGGTCTCAGGATGATAAAACCCCACATGCTTCAGATAACAGGCCAGAAACTAAAAGAAAGAAAATGTGCAGCTCTATTTTAAAATCAATACTTTCTTAAGACAGTTTTCTTTCATTACAAAAATGGAAAATATTAAATCCTAACATAAATAATATTTAAAATGTACATAGAGTATTTTACCTCTTATAACTTTTCAGTCCACTGGACAACAAACTGAATTGCCAACATTTTTTTAGTAAAGTGTTTCTATAAAAGCCCCTTTATTGTTACATTTTTTGAAAGCATATGATCAGAATAATTGAAGATTTGGGGTTGACTTATTTTGCAGGACTACTGTGCATTCAAAATTAAAATCCCATTTCAATTGGGGTTTTTTCATACAAACAGGGTAGATGCCTCTTTTACTGCTTATGTGCAACTTCATAAAAATTTTATTTTCTAATGCTAAAAATAGTTATTAAATTATTTTAAACCCCTTTTAACTACAATAAGATAATTTAACGTAGTATTCTATTTTGTGTAGACTTTGTACCCACACAGAGTATATGTGCTTGCTATGGAAGTAAGTGTGACATCTTGAATACATTGTGACATCATGAATACATTTAGATGAACCTGGGATCTAAGTCCAAATTATTGACGCTAAAACTTCTCTAAGCTGCTGCTTAGCTCTGGAGATGACTAAATTCTCTGCCCCAATGGTTTCGGGCTCCCTATGTTCCTAAAAGTACCTATCTTGTGCACATGTTAGAATTCCTCCATTTCCACAGGCTCAGCACTTCAATACCTTTCTAATGATGTTATCGAGCCTATTCTAGATCCAGGAATGCAGCATTCCTCCACTTCAGACATCTGAAAATGTTCAAGCTGCTCGGTAATGGTACTCTAGAAACTCCAGCTGTTGGTGCTATTTCCTTTTAAAGGCTACTTTCAGGGAAGAAATCTTTCTTTATAAAGCAGAGATCTGATGCCCAGGAAAATAGGGTCTAAATTCCTTCATTTTCCTAATTCAGACCTAATAATAAAATCTCTACCCACCAGGCTACAGGTTTTGCTTTGTAAAAGTACAGGTTTCTTTTTTCTTCCTCTGAAGCTTAGTCTACAATATATGGGGAAAACCCTCAGATTCAGTCATCCAGATAGGAAGTAAACGAGTGAATACAGCTCTGCAGTCTATTACTCTCTGCATTCCTCTGAGAAAGTGAGATGTCCCTCCAATCTTTTTGTATTCCAGCAGGTGACATCTAACATGAAATATGTTACCATGAACTGGAAAGGAAAACAGTGCTTTGAAGCAAAACAGGCAGCCTTACTCAGTTCTTCAGGACAAATTGTTTGGCCTGTATCTTCATGCTCATCCTAAAAGGCTGGGCACCCACAAGCAAGGCTCTGCAGCACTTGATCTCAGGAAAACAAAGTTCTCTGGATCTCAGACACAATTTGTCAAACTGGCATCCTGCATATTTTTAAAAACTGGCTGATTAAATTAGCAGCTTTTCATTGAAAGAAAACATGCATCTTACTTTGTGTTTAAGGCCATAATTCACTTCCAGCTCCATGAGCAGCACGCTCTTTCGCACATTTAAAGTCTTCTGGAGTTCATCAAAAGTGGAATGAATGTCATCTACAATGCTAGCCTTTTGGTTGGTTAACTGGTGTATGATTTCAGATATAAAATGAAGTGCTGAGTCAATCTCTGGAAGCCTGAGGGAGGAATCAAATGACAAAGATTGCTGTTTCAAAAGTCATTAAACATTGGCCCTTGCCCTGGTATCTTTTGATTAAACCCTCTCATCAGCAGGCTGTCTTTAAATCTGATCATTTCCCAGAAGTTCATTTATTTTATAACCACACAGTGGGTGCGGTCTGATAAGGCTAAGCCACAGTCCTCCCCTGTGCAAATCCATTAGACTTTAGGCATTACCAACAATGAGGCCTTGAATCCTCTGTCCTTCATGCTGTATATCTACTCATGAAGATATAACTAGATATACCCCACTTTTTCTTTTTTTTTAAAGCCTTTTTGCCACCATAGTGTTTGTACCAGTCATTTTAACACCCAGTATTATTTATTTAGCTATCATTAAATTCATGACTGGATAGTAGTTTCCTCCTTAGCATTTTATGCCCCTTCTTTGGAGGACACCTGCATTTCTAATGGCCTCTGTTTTGTGAAAGACAGATAGGAATCTTTTGTTCCTTTCGCTAATCCCTCAGTACATCCCACTCAACAGACTTTTTGTCCTTATGCTAGCTGCACTATCCCTGTTTCCTGGGAAAATACTCATGGCACCTGCACATTAAAACAACTACCCCAGTTAGCACAGGAAGCCAGTGATAAAACTGGAAATGGAAAATAGTTAGTGGAGTCTCCATACCTTTTGTTGACAGCATCCAACTGGACTTGGAGGGAAGCCTTGTGTTGCTCCACCACATCCTTGAGTGGTACCGTGGGATGCTCTGCGTGTTCTCCCTCTGTGCACTCCCGGCACATGGCTGTCTCACAGGACTGGCAGTAAAACTCCATCACCTGGAAAAGTGCACAACTCTACACTCAAACATGGCGGCAGTAACATAACTCAAAGCACGTCTTACTGAGCCTTGAACTCGTTTATTAGCCAATGTCTGAGACAAAGCTTCTGTTTTCTTATGCACCAATAATTTACTGCCTAAAAGATGGCTGTTATTCTTACATATTTTATACCTAAATGCTCCTTTAAAAGCATTTTTTTCTATCACTAAGTGCCAGGACAGCGGCCTGTGAACAATGCTGGACTTCATTCCTGGTCCTAACATCATCGATATACTGTGTAATAGTAAGTTTCGATGTCTCTCTTATGTACTCCATGAAACAACTCAAAAAAACAGGCATTCAACTACTCTCACTAATTTGATCCTTAGTCTTCCCATAGGGTCTGCTAAAGAAAATGTCAACTTAGGCTGTTTCTCAGAACAGGGCCACCCTTGGAACACAAACTCAATGGAAATCACCAAACAGCCTGTTTATTTGTTAGAGGAAAGCCCCCTAAATGAAGCAACGTACTGCGGGGAAAAGTCTCCATATCCCATTACTAATCCCTTAAAACCATTAAAACCTCATTTGGGAGATCGTAATAGGAGTGCTGATCTACACTTGGAAGAGGAGGAGATTGTTTCAACCTGTTAAGTACCCAGCAAGATGTTCTTTAGAGATAAAAATAGATGTTACACGTAATAGATATCCCAAATTCTGAGTATATTCATGAAGGGAAAGAAACAGAGAAGTGCTCTGCACAAAATCATATGGTAGTCAAAATAATGCACATATATGCAAATTTGGCATGAGACTTTCTTTTACAGCTAGGAAGTCCTTGGGCACAAAGAGTTTTAGGCTTATTAAAAAGGATATAAGGACGTTTGTAGTATATGCTTCAAAGCAAGACATTGGCAGCTCTTTTGCATTCAGAGCATAGCACCAGAATCTTGAATAATTCAGCTGATGCTTCTGGCACTCAGACATCTTGCACAAAGATGGTTGTGCTGGAGTTGTTGGTTGATGAGATGGTTGTGTAGAACCAGCTGTTTTCAGGTGAGCAGTGGGATTTGTAACAGCACCACGCAAAACAGCTGGCTGCTCTGAGGCATCTTGAGAATTAAGGAGGGGGAAGCAAGAACCATGATTTGCACATGGCTATTAGCATTAACAGGGATTTTCCTCTGATAAGCTCCTTTCAGTCTTATTCCCATTCTTCCCTCTTATCTCAATTCACAAGATACAGGATTCACATGCAGTGAGGGTTTAGTCATTTGTCAGCCACTCATGTAAGCCACTTCAGAGAAAATTTAAAAGTTGCTTCAAATAACCTGTGCAACATCAAGTAGATCAGCAAGGGAAAAAAAAAGTAGACCTTCTAAACAATGTCAACCCTCATCAACACTACTCCAGTCACTGTGAATTTAGCACTCTCATTGTAGTAGATCCTCCGAGGCCTGATAGTTACTTTGGTAGGCTCTGTGATGTGATGCATTCTTACAGTGCATAGAGGAAATGAGTTAAACAATTTAGGATTTAAGTTCTTTTCAAAGGCTTCAAAAGTCTGCAATCAGAAACAGCCAAAAGGAAGAATATTTTATTAAGAAACTCTGAAATCTTCTTAAATGGCCCATAAAAAAATAAATTCATTTATTTTGAATGAGTGTCCAAAATTAATCTTTCTGCCTCTTAATAATTTAATGCTTAGGTTTGAGATATTTCAACAAGCCCTTTATTTATTCAGAATTTTATCTCTGGATACAGTGATTAGAAAAATTTAGTATTTCTGTTTTCTATTTAACACCTCATCATAAACATCATGATATTTGCAGCCACATATGTAAGAAAGGAAGCCTCTCACTGGCATATTGAAGCTTGGCCTAAACAACTTTTCTTCCTCTTTATTCAAACATCAGAGAAACACATAAGCTCAAATGATAATAGCAAACAGATCACAAAGATCTAACATGCATCTCTGCATAGAAATAGTTGTCTTTGCCTCAAATTCAAAATATTTTGAGAGAAGCAGCTTTCATTTCCCACTACAATTTTTGTATTGTGCATAGATGAAGAAGAAGGAAAACCTAATAATTCTAGAATTCAGGCTTCAACCATCTAGATAGGCTGATTTCCTAGGATTTTTTTTCTAGCATCTCTTAATCATGCAAGACTAATTTCTAACTACAGACAGACATGTATTACTGGCTTTTCATCTCTCCCCTCCATGCCCAACGTAGGCATCACATTTTGTGACACTCCCAGAAAATTTTTCGTTATGACAGGTTTGCCTTACAAAATATCTCAGAAAATGACATTTGCCTGAACCTCTCCTTTCCAAATACAAGAGAGCTCTTGGGCAGGATACACTATGGCATCCAGCACTGGCTTCAGCTTTATTTCCACCGAATTCAACGAGAACATTCCCATCAGCTGTAATGAAATGTGAATTAATACCTACTGGTTTTAAAATCCCATCCACTAATTCCCACCTTAAACCAGACCAGCATATTACATCACTATGATCTAACTAGAGACCCATGCACATCTTCACTATCGTAACTCAACTGAATTTTCAAAAACTTTTAAAATTGAATAATCAAGGAGGCAAGTACGTCTGAATTAGACAAGACATACTAATTCCAGCCCTTCGAAGTTCAGGTCTTGAGGAAAAAGCTCTCACCAATCACAAGCTCCTCTTCTCTAAAATCACATGTGAGAAATCACATTGCTCATCCTCTGCTTTCTGTTTGAATTAAAAGAGCAGTCTACAGAAAAAGGATGAGTCAGCTCTTTGCCACCCACCTTCCTCATGTCACACACACAGGTTTAATTCCTCTGTCCCAGGGCTAGTGTGTACTTTAGCTTTGTATGTTTTGGCTTTCAGAAGAATGTAAGTTTGAATTACCTGAGGGTACCTCTGAGATACCTGATAAAATTTAGAATGTGGGTTTTTTTCCTCCCTAGTCACAGCTTCTGCCTTACCCATAGATTACACTTTAATGGTATACATGAGTAAGTGACATGGTAGGAAGTACAGAGGTGAGAAGAAAAAATACGGGTTTAAAAGGTAAGATATGAAGTCACTTCATCAGAATATCAAGGATAGATGAATTTTTATTTTTCTAAGAGAAGCATACAGGCAGTAAGCAACACCTCCAGAAGTTCAGGAAATGTTTCTGTAAGCAAGATCTTAATGCCTGTCAAGTTGCAAGCTATGCTATGATCTTTTGAGAAAAAAGGTAGTCAGAGATAAGGCATTCTCTCTTGTTGAAAGCATTTAATTTAATACTGTGTATCCTCTCTTGTTACACTCTAGAGGCAGAAAATCATTGTCCCACCCTCTACATTGTGAAAACATGGATCCTCGACTCTGAGCTGGTTTTCAGTTCAAATTCAAATAAAACCCAAGTAAAGACATTTCAGAATGGGCGACTGCAAAGAGGCTACACCACTCATTACATACAATGGAGTTAGAATTTCATAGCCTTCCCTGCCCTGGCTTCTGTACCTGCCCCTAAATTATTGTAGATCAATGTCTCCAATCCAGAACGCTTCTATACACAACAAGAGCTGCATGTGTTTAGCTGCTGAGAGTAAAGCCAATCTTATTTTAATGTGTAGGTAGAAAAATCTTCTAGTACGTTCAAAAGTTCCGTATGTGCCCTATTACCCTGATCTAACAAGAACATACATTTGTGCTCTGTGTTGTGTCAAACTGAGAAAGCATTTTTGTATAGTTCAGGCACAGGTAACCATCTTTCGTATTAAGATATTACAAGCTGAGTTTCATTTTTCATAAGAACACACAGAACAAAGATGCCACAACAGAGGATGGGAGAATGTGCACAGAAGGAATAAAATAAACATACACACAGGTGGAAAATATGAGTGATGGGAATAGGGGACCAACAGGGAAGGGAAAGTATCTAATCTACATGGCATAAGGAAGGCTAAGTTACAAGCTGACAGGGAAGCAAATGAGAAAGTATCTCTGCATCAGTTTCTATCTCATTTTAATCAGAGAGGTTTAAATCCAGGATGGCTGAAATGAAAAAACTTGTGTAAACAGAAACTTATTTCCAAGCTAGTATGAAGAAAAACTGGTAATATTTAAAAGGAATGTATTTGATGCAAATAGTAAAAATACAATGGGTCTGACCCTACCCCAAGCAATATGTAAAAATTAACGGAGGGTGGATTTAGTGCAGAATGACTGCTGGTTCTGTAAAGACATTTTCCTCCAGCTGCCAGCTCAATCTTTTTTCACTTCCTGAAGCCCCCAGTAAAGTTACTAGCAGCCAGGCAGTAAAGGTACTAGCAGCCAGGCACTTAGAATCATAGAATACCCTGAGCTGGAAGGGACCTACAAGGGTCATCAAAGTCCAACTCCTGACCCTGCCCAGGACCACCCCAGGAGTCACACCATGGGCTTGAAAGCATTTGTTGAAATGCTTCTTGAACTCTGGCAGGCTTGGTGTTGTGACCACTTCCCCACATTCCAGGAAAGACGTTCTGGGTGAAGATCTTTTAGGTATTTCCTAATATCTAACCTGCTTGTCACACAGTGCTCTTTTGTTCTGAACCTACGAAGCCAGCACAATCCCATTTCCTCAGTGAGGCCTAAGTGGCCAGCACCTTGCCCTGCACGCCCTTCCAGCCACACCCACCTGGCCAGCCTCAAGCAGCTCTCCCCAAATCTTACCTCAGCTCCTGCCATCACAAGGACTAATGTGTGTGCTTAGCTTTTCATTTCTTATCTTCACAAAGCTTTAAATTGGAGTCATCCTCAGGCTATCCCCAACCCTCACAGATACTTACTGAAGCGAGAGGATGCTCCCATCACACACTACTCAGCATCCTAAAAGACATGCTATGTTTCAAGGCAAGCCAAGTAAGTTTAGAGGACTTACAAATGCACCTTTCACTATAAAGGAGTTGTCAGAGAGGTATAAAGTGGCATATTTTTGATTGTAGACAAGCCAGCTTTTTTTAAACATACCCAAAGAATAATCAGCTGATAATTTGAAATACGAAACAAGTAACACCTTAGTTTTGACTTTTTTCTGCATTTCACAATCAAACGGCTCCTATCAGAATGGCTATGTCAGAAAATGACTATGATTCATTTCAAAGACAGCATATAAAATGCAAACAAAAACTAGGAATGCATTAATCAGTAACCACTACACCTACATAGGCATACATTAAAAAAAGTTACACCAGTTATTCATTAATCAGAGTGTACAGCATCACTTCTACAAGTCCACCTAATTCCAACAGAGACGGAACTGAGCTATTCCTCTGTTCCAGTAATCATTACCCATCAGTTGAATTACTCTTTTACAACCAATGTACCTACACTGAGTATCAAATAAAACAGTCCCCAGAAAGCTGTCTTAAGCTACTGACACATACTTCTTGGCTTGCATAGAAACACAACATTCAGTTTACAACATAACATCGCTGAGTTTTGCAATGTGGTCTACTTACCTGTTTGCAAAAGCTTGGCTATGAGCCAGTAGCTCATGTGCCTACCATGAAGTTACACAGGTTAACACTGAAAACTGTGAGGTAAGCAGAGTTAGAGCTATTCTTGCAGTAATCTGGGAATATTGACTCAGTTGGGGGTACTTACCAGTGAATACACTGATATGATTTGAGGATGTATGTGGGGGACACACTAGGTAAAAAGAGTAGGTGGAGGGAAAAAACAAAGCAGCCTCCAAAGACTGACATGAGAGACCCACAAAACAGTGCAGATAAACAGAAGCTCTCTGTTTCTAGCCTGTGCTGATCCAAAGCATCCTAAGAGAGGACTCACTTTTATCTGGCTCTACGATAATACGTTCACATACCTTTTGGTACTGCCCCAGTGTGCAGGTCAGTTAAACTCATAGGGTCCTTGTCACATATTGCCTAAACAAACACGCAGGTACCCACAGCAATAGCTGATGCTACAAGCACGAGTGCTAGGGAAACCCAGCCCAAAGAAGTAAGGGCACAAGGTTCAGTATTTGCAGAATAATAATTTTGACCAAATGTGCCAAAAGACAGTATCATCCCAGATGATTGGTAAGATGAAATAATATCCTGACTACTTCACAATGCTCCACTAAGAGCATTTGAGTCAATTTGAAGAATCTCTTGTCTTTTGCTGATATAAAATCAAAGAAATAGTGTGATTCCAATTCCTCTGCTATCTCTTTAGAAAAAAGTATCCATGAAACCCAGACAAGTCAGCACATACCAATACCTGTACATAGCACAGGAGGCTGTCTCACTTACATTTCCATCATGATTGGGGCAGGAGAGCGGTTTGCCTGCAGCAACAGCAGTGACAGTCTCCAAGATGGAGGACTCCTCAATGCTGTTGTCCGGCGTTCGCTGCAGGACATCCATCAGGTTGGTGATAAAGAAGTTGTTCTGGAGTGCAGAAACCCCTTTCTCTGGCAGAATGGAGGTCTGGCGGCACACAGGGCAAGACAGGGTTAAGCTATGGGCTGGAATGTAATTCTGTAAACACCTATGGGAAAGGAAGGTAGAAGGATAAAGAAAGGAAAAGTATCATCAAAGAGGGGAAAAAAAACCCTTTCATCAGTTAAAGAGCTAGTTTGAAACAGTGTTACCTCTACTTAGAAAAGGAAAAGTACATCAAACAGGCTTCTGAAGCAAATGTGGTTATGGGCAATATATTTTTTCTTTCAAACCTTTTTTTACTCTGCCACATGAAGAAAAGTTTCAGAAACCAGACATCATTAAAAGAGTTACATGCCCTTTTTTGAGATACTCATGCAGTTGATCATGCTTGCAGACACCTACTGCATCCTGCTCACAGGACAGTAAAAATTAGAAACTATCAGATAAAGTCTGACAGACATGAAGTTGCATCAAGTGTTTGAGCCTGTGCCTTTAACTGAATAACCAGTGGTTCACCCTTGTCTTTCCAACAGAATCTCCTTTAATAACTTGTATTTGTGGGTTTAGTGTTTCAGAGGTAAAACATGGCCCCAATGAAACCAAAGGAAATTTTTAAATTTATTTCAGTTAGGAAAGTTATTTGGCAGCTAGCCAAAGTCAACAGAGCTTTCTTTACAACCTAGGAAACTACCTACTAGGTTATCACGGTTTATGTTAAGGGGAGTTTTGGAGGAAATTTTTGTTTGTGTTTGACTAGGGGGGCGGTGTTGGGGTTTTTCAGAAAAAATAAATTCCACAGAGTATAAATCTGACACAACAGTTCAGCAACCTACAATATGCACAATATGCAGCAGGCTGGCCTAGGTGAGACTTCATGCCACTTTTGGCCTTGAAAATGAAGTTAACACCTGCTGGGCATGCAACATATAGTTGCATGCAATATACTATATTCAGTATGGTCCTGTAAGCAGAAGAAGCTTTGCAGAATGCAGTTCTTAAGGGGAGCAGTGCTACTCCAAATTCATCATGAGATACCAGCTGAGAAAGTGTGGCCTCACACAGCTCCACAGATCTTATCCTTTTCTGAGGGCTTTGGTTGCACCACTCTTCATCTTCCCCTGGCAGCCCTCCTCCCGACCCCCCAGTAAGGGCTCCATGAAAGGAGAGCTTAGGCTTTGCACATCAGCACTACACGGGAAGAGTTCTTCCAGCCTCTCTCCATAACCACATCAGTCTAAGAGGATTACAGTGAAAACCAGAATCTGACCTTAGGTTTTACACATGAACAGAAGTCAGAAAACTTAATGCATGGTGGTGAAAATCTTGTCTCACTAACTTCAGTAAGAGTTTCAGTGCTGCCTTTTTTAATGCTGGGATTTCCTGTTCTTTTACAAAAGACTGGTTCATCTGACACAGTCAGAGATCTACAATTTTTCTTTCACCCTGTGCAAAATTAGAGATTCACACCACAATTCTTGCTAAGAGGTGGAAATCTCCTAAATTAAATAAGTGTTTACACCACTTATTAACTAAAGTGTTTTATTATTAAAGAAACACTAATAATAATACTATATAATAATACACTAATAATAAACAATAATAAGTTAAACACTTATTATTTAAGTGTTTAAACCACTTATTATTTAACCACTTATACAATTTATAAAAATTCTCCTGCCATTCAATATACAATCCAGAGTTGCATCCCATTAACAGGTGAAGAACTCTAACCACTAATTCTTCAGCTACCTTTTCTGCAGATGCCCTATTTTCTCCACAATTTGATGGAAAATGCAACATTTAAGTATCATGAAGCATATTCAGTTCATTCAGCTGAATACAGTAAAAGGTTGCTGGTTTATCACATCTCTTTCCAGAGAGTTTTCCCACTTCAGTCAACAAAACTGCAGAATAATGAAGACATTTAATCATAGGTTATTAATAATGTATATATCATGTCTAACCCTTGGACATTAAAGGATGGGAAAATTACTTATTGGCTTAGTAAATCAACAAAGAATTTTTTTTATTGTTTCTAATTATATGATAATCAGAAGAAATTTGAGACCATCAATTTGAGGTCCAAATTCTGGCTATCATTGCCTTTCACACTGTAGTAACTGTACTCATTAGCTTAATTGGATTTACTTTTTGTTTATTCTTGCATAAAGGGAATGTATTCCAAATACGCCACTGCTGTCTCTTCTTCCTGCCTGCCACAAATGTGTTCTCCTACATCCCTGCCTCTCCAGCCTTCCCAGACTTTATCATGCCTTAACACGACATTTACAAGTAAAGGGAGAAGTCCCTGTCCACTAAAGAATGCCTTGTCCTGTGCTTGCTGCATGACACAAATACTGAGTTACCAGCAGGAGGAAAGGACTTACCTCTCACAGAAAGTGTGCAGGCAGGGAAGTACTTTGGGGTTCTTGTAACGGTCCAGGCATATGCTGCAAATCAGAAACTGCTTGTCAATCTGACGCACCACAGGACTTGGGATGTTGGAGCCTTCACTGGCCATCCTAGACCACTGACATATGGGTCCTGTTCCCTTCTACCCTGCACACTGCTGGAGAGGGGTGGGGAAAAGAAGAAAAGAAGAAAAACAGCTTATAAGCTCCATGAAATAACAAAATGATTGACGAATCCACTCATGCTTTATCCTTATGCAGGAACTCATATTTCTATATGAAACCAAAACAAGAAAGAATTAAACTACTAACATGATTTATCACTGATGAGAGCCAGGGAAACAGCAACATCTACTACATCCCTGTCTGAGCATTCTGGAAAGGTATGCTGCCTCTGGACTGAAAGAGTTACGGGGCTGTCTGGTTTTAAAGAAATCCCATGATAAAAACGTTCTTGCGCCAGTAGGTTCAGCCAGTGCTAACATCGGATTTCTTACATCCACAGTACTGCTGGCAAAACACTCTAACTGGAACTGCACCAGCCAGTCAAATGGCTGCATCACAGACAGAGTTTGAAAATGGTTCACCTAACAATTTTTTTCCCTTGTCGGCACTGGTATTGCCAAAAATATGGTAGATTTTGACTCCAGGAAGCCCCCAAGAAGGAAGCTCCAGAAGCAGCCAGCCCCCGGGAAGGGAATGCTCAAATTCTGCATCACCAGTGGGGATGAGGTCGGCAAAATGAAAATCCTTACAATAAAAGAAACAGAGCAAAGGAGAGGCAGCTGATAGCTACTGAGAATGAGCAATGGTAGGGTGGAGGATACATGAAGCGCATCCAAATAATAAATGCAAGAAAAATGTCATTCTAGGCAGAATTGGTAGAAAGAATCATGTTTCTAGGACTGAGGATTCTTCACAACCTGGCATATAAAGCATGAAATAAAAGGCTAAGAAAAAAGTCTACTAACTGTTAGATTTAAAATCGTAGGTTAAAGGGATGGCAGCAGGCTTGGAACAACTCCTGTCCTGGAACAAGGCACAGGGAGAGAAAAACGTAGGTTCTTTTCAGCTGGAGATACAGATTATAGCCAACAGAATTAATAGCCAACAGAATTAATATGTGAAAAGAGAAGACAGGAAGAAAAGGAATAAAGCAACCACAGAAAAATGTAAAGTGCCTGCTAAAATAGTTTAGGAAAACCTGGCAAGCAGAGTCTCTGGCAGGGTGGCCCAGCAAGAACTCCTCTCCATCAGCATTTCTAGCAGGCTGAAGTGCCGGGAGGCGCAAGCGCAACTCTGTCGCAGCACCGAGTTCTGCCAGACCTCCCGCACCCACAGTGGAACAGGGGCTCCTCTTCTCTGTGAGCTGCAAGCCCAGCTGGGCTTCTTCTCTGCAGGTACACTCCTGAGGGGGCTAACTTCTTCCTAAACAATTTCTACCACTTTTTAGTCACCCATTTCAGACAATTTGAGATCCAGCTTGAGGGCAGATCAGACTTTCCAGGACAGAAACAAGCCCTCTGCTGATCATGCTCATTCAAAGGTCACTCAATTCCATAATGATTTGTGTGACCTGTGTAGCATTTTATTGTTAATGTTACATTAGATCTTCTTCCTGTGCTTGAATGAATGGCACACTAATCTGTCAGTGTTGACCCCATGCTGTTCTTCCTGAGCTGTGTATTTAGCCATGCCGGTATGTTTTACTTACTGCACTGAGCAAGGGCCTGTTTCTAGGATAATGACAGTGATTATGGATCATAAGTCAGCTGTGCTGACTTCCCTGATAACAGGTTCCTGGGGCATCACCTCCGTGCTAGCAAATACAGCAGCATAAAATTATTCACAGTTCAAATTCACCCAACAGCAGTAACTGACATTCAATTTGATGGAAAACACTGATGGCAGGCCCTTTTGTTTCCTTTTTTCCCAAGGAAGGGGAAATTTTTATGATAAAAGTTGCTCTAATACTCATAAAATACCATGTTTTTTCATGACCCAAAAAGTCATGATTTCAGGATTGATAATATTTGCATGTCTTTTTCATCTTTTTTAATATTTTTTAAAAATTTCTTTCCCCATAGTGAGTGAGTACTACATAAACACAAATTATTTTTTCCTATTTAATGCCATAAATCACACAAAATAAACCTTAGGAGATCAATTAGTAAACCATGTTACTTTTAAAAAACTTGAGTTAAAGGTGGCTTTACAAGAAGCGGAACCAAAACACCTGGCTTTTACAAAACGGAGTAGAAAGACCAGACAATCAAATACCCATTAACGTATTCATACATTTGGCAGCATAACACGCAGAACATCAGCGACGTGTTTCAAAATGAAAATTCATTTCGCCACTTACACAGCTGTGTTTGCCTCCCACTCTCCCTCCCGAAACATTAAGGGCAGGGACCCAAACAAAACAGGGAAGATAATCAGAAGCAGGAGGATTTCTTATCAAAAGGAAAGGTTTCCAAATTGGACACACAAACAGTATAATTTTTTTGCTATAGACTGAACACGAACTACTGGAAAAAGCTGTACTTAAGATATAAAAGAATAGATCTTCAGTGAATGCTGCCTGTCATTTAACAGAAGAAAGTTCTCTAGCAACCAGGTATTTTTTGTATTTCATCTTTCCTTTATCAAGTAGAGCTACACCAGCAAATAGTGCTTATACAAGAAAATCTGCTGCTGCCTGAAAAAAATAACATTGATTTAATCTGTTTTTCATCTTAGTGTTTCACATTCCCCGATGTCATTGCAAAATCAAGTAATTATCAGCATTTCATACACAAATCTCATGCCAACCACTTTATTTTTCAAATGCTCACACTTTAAGCTTTGTCAATTGAAGAAACCATTAATGATTCAGAAATAAGTGCTTTTAATATTCTATGTTTTGTCTGAAATGCAGCAGGCCGTGACTGTCATTTATCCCCTGTGCTCACATAAATCAGATTTAAAACATGCACCTGGAAACAGAATTTCATCTGTACATTTCAAGCTCTGGCCGCTACCTGGTACAACAACTTCTTACACAAATGGTCCCTTTAAAAAAATCTTTGGAGTATGAGATTTGCAGGATTCTTCAGTCTCTCTAAGGCAACTCCACCTTTGATGTAATTTTGATGAATGGGTTGTAGCTATGAGAGGGATGATTTTGCCCATTACCTCAATGAAAGCAACTGTACAATCAAAGACCGTTTGAAGGAAGATTTTAGGTAATGTTTTTGAATTTCACCAGACAGTATTTTTTTCTGATTTACTGCTATGCTTGCAACTTAAGTTTTAAATGTATTAGAAGTGGGAAATTTTACAAAGTAACACTACTTTTACAAGAAAAATGTTCTTTTTTTTAGTAGCATCTTGTGAGCTCAAAAACTGCCAGAGAGCTTTTCAGAGGTTCATTATGTCTCACAATCAAAAAAGAGCAGCTGAAGCATGAGCTTCAAAAACAAGGCTATCACTCCTCCATATAGTTACACTTACACTTCGTAATTTAATGCAAAGCCAAAGGACTAGGAAACATTGCACCAAACAAGACATAAGCCCCACCCATTTACCTATAACACACACACACTCAAAACCAAGTTCGCGTTCGCTAAACCAAGTGCAGTAAAAGGTTCTGAAATGTACACCCTTTGTCACTTTTTTGAGGCTCAAGGATCGCTATCTTCCCAGCCACCCCAGAAACAGCATTACTCTTTTTCCTTCTGCTTGGAGATACGACCATCGATTTTCATTTAAAATATACTAGACAGCAAAGAAAGGAGCAAACAATGGCTCTGTAAGCTAGTGGAAAGCTTTGCCCCGCTATGCATGCATGCCTTCAGGAACGAAAGCCAGGGTGCAGCCCCACCCATATGAAATGAACTTCCTATAGCACTGGAAAAGGGGGTAAAGAAAAAAATCACGTTAGGTATAGCAAATAACAGTTCCAGAAGAGTTGTTTCAGGTAAATAGAGACATGTAATAGAAAAATGAACCCTTTCTACAGGTATCCTCAAATGAGCTTTGAAATTCCTGAAAATTCTCTATTAGTTTCCCAGCTGAGAAAAGACTCTGGGGAATCAAGTAACTGTTCACAGGATTTTATTCCTAAAAGAGTAGAATTCTGTGTTACTGATACACTGCTGTCTCTGAAATCCACCCAGCCAGAGCTGCAACTAGCCTGAAAGTACAGCCTGAGGAGAACAAATTGCTTGCAGCTTGTTCATCTTCTTATCAATGGTATTCACAACCTAGAGGGTCTATTCATGCACTATGAATGAATAGGTTTCCAATGGCAACGTTTCCAAAGGAACAGTTAGGCCTCCAGAGACATAAGAAAGGGTGGGGAACCTCAATAATGTTGCTTCAAGGACTGGGGGAGCTGAGGCTTAAAAGTCCTTAAAACAGATAAATCACCTGTCCACAGTCTGTAGGAATAAAGAACAGATTCAAGCCATTTCTAGCAGCAGCCCCCAGATCAGCCGATTAGAACACACTGAGCAAATTAATTATCAGAACCGCCACACAGTTCACTTGTGTAAAAGGCTTGATAAGCTAAATTTGCATTCCTTTCTCTCCCACTCTTGCAATCAGCTTAGTGCCTTGTTTAAAACACAGCAACCCTCTTCATTCTTACAGCATGCAGAAATGTAATGAACGATCAAGGGCCAAAACAGGAGCAACCCAGCAGCAGCCACCAGGAATAACACTGAGCAAACTTGAGCATTCAGACCTACCCATCTTTGTAGAAAAATAGCTTAATCAGTGCAGTGCTGAGGATAAAATCCTTGCAGGGACGGAGCTGCAGTTCCGCAGTAATCCAAACGAACAAACCATCATCTGTTAATATTTCAAGCCTCACGCATAAAACTGTTAAGGAATCCCTATCACAGCACAGTCATTATTAGATGCACAAGAGATTTTGTGCTCTAAGGACTGACGCTCCATTCCATGAAGAGGACAGGTGGAAAGAAAAATGGAAGAATAAGAGGAGGCCCAGTGAAGTCGTCATGAATTTTTTTTTCTCCCTGGGTCATTTACAAGTGGGAGACCCCTTCAGGATTCAAACCAATCAATCTTTATTTAGCACATCTTTTTCTCACTCAGCCTGTGTAGAAAGACTGCAGCAAATGGTGCAAGGGATTGTGGGATGGGGATGCAGCAGAGAGCTGCAACCAGATTCGCTGGGTTTTTTTTTCCTCCCTGCTCAGCAATCAGCTGTTCCGAGGCTCCGCGCAGGGCCATTGAATTTGGTCACCAGAATGTTATTACAGGATTAGCAGGCGGAGACAGCTACCACTGTGCATCTGGCATGTCAATGCAGCTAAGAAATACATATGCAAATATTACTCACAAATCGGAAAGAGGATTTAACTCCAAAGGAGGGAGTAAATATTACGTAACATCCATTACCAGGACAGTTGCCAGAGATAAAATGAAAGCACTTTCGTTTATAAAGAAGATAAAGTTTAACACTTAATGATTCCACACCGATTTTTCCAGGATTCAGGGTATTTCTTGGAACACAATTCTTCCCTGCTCCAACTTTCAGAAGCAACAAAAAAAAAAAAAAAAAAAAAAAAAAAAACAAACCACAAACGCTCTTTGTGTCTCTCCAGATG
Source organism: Machaerirhynchus nigripectus (assembly GCA_013397975.1). Classification (NCBI taxonomy): domain Eukaryota; kingdom Metazoa; phylum Chordata; class Aves; order Passeriformes; family Dicruridae; genus Machaerirhynchus; species Machaerirhynchus nigripectus. The sequence goes on from VZRQ01009566.1 coordinate 262,367, forward strand.
TTTAAAGCAGAAGCAAAGAGCCTCTCCAGAAAACTGTGCTACTGACACACAAACCAGCAGCAGCTTCTTCTACTACAGAGCCGTATGTTTGACCCAACTCAGTCTCAAGTCAAATATTCAAGGCAGCAATTAGTAAACTCATATTCAAGGAATTTGAGAATCAAGGCTAGCAGACTGTTCAACTTTTCTATAAACATTAATGCAAAGGTGTATTATCATAGTTAATCTATTTACTTGCTTAAAATTTTTTTAAAGTCACAGATCAACTCTGATTTTACTAGGCTGTTACCAAAGAAATCAAAAAGAAATTTGGTGCCTGCTATTTTTCAGCTATGCAGAGAAGGTTGTTAAAAAGATGCTTGTGAATACACAGACACCACTGAAGTAAAGCAACACAGAATTAGCTTTGTCTTCCCATATAACAGCTGGTGGGTTTTGCAGACAAGGTAGTATTTGCATCTCTAAATACAGTGTATCTTTTCTTTTGAAAAAACCAAATCGTATGCAAGTATTTCAGCTAACTGAGGCTAACAAAGCTTCCCACAAATAAAAGAACACAAAGCTCCATTTGCATCAAGAAAAAAACACGTGGGGCTTAAATACTCTCTTTGCTACCCTGACTTAATTAGGACAGATATAGTTATTTTAGAAGTTTAAAATGTTGTCCTAAGCTCCTTAAACTCAGTTTCCAGAATATAATATTTATTCCATTCTTGAAATGACAAGCTAAATAGTACTATTAGTCACTTAGTGTAATTGAAATGTAATCTAAATTCCTGTTAAAAATACAAATTCTGCATACATCCTTTAATTTCCACTTGGTGATCATTTAGCCAGATCATTTTATGCATCAGGCAGATCCAGCCTGGTTTCCCTGGACAATGCCCACAGGGCAAAGGCATGTTGTAATCCAGTTTATAACCTGAAATGAAACATCAGGCAGCGTGTGTGAATGTATTAGGGTTTGGGGTGCCTGTGCCAAAATACTGCCCCTTATGTTCCCTTAACATGCGCTGAACTCAGTCAAAGAGAGAGCACAAGGTGCTTCATTTTAGCTCCAACATTCAGGAGCAGCAGGCATCTGTGCAGCAGAATTCACAGTTTAAAAAAAGGCCAGAGATTTCAGGCAAGTTTTTTGAGAGGTGGGTTTTTTATGTTTGGTTCAGGAATTTTTTTTGTTTTCTTTTTAAACTGTCTGGGAAATCCCTTATGCAAAGAACAAGCAACAGATTTCACTCCCACAATGAGAAGATCCAAGGCCTTTTGTTTCTGCCACTGGAACAAAGACACTTAAAACAAAAATCAAGTGAGAAAATTCAGGAGTGGCACCCCGCGGAACTGAAGCAGAAGACTGTCGGACAGAAGCATGCAGACATCATTTAGTTGCTTGCTTTCCATGTTCATTTCAAACACCGCATTTACATACACTAAAACAGAATGACCAGTATCACTCAAATTACTATTTCCATTTATGGTCAGTGGTAAGGACTGCATACCCCTCAAAACAGAACCGACCCCATAACATACCTCATGGCCAGAGGAGACTGCTGGAGCCACAGCTGCAGCCACTCTCACAGGGATATACACCTCCAAATGAGAGATTGCTTCAAAGTGCTGGTTTTTTATAATTAACTCTGAGAAGTTGCCTGCTGACAATGAGCTGATACTCCACAAATTATCCTCCTTCTTCAACAAAACAAAAACGTGCTACTGTGGCAAGCAAAATGAGACAAAAGGCATAGCATTTCCCTGAGATTTTTCTTGTTACATGTTGATATGTGGGTTTCTTCTTAGTGAAGAGGAAATGGATTCATAGCTCCGGGAACACTCTTGCACTTTACCCCCATAGCCGTTACAACCAGACTCTTTGTAATAGGTTTATTGTATGTGCGTATGTCTTTTGTGCTGGGAGATGGTCATTATATGCTTTGTTTTGTTTGTTATTTTTCTGTTCTTAAGTTAAAAAAAAATAAGCTACTTTTCCTCAGAAAATTGCTGCATTTCATTGTTGCTGTTGACTTATCTGTGTCACTGCTGACTAGTGAAGAAAGTTTTGGAGAAGAAAATACATAGTACATGCCATCTTTGTAGTGCCATGGAAGTGCCATGATGTAGCTTCTGTTGTCATCATCTGTAAATGTCCTGGGTTTTGAATAACTTATTCTTTTCCCTGTTTCAAACATAACCTGAATTAATATCCTTAGGGAGGCCATAAATAGTAAGCTACAAAACCCCTCACAGTTAACTTACAGGTCATAGGTAGATATTGGTATCTTCCCTAATATTAAGTAAGTCATCCAAACCCCCCAAGTTAAGATTAATGGTCTGCACTGAAGCCTGTACTATAAACTGACTGAACAAAGAGTAGTCTAAGTCACCCTCCTGTGCAAAAGAGATTTTAAGGTCAGCACAAAAAAAATTATTGGGTTAGTTCAAACTAAATGACCAGCTAATACAGTCATGGCAGTTAAGGCTGACTGAAAAGTAAGAGATGTGAGAGACCAGAATCAATTATGCAAAGCTAACATGCAGGAAATAAGGATTAGTCTAGGAACCCAAATGTAGGAGAGGATGGGCTGTTACAGCCATCACCCAGCTCCGCACACCCCTAATTTGACCCTGGTGCCAGGAGAGAGAGTGGGGTGAAACAGCCAAGATTTGTCATTGTGTAGCCATGCCTACACCAGGAATCAAGGGGCCTTAGTCTTCCTCATGAGCCAGTGGCCTTTACCTTTCCCCACTGTGGCTGTGCACCCATGCAGATCCAGCAGCTTCCAGAGAGTAAGTGCAACTTCCAGCCCTCACTCCACATCCTCCAATAACCCAGGCTGTAGCTCACACTAGCTGAGAAAATCAACCGCTTCCTCCCACTGTGGAGGGCAGAGGGCACGTCTGCCCCAAAACGAGCTCTGCTAGGTCCTGGTTCCTCCCCACCAGCCACAGCCTTGAGCCATGGTCACTCCCTCATCTCATGATCCAGCAGAGCAGATGCTTTTTTCCAAAGCTTGTGACCCAACACAAGGGATTTGTCATAGCCTGGGAGGCAAACGACTTGAAAGGTTTGCCTGGGATGTAATGCTGGGCTGCTGGAAACTTTCCCAGCAGCCCAGCATCCATCCTGTGACTCTGCCACCTTCTTCTATTTCCATCTACCTTCTGCTTATGCCTGGTTTAGCTTGCCAAGGTTGCGGCTTTTGCAGCACAACTGCAGCATGGCTGGGACAGCCTGGCCTCCCTGCTCAGCCAGCCTGAGCCTCTCTGGCAGGACAGCGCTTCCTACTTCTCTCTGCTACTGAAGCTGCAAGTCAGGCAGCACCAGACACAAACTGCTTTTCTCCCCTCCATGTTATTCTTTTTGTTGCCCCTTTTGGGTATTTGCCCTTGAGGTGGCTCTGCAATCACCAGAAACAAGCTCTGTATTCCATCATTCCTTCTGCATGGCAATGGGCTCACCTTCTGTACCACTGTCAGATGCAGATGTCATGAATTACGTTTCTTTTAAAAGTTTTCAACTGCTAAAGGCACAGGAATAACAGGAATAGAAGCCACTGCTACAAATTAAAGCCTTGCTTAATAGTGTTACATGTTTAATGATTTGTTCCTTTTTTCTTCCTCCTTTCCCCAGCCTGTAATCAAAGCTTACAAAAGGGTAGGCACCTGAAACATGGGTGGACCTCTTAAGACATCAACATACTAATGCTTTATACTCCAGTTTGTAGAGGGAAGGTTATGGCTGGCATCTAATACCCACTTTTCTTCTCTCTCCTCATCCCCAAAACTTTTGCCACTGCAGAACCCCTTCTCCACCACCCCTTGGAGGTGAATAGTCCTGCATCTATCCCCAGAGACCCCATCTCCTAGCTGTCCTGTCCTTGGAAGGAGAGAGGACCTGCTGGTGCCTGCCCTGCACACACCAAAGGACAAGTCTGGCAGGTTAGAGCTTGTGTGATCACGCAATCATCACCAACTGAGAGGCTATTTGTCTGTCTGTGGTTTTCAGGACCTCATTTTGGGTCAGGGTCTTGCACAACAAATTACAAAATACACTGAACTGGAACACACTGAATTTACTGCACATGCAAGGACAATGCCTGAGTGGGCATCCATGAATCTTCACGCAAATAAGCCAAATTCTCAAAAATGAGATTTCAGAGAGAAGGGGTAGGAAATGAATGGAAAAGGACATACCAAGGGAAATAATACGATAAAAGTGTCAGGTTAAATTGCAGCATCAGAACTGTAATTTAGGGCCCTTTCCATGTTTAATAAAATGTCATATTCTCAGGTGAGCTCCTAAAAAAATATGCAGTGAGGTTTGTCGAAGTAATTATTTCAGAGGCTAGATGTTGTGCAGTCGTAAGTAAAAGCATTTTAAATTATACATTTGCCATCCAAAGCAGTGAGTCAGATCACCCTTACAATTGCACATTTTTGACTCTCTAGGTCTACCTATTTTGTGGACGCTGACAGATCTCTGTTCAGCCTTTATAGGTATACACAGGCTCAAATAAAACCAAGCTGAACTGACAAATAATTAAAACTGCACCTCAAAACACTGCTGCTTCCATAAACATCAGCTGTGAAATGCTACTTGAAAATAAAAGCACTCCATGAAGATTCCATACTAATTACTGTTAAAACTTCCAGGAGCAGGAAAACAGGCAATAGAGCAAAAAGAAGGAGGTTAATCAGGAATCTATTTGGAAAGCGGTCCCTGGTCTTTTCCACATACTGTTAGATATAAGGTATGTTGAAAAATGCTCTAGGCATTTTCTTCAGAGTTGCTGAGCAACGGGGAAAAAAAGTAAAAGCAAGCAGAAAATGCTCAGTGCTTTTGGTACTGAACTGTGTGGTGAAGATTGTAGAGATTATCCCCTCCACTCCCTCCTGAGACTGGATCTGCCCCACACTGCATGTCCACTGCAGGTCTCCCTTAGGGGAGGTAACACACACCAAGTGCTGGAGTTTAGTCACATATTCTCTGATGACCACCAAAAAGTTCCTCTGTTGTTTCCATTTACTTCCGTAGGATTTTGGTGAACCAGCATGAAGTTCACATCAGCGAGGGAGAAGGCAGCACTCAGCAATCACTACAAGCTACGTAACTTCTTCACAAAATTAACTTAGAGAGTGCCAACCCTTTAGAATGTTTTTCTTGCAGCCCTCAAAAATCCCACTTCCCATCAAATACAACATATGAAATACAAACCAGGAGGAAAAATACCCAAAACACCTTAGGTGTCTCACAGCAAGAAACAGCAGATAAAATCTAAGTATTAAAAAAGCAAAAATTGAGGCAGAAAGGGAAGGAATTATCATCTTCTTAGCACAAAAACACATACTGGGAGAAGAACTAAGAAGGAGGGAAAAAACAGCAGGCTGAGATCGGGCACACATCCTCTGCAACACTTATATATTGTTTAAAAAACAAAATATTGCTTGCTGCACCTCCATATTTACCTTAGCTGTTGAACAGAACCCACCTCATTTTCTTGTCCACAGCCCAGCAGCGATGTTACCTTCTATATCTGCCAAGTCTTCTTCTGAACCAAAATATCTTTGAAAAATGCAGCAATAACTCTACACATTTATATTGTCCTTGATTTCACAGAAAACTTTGCTCAAGAGTTAAGTGGCAGGCAAAAGTTTACCCAGGCAGGCTCTTTATGTTGGCAAATGTGCAATGCTGTGCTTTCACAGCAAGTAGGTAAACACGTGGCCGTGTGCAGCAGGTAGACTGGCAGCACCAGCAGTAGTGAGAAACAATGTCAGGACAACCTTGGCAAAAGGAGCTCTGTGGGTTTGAACAATGGTTGTGGCCACAGGAGCTGAACAGACCAAACAACCATAGCAAAAAGCCATCTACAGCTCTCAGTGGGAGCTCGAAGTGCTCAGAGCCCGAGTGTGCGGGCTGTGACGCTGTGTCCTCCACCTCCGCACTCACAGGGACACTCATATTTGACTTCCCAACCGTCAGCTCCAGCAGTTCAGAACTTGGAAACACCCAATCACTGAACTTCACCCAGTAAACATGTCCTTCCAGTCCTCAGCAAGGACACTCATTTGCTGATTGCATGCCAGCGCTCCTATTTAAAGAACTGTTGTTATTGGAAATAGCTGAAACCTTTCTACAGCAGGGATTAAGTGCTCCCTGCACCTTGTGCCTTGCCTGCAGAAATGTATCCACTCCCTGCATGTGCTTCCACAGCAGAGTTTTACCAGCCACAGTAACGTGTTATCTGCCTGCAAACCCCTGAGTGGGCAGCATCCCCACACAGTCCTAGTCCTACCCCAGCTCAGCCCAGGTTTTACTCAAGCCTTCTCCCTGAGGTACAAGGTTTTATACATGACACAAAGTTGTCTGCCTTTATCCTTCATCTCCAAAAACAACTTTCCTAAGCTTTCTCTTAGACTGCAGGTTCAGGCCAGATGCCCAAGGCCCTCATGGGGCATTGCCAGGCTGCTCATAAGCGAATGCTCAGCTCTGATGCAGGTCAGATTTCCGCAAAAATTACATTCTCAGGAGACCTTGTACGTACACTCCTGCATAAATATCAGTCTTTTCAACTGGCATCACAACTTAGGAAGCAACAGCTAATGAAGGAGCAATAAAGCAGAACCACTCATATGCCACAATTTTAAGACTCTCCCAAGACGAACTGGGATATACAGGACATTCATTTCTCCATTAAAAGATATCCATTTTACTTTACAGGAAAACCAGTACATTTTTGTGTACATGAAAAGCAAATTAGGGGACAGTACAGGAAACTATAATAACCATGTGACTGTATCTGCCTGTTTAAACAAAAAAACACTTGAGAAAAAAATGGCATCAGGACAGATAACATTATTGTCTTAGATCAACCACATTATAATTTGATTTGTGATAGCACCTGGAAAACTCTTTCAAGTACCAGAATCCTGCTGTGATAGGCACCTGCTACACAGCACACAAGCTCCTGTGCAAACATAGATAGTCCACATCTTAAGGCAAAACAGTTAGACTGTTGCTATTTAACTGTATCTGTGACACTTTCACTACAAAGTAAGTTCTCATAGCCAGCCATTTATTTAGATATGGACTATCTTGGTAAAAAAAGAGGTGCAAGACAGTGGCTTACACAGCACGAATCTCTTGCAGTCAGGAATAGGAGCAGATCTTAAAAATCTCTTTCCTTTGCAAACTCCATGAGTGCATGCAAGAACTGCCTGAGATTTTAGAAGCAGTCCCTGTGATGACTGTGACAAGATGCACCATGTTGTTACTGAAACAGATTATACATTGTAAGTGATAAAACCCATGAGAGGTGTATGTAAAGTAACCAGCTGTAAGCACTGCTGTTACAAGCAATTGAGAAATCCTAGTGGAAAACCAGTTACAAACAGGACACAGAGACAGCCCTACCTCGGGTACTGAACTTCTCTAACTCAGATTCCAGAGTGAACAGCTCTTAGGATGTATTTCAAATAACTTAAATGCTTTTGGAAGCTTGATGAAACAGTAGTCATTAGGTTTTTGGCAGGTGGAGCCCGCTGTCATCTTGAGTTTAATTTTATTCACAATTTATTGTTTCTTCACTATTTGTATCTACTGCTTTTTACTATTCCTTTTTACTGGTCACAGAGAAGCCTCTTTTGCAGATGCCAGTAATGTGCTAGATAATTCTTCACCCTATGAGCTGTGAAACCCATTGTCTGGCATGCTACAGTTGTTAATATTTTACAGACATTCCAGAAGAGTGGGACAAATTTATAGTGAATAAATTGATTAAAGACACCACCTCTACCAGGAGCAGAACTGGAGCCACAAATCACTGAATATAAGAGATAATTCTGAAGAGTACCATGATATCTCTGATCCATTCTTATGCTCTTCTGTAGGCATCTACTGTCAGCAGCCATTCAAATTACAAGGCTAGGCTAGATTTACTTTTGATTTGACTCAGACAAACCTTCAAATTACTCAGAGAAGACATCACAGGAGCCCTCATAGTAGCCACTCCCTTTTGGCATAGTTAACGGACATTAATGGCTCTACAGGGCTGCTTCTATCACTTTGCAAAGCTGGCTCATTTAGGGATGTCAGGTGAAAAGGAACCCTCAGACATCTGCCTTTTACACCACTGCAGCATGAGGAATGCCAGTCAGGGCCACAGACTACAATCCTTTTAGCGGCTACAATCCTTTCAAGTCACACAAACAAGACTCCCAACAAGGCTAAGCGACTAATCATCACCCCAAGCAGAGAACCCTTTCATAGTGAATACATCACTAACCCAGCATTTCTTTTCCCCCTTCCTCTTACCTTTTCAAATTTACTTTATCCTTAAGAAAAAAAGAGACTTCCGGTGGTATTTCCTTTTTCTGGTTGCTCTCCATAGGGACTCTGCATTATTAACATCTGCATTAAGCCATGTCAGAGAGCTTGGGGAAATCATGCCTTGATTTCACTATCCTGGTTCTTCTCATTTAAAAGTTGCCCACCTCCATCATCAGAGGTCCCTCCCAAGGGTGCAGATCTTCAGAGCAGACCTTCTGCATGAGCTCATCCCAGAGGTGAAGCAATGATGGTTGTTCAGAGGGTAAAGGCCATCATTCAGGAGCACAGATAAAAACTCATGCCAAAAGTTAAATATGGGAAGAAACCTTCCTACTTTTACCATTAATTGTATTTAAGACTGTGTAATATGTCAGCTGATAAGACAAACAAAAATTTTAAACTGTGCAAACAGAGGAAATGGAACTACTCTTTTTTTTTTCCCCAGATCCACCTTATATATCCAAATATTTTTTCATGCTCTAATCTAGTCTGGGTTTTTCATAATTTTTATAGGATAGAGTAGTAAAAAACTAATTAGAATGAGGAACATAAGGAATGAGGGGGTTCTCTGCCTACACAAAACATGTAGTGCAATTCTTATAAAACAGTCCTCCAATACTTAATGTCTCCTTTTTTCTGTGTAATAAAGGGTTGCACTTCTTTCCTCTGAGAGATTTTAAGTAAAGGCTTACTTTTGTAAATTAATGAAAAATTATTTGTCTTTAATTAGGAACTAAGTATCTCAGAACATGTTTATATTTTACAATCAAAATTCATTTCCAGCTGGTTTAGATGCAAGACAAAAAGTTATCACTGCATATTTGATAAATAGAATGACATCTTCATGGTGCAACACTTAATTTTATCTCTTTCTTATGTTTTCTGAGCTGAGATGCACAAAGATCAGTTGCTCCCAAAACTACACAGAGCAGACTAAGAATAAGGTAACAAGAGAAGAACCAGTTCTTTGCAGAGGGTCCAGTAAAACTTAAAAGCACTATGAAAAGACCACATATTAACCAATATTGTAGTACTGTGTCAGAATAACACTCAGGACAAAAAACCCACTCATGGGTTATGAAAGTAATCTGTGGCTCTACCTGACTTTTTGGCCTTAGGTTTCCTAACTTCAGCACAGAGCAATTACTTGAGTTCTAGATATCAAATTAAATCTGCTTCCAAGATGAAAAATATGGAAACAAAACAAACCAACTCCTGCAGAAGCTTATCTTGTGAGAGGTAATCCCTGAAGGTTTACAATAACACTTCCACCAACAGAGGGATTACAGGAGAGAAAGTTGCAGAAAGGAATTTCACGAATACTGTTTCCTCACTGGAAAAAGAAAAGAAAAAGCAAAAGCAAACAAAAAAACTGCGCAAATACAGAGAAACCATGTCAGCTTTTCCTCTTCAAGAGTTTATGTATGCTGTAAATGGCTTGTTCCTCAGTCCCCCATTTTTATTCCTGGGGGTCATTTTAGGTCCTGAGGAATTTGTAGGTAGTGGGATTTACAGTATTTGCAACTTACAGCTGTTCTCAGAAGAACCGGGGGGCCCTGAAGATATCATTGAACCTGCTGGCACCTGCTCTTTTGGAAGTCCCATTTCTCACAGAATATGCAAGTTGTCCAGTAATACAGATAATGGGCCAAATATGGCTGGGGCTAAATATGGGACACATAATGTCTCTCCAAGGACCAATACAGAGATTTATGCATTCAGAGGCACACAAAACCCGTAATTGTTGGGATCTTCTCAAGAGCATTTCCAAGTTCAGCATAATCCTTTGAGTGCAACCTGTGGTTGTTGTTCTGTAACTAATTGTTTCAAGCGTATTTGCTCAAGATTCCATCACTACTTTGGAGGGCTTTCATTCTGCAAAAGGTGCAGGAGCATTTTGCACTTTCACGTTTTCATACTAGTCAGAGTAATGTAGTTCAAAATAATCTGGACACTGTTCTTTTCTTGTTAAATCAATTCATGAGCACTTCACAAAACACACTGGTAGATACAGTGCACCTTCAAGCTCACAAATAACCAGGTTCTGCTGAACTTTGATGTAGAAAGAGGCAGGCACAGTATAGATCCTTGCAGAAAGATTTTTTTAAGCAATCAGTCCAGGCATGGCAAGTTTCCAAATTACAAGTTCGCTGAAGGAGTAGCCTCAAAACTAGCATTCAAAACTCATGGAGAAAAAGGGGCAGCGGGGATTGTCTCTCTGTGGTTCCAGAACTACAAGAAAAAAAATCAAGAACAGGAGCTCATGGCAGAACAAAACAAATAGCTTTCCATGACTAAAGAACAGAAAGTCACCCATAAATAAACTGATCATACACATGTTTAGGCAGACTAGTAACACTAAGACAAATAAATCCATACTGGATTAGGAGTAAGCAAATTGCTGAACATTCATCTCAAGCATTTAAAATCTGATCAAAATTAATTGCATCTACTCCAATCTTTATGTCTCTTTCACAAAGAGCATCCACCTTGGCATAAGGACTGAAGATCACCATCCACCTAGTTTAACACTCCTACAATGCATCCAAAACTGATAATATTCAGATGGTTCTAAAGTGAGACTGAGTAATACTTTTACACATGAGCAAAAGTGCTGACCATAAAAAGCAGAGTTGTTTGGAGTTCTTCCGGGGAACATGAAGTATATATGTGATTACAGTAAATTTTTAAGTCATTTCTCTTCTCCTAGTGGCACGGCATGTTCTTAAGTTATTATCGCCTAGATTTAATATTTAACAATAAGCCATCACACCCATTTCAGCATGAGTTTCTTTTGATGCTTGTGTTAGCAGGGTCACCATGTAATGTAAGAAGTGCCAGAATACATGCTGCTAACATTTTTCACATGTCTATGATTAGTCTCCTCTTAATTTAGCTGTGCCTCTTTTAACCCTACTGCAACTAGATAGTGGCCAGATGGATAGAGCCAGCCAACATCTACCTGCTACACCTACCTGTTCAGCACCTAAAGAACTATATTCTATTTGCATTTCCGATTTCAATTCTTCCTTTTGAATGGGATTTGCCTTTGAGTTCTTGCCCTAAAGTCCAGCTAGCAAGCAGGAAGGCTGCCTGGTTGCTGGCAGACTGCTCAGCTGACTAGATCCTTGGCTGTCCCTGTAGAGGACATTAGTGACGTGTTACATCATTGATATCACAGTATGGTATTCCAGTCACAAACTGTTAATTCTGATAAACTAAATTACTGACTTCCAGCTAAAATCACCTTTCAGAATAAGTAATGCCCAATACAAACACCACCCACCCCAATTATTAGAAGGGGCAACATGCAATGCCAAGGTATGTCTACAGATTGTGGACAGAAAATGTTTAGACAGTCTGTGTTAGAAAACAAAGGCAAATGCCTTTAATGTTATAATAGATACAAAAAATATTTATCTATTTAAACCACAGAAATAAAATATGGTCTTTATAGAAATAAAACCATTCAGAAAGTTTGACATAAAATGCATTTTCATTTTTCCAAAGGTCAGACTGAGTTTTGGTCAGTGGAAGGTGATCTTTATTTCAGCTGATCACAAACGAAGAGGGAGGAAAAGAGATCCTGTGCACAAAACAGGAATTCCTCCAAATTTTATTCGTTAAGTGTTTCCAACCAAGCAGCTCTTTCCTTTACAGACATATAATACAAACCTCGCAGCACACCAAGGGACTGCCTCCAACCCACTCATGTCCCATAACAAATAGAAGAGCAAGTCCAATTCTAACAGAAGGAGCATGTCTTGAAAAGTAACTTAGCAAAAATGGAGATATAGAGAGGTGAAGTCCATTCATGTGACTGCTAAGCCCTGTTCTTTTCCATCCACTCTTTTAAAAACCTCTAAATAGTCATTTCCTTTCCAATATTGATTTCTTTCAACAAATATTGATTTTTTTTTCCAGTCTAGTCTTTTTAACAGCTCATGCCATGCATTTCCCATGGTTAGCTCTCCTCACCTTTTTTTTTTTTTTNTGCAGTCTCCGGAAATAGCATATAATTATTGATAATTATAATTTTGGTTGAAGGTGTCAGCCAAGTATAACATTTGCAACAGTGGATTGCAATCTGACAGTCACTGGATTTCTTCTATAACTGAAAAAGGCAAGTTCATGTATGCTACCCAGCAAAATATGGATGGGCAGAATTCCAGGAGAAAATTTTTAGGGCTTTGGAATTAGTGGCATTTTACAATACAGACTACTGCATTGTCCTGAAGACAACTAATAAATCGAAAGTGTTATTCCCTTATAGAATGCAATTGTATTAAGGAACATTCTTTATAAACTGAACTTATTATTTTGAGTCATATATGCTTGCTGCTGTGTATAAAAAAATAGTTCAAACTAGCTACACTTGTACCCTCAGACACATTTAATTCTGATAAGACAATATGCTTGCTAGCAGATCAAATCAAAGGCTTTTACATGTGGCTCAAGGATTTATCCTAACCTACTGTACATTGTGCCTTTGTTTTTATAAAAATAGTTCATGTGTCTAGACACACTATTACATGTTCCTGCAAAACTGTGTATGTTTAGTACTTTATGCAAATGATTAAATTTCAGCTTCAGCATAGTAATGCACAACACTTTGTTCTCTGGATTAGAACATCCAGTACCTTCTCAGTTAATTTAATTCCTTAGTTTTCCTCAAAGGAATCAAGAGCATTGCTGTGTTTACATAAGCTGTCCAAATTCTAGTTTTGTTATGAATTAATGAAATTCCATCATCAGGCAAGGACAGGCCCAGCATGTTTTCATGATGGCTTCAAGCACCAATTATCTGGGATTTTCCAGTAAACAACCTGACCTTCAAGCAAAAACTAGGATTGCCAGAGAAAGAACAGTATCATGGGCTGGGGAAATCCCCCAGCAGAATTATCGTCTTTGTCCAGGTAAGGTCTAATGTTCCAAATGCTCTGCATGCTGCTGGACATAGCAGAATTCAGACAGCACTTGCATATGCCACCAGACCATGGACACTGCTTGTCTCAAATCTAGCCTCAAACCTAAGAATTCATGAAAAATCAATGCTGTGAAAAATCAATGCTGTGACAAAGATGAACTTTTAAGACACACACACCCCCACCACCCCCCCAAAGCCTTAAATGCATCCATGCTTCTTCTAGTTTTTATTCTGTGTCTGGAAGGATACATTCTCTGCCTCCCTTTACAAATTACATAAAGAAACCAAAATATTTTTCCCAGTTGATTGAAATAATTGTTTCCATGGTTTTCATCCTTCCCTCTTCCCAGAAACCCTATAATCAAATCTAGAATTGGTTCTGTCATAAAACCCACTTAATGTTTCCTCCTGGCCCTTGAGCAGCATGTGTTAGTGATGCTCCTTGAAACAAAGTTTTGTTTAGCCTTCTCCCTGAGGAAAGATGTAATTACTAAAGGCCTATGAAAGCCATTTCTCATGAAAAAGGGTTAATCTCAAGGACTGAAATGAACCCTGAATGAAGAAAACCCAAACCTGTTCTTTATAACCAAACTGGGGGCACTGCAGGTCCAGATTAAACATGAGAGTTTCTTCACCACTCAAGTTTGTTAAATGTTTTGCCGAGAAGTTTGAGGAAACCTTTGGTTTATGGTAGGCAGTTTTGGATGAGGGCCAAAGTACAGAAGCCTTATTTCATTAGACTGATTCCTCCCCCAAACTCTCTGGAAACAGGGAATACCCTACTCTTTCTGCTGGCTTTGTTTGCGAGCAGGATGATGCAGTCCCAAGACCAGGTACAGTTGCTTTCTGGTACTTTCTCACTATAACCAGAGTTTATCTCCAGGCTTTAGACACCATCCATAAAATTATGGAACTAGCTTGAAAATAAATATGTTTATACAGATTTTAACAAAACAAAACTTTTAATATGCTTTTCAAGCCATACAGTTTATATTCCCAAGTTTATTAAAAATATTCACATTATCTAGAAGCTCTCATCACTATTACTAGTCAATTTAATTTCAGTTTTCACACAAGCAGCAATGTGGAATTTTAAGGGAAAAAACCTCTGATTATTAGATCATAATAGTTAGCCACAGACTACTATCTAGATAATAAATCCAGTGCCCTCAAAAAATCCAAGACTGGGACAGAAAGCAACTTTTCTTAAGCCACATCCTTATCAAAGAAATACTTATTTAGTCATTGTACTTTCAGAACAATTTTCTCATTTGTCCCCCTGCAAATGAACATGTATGTCATTGTTTTGGCCTGGTCAGTGTTTGAGTTCAGGGTGATTTTCTTGGTCTATTTCTTGTTTTATTCTTAGTATATTACCTGGGATATTATCTATAATTATAAACCCTTGTTTTTACTTAAACCTATCAATCTGCCTGACAGTCAGCATAGACTGCATTTTCAAAACAGTAAAATGAACTAAAAGAAGAGTAATCAACCTATCTCAATAACCTGTGGAGAGCTATGCACCAGGTAATGGCTCAAGTTACTCCTCACATAAACACAACAGCATACGGAAATATTAATGCCAGCTTCCAGCTTCAGAAAATGAACAACTCTGAAAAGTAAACTGTCTCTCCTAATTAGACCTTGGCATTGTCCTCTCAGATTTACAGAGTCATTATTTTGCTTTGAATAAACATCACTATTTCTTTCCTAGGCAAACTCCTTGGTTCTGTTTCAATTATTTCTTTTAAATATTAAAGAACAGGAAACATTTGTTTTCCCTTGTCACATCCTGTCCTCTTTACATAGCATCACACAGTCCCCTTTGAAACGCCTGCTCTTACGGCAAGCCTGACATGCACAGTTCAATCAAAACATTTGCTATTGTCTTTTGCCAACTACAAACAAATTTCTGCACAAACACTGAAAAGGTTTAAAGGTTTCGACAGCCATCTAAAGCCGAGCTAACACGACTGTCAAAGAAAGGTGGTGTCAAACTGCTCGGCTTCCCCGCTACCACCCTGACTTAAAAAAGAAAAAGAAAGACAAAGCAATTCACTCATTCACAAAGCAGAGCTCCTGGCAAGAGCGCACTCGCTGTAAAACCACTGCTCTCACAAAATACTCGAAAGCAGAAAAAGCACACGAACAGTTAGAGATGAGTGCAAAAGGGTAACTTACATTATTTAGAAAGACAGTGGGAAAGGACTGCTGCAGTTTCTTCGTTATTTTACACTGCTGTTGGCAGAGCAGACAACCAAAAAAGTTCACCTAAAGAAATCCCTCCTTTTAATTCTCTCTCCCCCAGTTCATTTACTCTGGAGTCTCTCAGCCTGAAGAGATCCGACAGTCAAAAGTTTATCCCCTTGTATTTCCGAATGATATGGCCGACTTTCCTTGGACACATACCAATGATGCAGTAAAAATAGACAAAACGGGGGGGGAGGGAAGAAGCAATCTAGCTTGAGCCTGAATCTTCTTAACTCAGTGTTTTCTGTAAAAGCTGCTCTTATGTCAGAAGATCCCATTCCTACCCTAACTTGCAGAGCACTGAGTCATCCATCTGGTTTTCATAAACTGCAAATTACAGGCAAACCAGGGAACATACACAGTCCAGTTTTAGCAGAACTCCCCAAGCATCAGCCTTACAAGTAACCAGAGGTACAAAGGCTTTGAAAATAAACAGCTGGCCCCATGCCGGGATGGTCTCCCGTCTGCAGATGCCTGACTGCTCCCCCAGGCAGCGTCCAGCAGCCCAGAGCACCACCCACCACTCAAAAAAGTGGCAGCCGGGTCCCCACACTCCCCGCTGTGGAAACAAACCGACCTTGCAGCCCTCCCTCGCTCCCAGCACAAACAGCCTCTCTGGAAAGGGGCAGGAAAATCCAGTGCATTATATGAAATCGTTCAACAGTTTAGCAAGTCATTTAGAACAACCTGTTTTTTATAAACAGGGAAGTGAATGCTGATCCCCTTACATCCTCTAAATGCTTCCAGGTGGGAAGCAAATCTAACGTGTTCGTAGGTTTTGTTTTGGTGGGGTTTTTTCCCTACTAAGGCAACTCTCAGAGCTAGTGGACAGCTGCTTAATAGGGAACTTCTGGGGTGGTTCAAGCCATTCATTACAAGAATGAACATTTCTTTCAAAAGTATCAGAAACAAAGTTTTGATACGCACCCCATGAAAGTCCATGACTCAAAGCCCCCAAGCCCCTTTCAGCCCCTATTTTCATCTATTTAAAGGTCTATCGCCCTGATTAAATTCAAGTACCAAAGGCTTAAGGAGTCACCTATATTTTTGGATGCTTCATGGCTTTTGTTTCAGGACTGAGGAACTTTTTTTCCCAATTAAAAAAAAAAGAAAACAATTTTATGGTGGATAAAAAAAGTGTTGCCATTGCTTAAAATTCAAGTTGTTGCTATCTGTATGTTCTTTGAAATAACAAAGTTTTATTTATTTGTTAGTTTTAGCAGAGGACTTTTTCAAGCTTCTCTATTGGGAATAATCTTACTCTGGTTGAACAGTGAGACTCTAAACAAGGCAGCTTTCACTAAAGCATCGGTGAATCAGTACAGTGAGTCATTAACAAAATAAAAACACCATTGTAAACACCCGGCCTAAAAGTCCTGAGCCTTGTCACTTGCTCAGTTTTTCATCCTGGCACAATCAGGATTGTGCTGATTGTCTACTCATCCTGTACCTGGATCCAGGAATGACACAACTGGACTGTTAAAGCCAAAAGCAGTTGAATGAGTAAAAAAATCCCAAAAACAAACAAGCAATCAACAACATCAAAAAACAACACCAAACCCACAAAACAAGGCTTTTTAGTCAGTAGAAGCAATGGAGGAAATTATGAATTAATCTTTTGTGTTTATTTTTGCCTGTGCTGACACAATTCCTTCCAGTATTTGAATAACTCATTGAATAATTTCAGTCACATCAGGTAGAGATCCCAAAGGTATTATATTCCTACAGCTTTTGTGAAAAAAAGGCAGCTGTCCAGATGAGTGACATACAATCCAGTGATCCAGTGTAAAAGGCTTCACATGAACTCAGCTGTATTATTAGACACCAAGGCACCCCACACAAACAAGAGGTCTATGAGAACAGATTTCATGTGCCCTACGGCTCAGCTGCTACCAAGGTTGGACAACTTTGCCTACGTTCTAGCATTTTTCATCTCTTCTATTCTGTTCTCCTGTCAAGGTAGTAAGCAGCAAAACACGCAAAATGCACAGATGTCTGCTGAAGCAAATAATATTATTTTTTGAATCAGCAATAAGCAGGGTTTGGTAACAGTTGAGTTACTCTCCCACTTAGTAAACAAGTGGGATGAACTGACTACCTCAAGTTTTTTAGTGATACTTTCCATGATACCAAAGAACCTGATCCTGGTAGAGCAGACTTACACGTTTGGGGACAGAAATTATTTCATGGGCCACAGCAGAGTAGTCCTTGTGTGGTTTTCTTGGCATGTAGGTCTCTCCCCAGTGTACAAGGACAAGTTGAATGACTGTTATCTTTGGAATAAGAATGTTCTTTTTGGTGAGACATGGTAATAAAGAAGAGAGTAAGTGGAAATAACCACTTTCAGATTGCGATGCTTGTGCTGACTGAAGTTTTTTCCCCCAAAGGAGCAAATGCATTCATTCCCACTGATCTCTCAGGTGCTCTTCAATATATCTGTTCTCTCAAAAATACAGTCAATTTACATCAAAGGTGGCTTTCACAAATAACAATTCCACAAGAAAACCTCAAGAAAATTCAAAATTCAAAAATAGAAGTTAAATTTTAAATGACCCTTCATTTTCCAGGCTCAGAGGATCATTCTTATTCACTAACTTTTTCTCCTTTTCTTTCTTGTATTTTTCATTTCCTCTTTTATCTCATCCCTATGAGGTACCAACAGCCTACTGTCCATACATAGCTCCTGCCTCCTGCATGTCCCCTCACTGTTACCTGGACCAAAGGCATCATTTGATGCTCACATTCTCACACTCTGTCTCTGTGAATTTTGGGGCAGTCAAGCATCATGTTCCTACTGAGCACAGGGATCCTAGCTTTCTGGAGAAAAGGAGATGGAAGATATTCACCACTTTGATGGTGAGAAAATTTACTGTAGAAAGCTTCATACAGAAAAGACTACAACAAAGAAGAGATCAGATAGGAAAAACAACTTGCTAGGAGCATTTTGTCTTCTCAGGAAAACGGCAGCTTCCATTCAGGATATTTTTCAAATGACAGCTACAAAATCACCCTGTTATTTTCCATATTGATTTTTCACCAAGATCAACTATGTTAGCAATATTAATAGGACAAGAGTGGAGTAGGATGCAGCTTAGATACTGATTACGCTGATTATGTATCTTTGTACATAAACACTTGAAAGGCTTTTTTCAAACGCCATTGCATGTTCATTAAAGCAAGGGAAAAGCATCCCTCCTCAGTCAGTGACAGGTTGTGATGCACAGTAGGTGGCAGAATATGTATCTCTCTTGGTCTGAACTCTGCTCCCATCCAGTCTAGTGTGGTTGTATTGGGAGTACTGCATTGCAAAGGTGTAGTTGAAAGCAATCTGTTTTTCAACCAGTTTTTTGCAGCTTAAATACTGAGGAAGTGACAAGTGAGAGGTCTGGGTTTGGTGGAGGATGCACCTTCCATTTAATCTGAATCTGTGAATTTACCTAAATGATAGAAGCTCAGGATGGTAGATTAACAAGCCTGGGCTTCACCACAGGTATATGTTCACCTTTGGTTTTAACACTAGACCTCTTGGTGTAGGACTTTAAATATGTTTATTCAGATTTCTAGTCAGTCACAACTCTAGTTCTAGATGAATCTTCTGATGCAAACAAGCTGGCAGGCTTTGTACAAACTAAAAAGCCACAAGTCTGATAAACTGAGACAAAACTACCCCTGGAGGAGTTCAAGGTAAAGCTTCAGTTCACTTAATGAAATAAAATAACATAGATTTTGGCAGTGACAATAACTCATTTTTTAAAGACAAATTAGCTGTGATATTATGAACCATTTTATCACCAGCATTTTAAAGCCAGCACATGGAACAGCTGCCTTGGGTCTGGTTTCAAGTGTTAGGCTTGTATTCAGTAGGTCTGACCTCACTTACTAGGTACTTTATCATAGCACTTCAGCTTGGTGCCCAGTGGCTTGAGTTTGGCAAAAGCCTGTCCCCCTCCAGAAAGGCACATAATTGTCAGCTGATCTTCCAAAGAGATATCATGTGATAATCCTTTGCTGCCTGCTCCAACTCTTAGACGAGAATGGGGCTGTTTCAGTGCTTTTGGTATTTTTCTTTTCATAATGTATGTATTTTGCTTTATAATGTATCACTTCTCTTCCACAGAAAGAAAAAACGCAGCTCAGACAAAAACTCAATGCATTAAAACCTCAGTGTCATAGTTGGAGAAGCCCCACGGCTCCCTCTGTTTTCAATGCTGCAGTAGCCCCTGGCTGTCCCCCATTAAAAAAAAAAAAAGGAGAATAAGCATAACTAAGCCACTTTTCCCATCAAGTCTCACATCTGTGACTGCAGGGATCTGGGCTTGCCTGGGGCACATAAGATCATTCTGAGCACATTGGTGATGGAGACATATGCAGCCTTTTCCCTTTTAAGTTAGACAAAATGATGATTCCTTTTTCCCACCTTGACGTCCACAGAACAGGAGTTAATGGCTGGATACTTCATATTCATTAAGCAACAAGTCAGCAAACACTATGCAATGCACATGCCCCAGTGGTTTTCATCAGGGAAGGTCAAATGTTAGAAGAACATAATTTCAAAAGACAAAATCAGACTGTTTTCAAAGGCCCCTGTTCCCCTCTAAGTGCATGCTCACACTTCTTACCTTGCACTGAGGCACTTGTTGGACTCCCAGTGAACAGACACAATTCCTTGCCTGACAGAAAACTGCCCTGTGAAAAAATGCATCCATTTTCTGCAACCTGAGAGAGGTGAATTAGCTCACAGGGGTCCACTGAGTGCTGCAGACAATATGGACTAGAGCAGGGGAAGAAAGACAACTGCAGCCAGATGCTCAAGCTTCTTATAAAAATACACCGTGAAACAGCAGGTAAGCTCCACACTCCTCCTAACTGTAATCCTACTTCAAGGTCTTCAGTCACACTTTTGTGGCCACCACGTCCCTTAAATGTGGGCATACACACAGTCTGTGCCAGGCTCACGCTTCTGCTCTGTGCTGCTCTGAACCGTAGTTTGCTACTCTGAGAAATTAACCACCAGCCCTGGCTCCTGTAAAATTGCACTGTCTCAGTATTACTGTTTTTCACAAACTTCCATTCATGCAAGCTTCCTTTCAAAAGCAAGTATCCAGGAAACACTGATGTAAGACATTTTCAGATGTCTGCATTCATGAAAAGTTCTGAACCAAAAGTAATGTGTCCAAATTCCTCTTTCTGTTTGAAAACATCATTCATCCAAGAATCAGAAATGTTACCATGTGACTGGTAACACAAAGAAATGAGCACATGAAAAATCACAGCAAAATAGTTCAAAAGCAGGTCTGGGCCTGAAGTTGGTTCACAAGATATTTGTTGAATACTGGACGCTTTGTTTGGCAAGAAAAATAGAAAGGACTATGTTTTCTAAAAAANTGTGTCTGGTTTAACCTGGACCTGTCCTACTTTCCTGCCTTCAAGTACAATAAGGAGGAAAAAGAAAGTATGTTGAGACCTTTGCACTGAAGAACCTGAGACGCCAGGGGAAAACAAAGAGCCCCCTGTCTCTCAGACTGCAAACACAGGGCTGTAGTGAGGAGGACAGTAGGAGGAGAATACAGCAAGGAGCTAAGAGCTCTGGGGAAGCTCTTAAGGACAGAGGCAGGGAGAACAAGCATCTTAAATGGCATGGAACACAGGTTCAGGAGGATGGGACATGGGATGCCTGGGAAAAAAGGTGGCTGTAAAATAGATAATGAGTTGTGGCAGAAATATGAAGAGGCTGTGAACTTCATGAGTGAGGCAGGGGACACGGATGACAGGGAGAAGCTACATGTCCTCCCTACACAGGCATGAACTGGAGACTTGGACTAGGATGAGGGTCCTGAGGCTAGAAGACACGACAAGCCAGAGTGAAAGGCTGACAGGCGTAAAGCTGTACAGAGCTTTGGGGCAGGTAGGGAACAAGACTTTCTCTACTGAAAATATCCTTATCTACATACCTGCATGCATATAAAAAATGCTGTCCCTGCTCCACCCACATGAACATCTCTTCCAACTCTTGCATCCTCTCTTTTGCAGCCAGAGCCACATTAGCCCTGGCTCACATTTTCCCATCTGTGTATTGGAATGTGACACTGTAACATTTTCCATAGCTAGTTTCCATCTCCAAGGAAATGCTTTGATGTAGCTCTGGATCCCAAAGTGTATATGAGCATTAAGCATAGATTTCAAAGTGACAGAGAAGAGTGGGTATCAGGAGAATTTACAGGGAAAACAGAGAGAAGGAGACATTTCTTTAGACAGATGGTCTCATGAAGGCAATGTCTGAAAACTGTAATATGCTGAAAGTTCAGCTACTGCAATGCTGGAGTTGATATTAACCTCATCAAATACCTATCAGCTTGCTCTTACTCATTTGAAAACTAATTGAAAAGAAGGCCAAAGGTATCACGTTAAAATTAGCATCCCAGTCAGACACAGAAATTAAACCACACATATGAGAAAAGATTGTAATTCTCAGTCCCATTTCAGTCCTTAAGTAACCAGCCTCCCTATTGCCTTCAGCAAGAGTTTTGCCAGAGTAAGACCTGCAGAATTCCATGCCAGGATATTACTATAAAAAACGTTAACTTTTGACAGTACATTAGGGGATTACATTAGGGAGCATTAGGTAAAGTGTCAACTGAAGATGCTGCATAAGAAGGAAGATGTCAAGAAGAAAACAAGCCACAGTATGATTTCATTTCGTGAGAGAGACTGCAGTGCACTCCTTGAATTTTAACGGATATGATGCTTCTCAGTTTCACATGCTGTGAACCAGCAGTGATAAGAGGAAAAGGCTGATGACAGCCGTGATAATTTCTTCAGACAGCAGCAATGAAGAAGAACACAGCAAGCTACCCTCTTAATTAGGGACATTTTATGCTACATGCTAAAATTGCTGCTTTCTTAGACCTTTGGCAACTACACAGGCAAAAAGAAGGAAACTGAAATATTTAAAAGCTTCTTCATGGATGAAGAAACAGTGGCATCTATAATATTTCCTGCCTACTTGAACACATACTGGGATACAATTTGCTTTCTGGGCCTAAGAGAGGAGAGCTAGAGAGAGGAATGAGCCATCTGGAGGCTACAATTAATATACCAGTCCTGTATGTACCCTAAAAGAAGGTAGTTTGCACAACTGTGCCTTTTACACACCATCGAAGCAAAGCAGCAGTGCAGAGAGCCTGTTCTGTAAGCCAGTAATTCCAATAAGGAAGTAGAAAGTTTAGGGCTTGCCAATGGAGTTCAAGGAAACATCTTCCCAGCCTAAGAGCAGAGCACAGCCAGTGCAAGTGCTGGAATGCCACTGTTTCTTTCAGCATTGCTGGCTAGCACAGAGGCCAGATACATCAGACAGGAAGGAGAGAAGTCAAAGGAACCTGTGGAAACTGGTAGATACTGATGATTTAAAGGCAGGACAAACCTGAAGACAACTTAGTCACTGCCATTCACTCTCTGGCACAGGCAAGGAAGGTAGGAACTGATCCCTTTTCTCTCTGTCTTGACCCAAGTTTTCCATTACATTTCAGGCAGGCCACCCTACAGAACGAGACATTCAGCAAATACCTGGTTGAGAGACTTCCTCTGTTCTCCTGGGATGAATTTTACACATACCCTGCCTAGCAATCCTTTTCTTTCCTAAGAGCAGTATCTTCTCCACATAACACCACCAAAATAAAATGCACACATTAGAAGAAGACCCTCTGCTCTTAATGTATGAGTGAGATCTGGGTACTACAGCCCTGCTGCTTTTTTTAATAGAAAAGCCTGCATGCTTAGCATTTTTCATTTTTTTAGAAGCAACCAGTATGTTCCACTTTAGTGGCAACAACACCTGTTACTTAGCATCTAATACCTAGGAAAAGGGACCTCGAAAAAAAACAAAAAAAGCCAAAAAAACAAGACACACTGAAAGATTTTAAAAGCTTTCATAGGCATGGGTGAAAACTGAGGATATGAGTCAGAGGGTTCAGATTTAAGAGAGAGGACAACTTACCCAAAGAGGCTGAGGAGGCAAATCTCAGCCTTTATCCCTATGGAGACCTGACTTCTGATAGTGAGTGATTTTACAAGGAAATCTATCCAAACCTTACAGAAGGCTGTCATTGCTTCTTTTAGACTCTCACACTTTTTCCTGTTACCTGACAGTTCCGTTTCCTGGCCAGACTCAAACAGCTGATGGGAGGGAGGCACATGCAGTATTTCACTCAAAGGCTCTCCCTTATCATAACCTTAACTAATGTGTGTCAAGCATAAAGGACACATCAGCAGAGCACCTGCTAATAATAAACCCTGAGGCAAAAAGTACCCCTAAAGCCTTTTGCTTTCACTAAAAATTCAAATGCCCAGTGTCAGGAACTGCAGCTCCAATAACTCAAAATTCTTAGTAATCTAGAGAGCTCTTCTTTCCCAAGATACTGATTCATTTTGGGAGCTGGTCTGACATTCTCAAGGGCAATGTAGGGGAAATATAGTGGATCTAATAATCTGGAAACCATGAGAATATTTGGGAAATACTGGTAAGAGGTCAGGGGTTCAGTCAAGCCCAAATTAATACCTTTCATTAAGTTATGAACAACTGAATAATAGTTATATTACAAACGTGCTTGCAGACTAAATATTCAGCCACAGAAAAGTGCTGGCAAGTGCACCTACAGAGCCAGAGGAAGAAAATTAATCGCAGTAAGCAGTTCTATTTCCAGCTTCCTTGCAGAATTTATCTCCCTCTTTTGTAGGCTGAGCATGATATGCTTCTCTGCTTCCCGGGACATCTGAAAGCTTTGTTAATGAGTATTAGTAAATAACTTCGTTTTCACAAACTGCCTACCATCTCAGAATCAAAAAGTGCAATTATAGCTTATTCAGTTCGGAGTGGTTCTTTTATGAAGGATGTTGATTCAGCATCTTGTTTTAGCAAGCCTTGTAAATATGTCTTTAAAATTATCTCTCTGTGAGGGGAAAAAAAAAATCAATTTTAATTTTCTGCCTGTTTACCCTGATGCAAATCAAACAGGCACAGTCGGCCCCTTCAGAGCCAGCCATGTTGTGCTGAGCTCGTGATGCACAAGGGATTTCTTTCTTTAGTCGAGAGACAGACAATGTGGTAAGCATATTGATTACTCCTAATATGTACTGTGAGGGCACAGCAACAACTCCTAGGTGTGTGGTGTATCTCATGGCTTTCAGTTAAGTACTGAGATCCTGCTTTCATAATCTACAGACAAAAACCAATTTAATTTCCATCTTTACTAATCAAGGCTTAGTATCTATCTGCTGCTTAGCGCAACTGACTGAAACACTCTGGCTTGTATTCACAGCCTGGCACAGAAGCAGCTTATTGCTGTAATTAGCTTTAATTCATACACTACCACACATGCACTGTACTGCTGTAGAGAAGGCTCAGACTCAGAGCTGAACAACCATCAGCATCAAGACCCACCTAAAATGTACTAATTTCAACAGCTGCCTATAATTTGATCAGTTTTATTAGAAAGTTTCTGTCTAGCTGTCTTTTAGCCACTGCTTTCTAAATATAATATTGCTTGACTGGCCCTCTGCAATCCACGACTCATTGAATGATGCAGCCATTAGGATCCTATAGGTGAGTAGGACTGTTGACCCAAAAGTTTCCAGACTGCCTCAGGGCTTTCTGTAGAAGCTATGCACAGCCCCAAAACACAAGCACCACAGCAGAGACAAAGGCACAACCCCCAGGGTATCCTCCTGTTGGGTACACCCACAGGGGGCAAGCTAAACTAGCTGAAAGGAACATGGCATCAGGCCTTGCTTTGGATTTGCTTTCAGTTTTTTTTTTTGGCATGAGTCAAAGCTTATGAAGATCTGATTGAAACTTACTTTCCTGTGATTTTAAATAGAGGAATAATGAACATGCTTATTTACAGTGACAGCCACCTTTCTCCCCCTCGGGTGTCTTGAGCTCACAGCCTGAGCCTCAGTTACCACATGAAATCTTCACACAGACTTGCCCAAACTTCAAGAGCAGACTAGTTCTGACATTCTGCATGGTGGTCAACTCTGACAGGGACATTAAGACTTTCTTTGCTGGTGTCAATGGTAAAACAGAAAGTCTAAAAAGTCCATCAATATATGCAGTGCAGGGGTAAGTTGAAGAATACTGCCCAAACAGGCAATATTTGATTTCAAATTCTGAAAATTAGAAAGGGCATACTAAAGATGCAAGAAGTCATACTCATTCCATCTCTGCAGTCTTTTGCTCTGTGGAGCTGTGAACAGTTCCCAATAGCAGTCAACAAAGAGGGCTGAAATCTCTGACCACGACTTTATTTTTCTACTGCTAGGCATATATCTTCAAATATGACAGCGCCTATCAGCCTTTCGGGGAGCATTCATTTTACAGTATCTCATTTCCAGCCATTTCACACTTTTCCAAACCACACTATTCATGACCTTACAAAAAATGCTGCTATTTGAAATGAGAATGGATGATCAAATACTGGAAATGCAGCTAAAAATAAGAACTAGATGCAGATTAAATGAAGTGTGTGTATATATATATATATAGACATAGTTCATATATATATGAACCCCAACAAGTTAGTAAGTTTAAATGGGTTTTGTCCTTATTAACTTCTTCCCTTTTGCCTCCCAGGAAGGTCTCATTTGAGACTGAAATCGTGCGGTCCTTGGAGTCATGACACTGCATACAAAGTAGCTGCTCTTTTACTTCAGACAGAGGAAAATGCTTTAATAACCGCCTCTCTGAATGACAGCACCTACCTGCCTTGCTAAAACATGCCCTTAGTCTTACAAGAAAAGCCACAACAAGACAGAAGGCTACTTACTAGTGTTCCATAGAGTCCAGGCGGGAGTATCAGAGGCTGAAATTCACTGTGCCTCTGATGAGAAGATTTAGCTCCCTGCAGCATTCAGACAGTTGGTCCCATTACGGCCATCGGGCGGCTGAGTTAAAGGGTGGCCGTGCACAAACATAAACAGCTTGTCAGCACAAGCCAAAGAGGCGGGCCTGCCCTGCCAGCCACAATGCGAGCCAATGATTAGCTCCTTCTCCGCATTCTGGGTGTTCAAGATATTGCGTTTCATTCTTAAGCAGGGGAACAAGAGGGACTGACTGGGGAGGGCTAAGGCTTGACGGTTTACTGCTAGGCATTAAAATGCTTAAGGTGGAAGGAAAAACAAAAATCAATAGATCACTTCAGGAAAAGCACATATTTGCTGTGTATTCATACAAACACTTTTAGGGAGCCTGCAGGCATCTCCAATGCACTGTTTCTTTTAGGTCAATCAAACATACAAACAAACAAAAGACCTCCAAATTAAATTTAGGTCATATTCACTGTATAGAAGTTTCACTTGCAAAGTCTCTTATTTTAATTCTCTCCATCCTTTTTCTTATTTTCATCCTTCCTAACATGCCTTATCTGCTTTATGTGCTGACAGTGGCATTTCTCACTTCTCTGTCACAAATGTCTTACCCTGACCTTCTTGACCTGACCCTTCAACCTTCATTGATCCTCCTATGATTGCTTCTCTTCGCCTCCATCTTAACCGCTTGTTCTTTTGGTCCTGATCTCCCGGAAAGAGCAGAGTCACAACAGAGGCACCTAAAGGTAAGGTTCTGTGAGACAACCAAGTTGACCTAGCAAGTTATTGCTGTCAAAAGTGGAGGTGTTAAGTCTCCCTTCCCTTCAGCACCACACTGTGCCCTCCTTGTCTGTCCCCCCATCATTCAAGGAAAGGTAATGTAACACAGAAGTCAATGCTTCTCTGTTAGTTTGCTGATCTTAACACAGAGACAAAAGAGGTATTTCGTGAATACTCCCTGAAATATAAGCTCCTTCTGATCCTGACTCAGCCATCTATGATCCCACCTGTCTGCCCAAGTTCCTCTGTCCTTTGTTGTTTGAACTGAGTTGTTCCTAGTTAATTGAATACCCTGCTTACAGCTGCTGATCCCATTTCATCCCAGCTCTGTCCTACTTTCTTATGCCTCTAGTTTGGCTGTAAGGCCTGTCTGCCACCAAAATCTGTCACATCAAGTATTTTATAATAACTCCCTGCATAAATATCATGCTTTGTGCTTCAAGCCTCAGGCTCTTTGAGCTCTTTTTTGCTTTGGAAATAACTGAAATCCTCCTTAAAAACCATGCCATCTTTTTGGCTTTCACTGTTTTTTCTCTGACCTTTCTGATTTAATTCTTCTCTCAGCATCTACTCCTCCCTCTCTCGCACTACCAAAAGCACCCTACTTCTTGTTATATTCTATCCAGCTTTTACTATTTGCTTGTGCAGGCTCCTGTACCACTTTATGTCAGTGATTTATAAGCATCCATTTGTATTTTTCAGCTTTCTGCTTTTCTCCAGTCCCATATTTCACCTTGTGTTTTAGGCATATTGTATTAAATGTCCTGACAGCTCCTAATTTTAAGATCCTTTTCTGGGGTCAAACTAAAGCAGTCCAATCACACTACATTCCGTGTAGTCCTGGCACAAGTCGTTTCTCTCCCCCTCTCCTTTGATAAAGGAGCTGAACTCCCTGCAGAAGCAGGTGCTGGAATTAGCACCTCGTTCAGATGGGCGGGCATATCACAGCTCTCTGGCTTCTGCTGACAGGCTGCACGAGAGTTCTGGCACAAAGCGCTGCATCACAATATGCTGGGGTCACGTTTGCAAGTTTTTCTTCACAGTGAGAGTACTAGGCACATTCTTCAATGACATCTCAGATTCTGATGCAATTGCACAGCTCCATCAGCTGCCACCCAGTACATAACACACACTGCCTCTACTTTTGCCCAGATTTCTTACTTAGTCTGTGCTATCCACACCAATACCTTTTTACAAAATTACTTTACCAGAGCTCTCTTCTAGTATTTTCAACATGTAAATCTCTGCCCAGGTCCACCGTGTGATCACAGTATTTGATTACTTTAATTATTTTGATTATTGAGCCTGGATCTTATTCCCAATGCACCTGCATTGTTTTCCACAAAAAATTCAGCAACTGAGCTAATCTTTTGTTCCATACCACAGCCACATTGCCTACACCTCCATGAATGCCATGCTTTCATGTCCTGAGCTCCAAGGCCTTTTCAGAGTTTCTCCTTTCTTACTGAACCACTCCCACAGCTCTCTTCATCACAAGGCCTGGCTTTTCAGCTTTCTCTCCTCCTACAAAGCTCTCTTTTCTTACCTTGTCTTCTATGCAGAGAATGCCCTGCTTCATCAAATCAAATTCCCTATTTTTCTTTCTTTTCTACAGTCTACATGTCACAAAATATAGAAACAATGTATTGGAATGGGAGTAGGAGAAACAATGTGAATAGGCGAAAAGTCACTCCAGAAAGAGGGATGTTACATCTGTTTATTTAAAATACATGTGCTACAAATCTTCTACCACCATCACCTATATACTGCATGTTATGCACTTTATGCTGTTAGATTTTTTATGGAACAGGATAGGCATGAAAAGACCTTGATGGATATGGATCAAGTGCCTAAACACTGTACATGAGATTGTGAAAAGACTGCTATGAAAGGACTGTTTGTAGACGCACAAGAGAAAGCTAGCTAGCTATTGCATTTCTGATTCCCATGGAAATTTATTTAAGATGCTAATTCAGTGTAGCCACAAATAAAGAAACAAAAGAGAGAGCAAGAATGAGCTGATTTAGTGGACTTTGTTGAAAAGGCACACTTTAGACAAAGTCACCCTGGGTACAACTCCTGTGACTCCACTCGTAGCACTATGCCAAGGATGAAACTGCCTCTTTGTCCTTAAGCCTTGTATGATGCAGGAAAATTGTTACCAGCACTGCCAACAATACCAGCCCAGGGACCAGCTAAGTGTGGTGGCCAAGCTAATTTAATAACTTACTTTTACGAAAAAGGTCATCATCCCCCTCTCTTTATCACCATTCCCAGCTGCACAGGCCTGCTCCTCTCATTTGTGTACCAGGAACAGTGTGAAAGCTCACAGACCAAATTTGTCTTGCTGGATATGTTTTTCAGACAGTTTAATGATCTCACTCATATCCCTGCCATGTTAAGCACCCCAAGAGCCAGGGGAGGGAAACAATAAACACATGTGGCTGAAGATGGAGAGGGAAAAAGGTGGAAACCAGAATCACTACCTTCTTTTTCATATGCAAAATATGGCTGTCATTGCCAGAAGCTACCATCTATTCTGGGGTGAAACTTAAAACCATGACCCCCAAACCCATGCCATTCTTAAACACATGATCCCAAAAGCTGATGAGTCCCTTCCAGCTCAGCATATTCTAGACTCTATGATATGATTCAGCAGAACTTTGCCTGCTCCCTCAGTTGCAGGCTCCATGGGTGACATTTTGATTCTGCCCCTTTCATATTACCACCCATGCATCTGGCTCCTACTATTTATTGTTTGCTTTCTAAAACTGTTTTTTTACCATTTTGTGGCCTCAGCCCACCCTCATTCTGCCCTTTCTTCTCAAAACAAGCTCAGCTGGATGCTATTTTGCCTGTTCTTTGTATCTCCCTTCGGGACCAACAAGGAACCTCAGGCTCCCTAAGGCTCAGCCTGACCAGTTCATATCTACATTGCTGCTGGGAAGAGACCTGCCCTGGTTCTCTGGCAGAAGCCACAGATGTTGCAGAATGGAATGGAGTGAGAAGATTTTTGTCATGTTTTACTGGCCTGCTTTCAGTTATAAAGGGGGTTACAAGTTATTCCCAGAAAACACACCAGCTCAAGCAATGGAAGACTTGAGATAGTGACAAAAGAAGTGAAACTGTGTAGCTGAAATGTCTCATTTTCCTGTTAAAAAGGAAAACAAATGGCAGAAATGGGAAGAGGAAGAGATTGTGTGCAGATGCACCACACTCACATATGAGACTGCAGTCAGTGGGAACTTGGGCTTAGTCCCAGCTCAGACCATGTGCATTTTGAACTTTGAGCTCTTGGACCACTTCCTAATTAGAGAGCAAGTGACAGACTGTGGAACTATTTAACCCTTTGGTGGTGCCTCCTGAGGTGTAGCAAATGCCAGAAGAGACTCTGGGGATGTGTCTAACCCCTGGAGGCCACACAGACTATAGGACCTATCCCTGTGCTCCAAATGGCTTAAGTGAAACAACTGCTGTCAGCATCTCTTTTCATGGCTCTCTACACAGAAAGATCAGGCTTACAACTACTCCTTCCTGCACTGCTGAACAACTGCTGGAATCTCCCTCTAATGTGCCAGCTTTCCATCCAGAATTTGCCTGTTTTCCAGAGAGAATGATTCCTTCAGCCTCATCAGTAATGCCACACCAAGGATCAGATCAAACAGAGATAACCACTGCAATTTAATAGTGTAAATAACACCACACAGAACACAGAGACCTGCTTCTCTGCTTCACAGGAGTGGAAAAGCAGCAGAGTATTATCAAATTGTAACTGTAACTAAAAATACAATTACAGCATTAGGAGCTGTGTGGAAAGAAACAAGGGTTATACAGCTGATGTACATCAACAGTTGGCATGACTAATGCTGGTGTTCTAGCTAGATCTGCATGAATGATTTCATTTTTTATATCCCTTTGTAAGGTGGTAATATTATGTCTTACCTTTTTCACAGAAGTTCTGTTTGGATACATTTACAGTTCTTTGAAGCTCTCACTGAAGACATTTCAGACATACAAACTGTTATTATTTTCACTATTGACTTAAGAAATACATCCTTTGAAAGCAAATAAACAGGATAACTACTTTGGCAAGGTAAGGGTTTTTTTAAAATTTCCTACGGCCTTGAAGGTCACTCATTCCAAACACAACACAAATACACTAATAAAAGGAGATGCACCTCCAAAAATATATGCATTGTGGGTAAAGATTAACTTTGGCACTGTAAAGCACAGTAAACCTACAAGTTTGAAGTCCATCTATGCAAGTTTTCACCCTAGCTTCTTAGTGTCCCATGTTCTGGTGAGAGATGGTCACAGGCCTCAACTGCCACAGAGTTCAGAGGAACCCTTTCAAGTACAAACTACTCTTTGCACATGCCCTTCATTCCCCATTCAGTTGTGCTCTACCTTACCTGCAGACTAATGGCCTCAGTTCCCATCTCACCTGGAAGTCTGATAGAGTTTTTGAGCCTTAAGGTTTTTCTAGATGGAACTGTGACAGCAAGGTAGCAAGAAGTATCAAAGCTACCTCTAAAACAGCTGTCTAATGTATGTGCTGTTAAAGTAGGAGAGAACTCAGTCAAGAAGCAAAGAAAATTAGCCTGTCTTGGGCACCGTGCTGCCGTAACTGGCTTCTATATCCAAGCTGACTATAAGCTACTTTAAGCCTTGCTATACTACACTACAGGCATTTCTCAGTTAAATTCTGTGAATTAATCTAGACGCAACATTTAAATTCCACTGTTGTTACAGGGTGATTAATTCACTTCTAGAGGGGTTTTGCAAACAGTGCTGAAACACCCCTTATCTCTGATTAGGTTTAGAGTCCAAAAAAATATTTCAGAAGGACAAATGCTTTGGCTTTGGAGCAGACCTACATTCAGAGTGTCAGGTATGCAGACAAAGAGAGCCAAAAAAGAGCCACAAACACAGCAGCACATACATCCACCCTAATTTCAAATTACAAGATGACTTGTCTCCAAGGAACGCTTTCCTATAAAACAGTATAAACATTTCCAGCAGTATCTTTGGAACTGACAAGTTCCTTATTAGGTATGTCCTTTACAATGTGGGCTTGCTCACAAGGAGAAAGAAATCACCTCTCCAGTTTCTTGCACTTCTCTGTGGGCTGAGATGTTCTTGCTCACACAGAAGAACTCAAGGGAAATATCCAAAAGAACCCTTTTGTGAAGACCTTGCTGTTATACAACAAACTGACAGCATTAATTAGAAGACTGCCTTCAAGATAGCTGTGGTTCCTGCTTCCTTAAGAAACCCTATTCATCGTGAACTCAGCAGTAAATATTCCACTTGTTTCCTTGGCACAGAACCGAATTTCTGCATCAACAAGAGCAAAGGATGCTCAGAGACCAAGAGAGATTTGCCCATCACAGGAAAAATGCTCAGATTAGCAATGCAGTGACCTTGGTTCAAAGAAAGCACTTTAATACGTGCCTTTCTGTCAAGCATATGGGAACTCCCGCTGATTTCACTGTCACATCAATGAGGTCAGCCATGGATTTATCCAGGAACTAAAAGGAATTAACTCACTTCACACATACACACCCCCTGAATAATGGCCAGAGTGGTCTGTGCCCAGTGGTGCAGATATGACTTGTCCCTCCCCTCTCCCAGTGTGGATCAGGAGTTTACTTCTCCTTGAATGAGACTACCGATGCATTTTATGCCTACTTGCTGAATAGAAGTGAGTGGGACACCGAAAAAAATGCTACACCCAACTAACTTCTACATCCCCTTTCTACCCAGCAAGCCTAGACAAAGTGTGCCCATTACCGACCATGCGGAAACACCTAAATCATTTAAATGCTTGAAACTGCAGAGGCACAACAAAAGGTCAGAATCACTCATTTGGATAAAGAAATCCAAAGAGATGGTGGTGTGTACTTTATAAGTCTGCAAACAAACACAACAGTCCAAATTTTCGGTAGCCTCGTATAACAGGCTAGTAAGAGGAATTTTAATGAATTCCAGGTGCTCTCAAGTCAAGTTCCTCATGATTACCTATCCCCCTGTAAAAACAAGGACATACTGGTTCTCAAGCAAAGCTCTGTTATAAAGGTATTCTGAGCAGCAGGAGAGGGAAAGAAGACCTTAACATTAAAGATACTATAAACCTCAGCCATGCAGGAGTACTCAATTAAAATATAAAAGTCCCCTTGAATCAAGCAGCACATGGCTAAACCTGTCATGTAATGAGAACCAAACCACCCCTATGTCTGGATTTAATTACGTGGTGCCATTTTACAGCACCCTAAGAAAACTGGACTGGGGGCCAAAATAATCCTAGAATAATTCTTCAGTCAATTACACATATTAAGAACCTGGATAAGAATGAACAACAGACAGCATCAGCAGATTGAGTGCACAAAGGTTCTAATTAAAGGCAAGAACAACAACAAAGAAGTCTACAGACAAATGTCTCACTTCAGAGTGATAGTACCTACCACAAATTTCTGTATAGTCTCCAAAATTCAAGCAAACCTACAAAACTAATGCATACTGGAAGGATGGAGTTCTGTTCAATATGCACTAATTGATTTGAAAAGAAATGGAATTCATGGAATGCTGAAATTCTTCAGAAATACATATTTTCTTACAAGTTCTACACATTTAAAACAAATTTTCCATAAGGAAATATTTGTATGAGACTATGTTTATATAGCAACTGTAAATTACAGGGAGAAATCTATATAAGAACATACTTGTAATTAGTATGAAAGTATAAAGGATATAACATTTAATTATTTATTCAATGCTAGTATAAAATCAAACAAAATATTTTTTTAAAACAAAATATTTCTAGATATGTTTCTTGCAAATGTTAACTGGGGAGCAGAAACTTAAAGTCTTTTGAAATATTACCTAGCCAGCAAAGAAGCTTGGAGATACTGTATATTCTAGCTCAAGCAAATAAATAAAAATGTATATGTAAAAACTATGCCAATGCTATCTAAATTAGTAAGAGTTTCCTGAAGATATGTAGCATGAAATAAAATTATAATCTTTATAACCTGCATCCAGCATCACTATGGTATTTTTATAACAATATGAAATCAGTTCCATGTCAGTCTGGGGGTTTTTTCTTATTTAACAGATCCTTTTATGAAAAAAAAAAGCTTCTTCCAGCATTCATCCATCTTATTGCTCTAAAAGTAATGAGTATTCTGCCTCATTCCTTGAGCAAGGATCCCCTGATGCTGTTTAAACAGCCAGAGCTGCCCGACTGCAACACAGTACTCCACCAGGGCTTTTGTGTTGACCCAGGCTACAACATGATTTAAATTATAGCTCACACACTGTGACTCTCTTTGCATGCAAAGAGCAAAATCCGTGTGAGGTAATACTGCGCAGTACTCAGGGTCTGGATGAACAGCAGGCCTTGAAAGTTTGTGTGCATTCACTTGTGCTTTTCTGCATGCTTGTCAAGGTCAGCAATGTGGCACGCTTAAAGGAGGCTTCCTGCATTGAAAAGATTGTTGTTTGCTCTTGGTTGCTTTCTGACTCAAACTCAAGCTGAGAGAGACCTCACAGAAGGAGGCAATGATTATTGCAATGTAATTGCTAAAATTCTTAAGTTGCTCAATTAATGCAATAATTTTAAAGCTATATTTCTTGGTCATTTTAAGGACAGGTGAAAGACAGCAAAAAGCACAAGTCAGCCAGAAAGGAAGCTTGTCTTGAATCCATCCCACTGGCACCCATAGATATGATGATGCCTAAAACCAAACACATGTGAACCCCTTGATATTCCAGAGGACTCAAGAACATTAGTGTCCACAACACAGAATAACATGTCACATGTGTTCTGAAAAGGAAATATTTTGCAGATTCAAAAATCTCTTTAACTTGTGAATGAGGGAAAAAGTTAAACTTTCGCAGTAGCATCTCAAAAAATGAAACTGAAGATAGTCCAGTGTTTTTTCCTTCCACTTCCTTCTTCATCCACAGTCATTTCAGACTCTACAGCAAGTTCCAATATCACTTTCTAGAAGAGGAAGAACCCCCAGAGATATTTAATACCATCCTCAACAGAAAAAATTACCATTCAGGGGTTTTTTTCTAAGAAATCTTGTTACAGCCATACTTAGAAATCTCCTTGCTACACAGAGGTACTGAATGCCCAAAGCAGAATTTTGTTGTCGATTGTGCATTTTTAGTGCAATTTAATAATATAATCTATAAACATGGTAATTTTATATCTCTCCATTATGTGACCCTATTTCAGCTGTTAATAGATTAACAGCCTTTAGTGGCTAGTATGAAATTTTTCATACTAGGTGTTTGCCTCATTAAAAAAAATCAGCCAAAATAATTGAGTTATTTCTGAGAAAAAGATTAAGAAAAATCAGATTGCTTTGCATTACAAAAAATCAGGTGTCTTTATTTGAGAACTATGAAAATCCTCAGCTTTTCAGTAGGAGCCTGAA
Organism: Machaerirhynchus nigripectus; assembly: GCA_013397975.1. NCBI lineage: Eukaryota > Metazoa > Chordata > Aves > Passeriformes > Dicruridae > Machaerirhynchus > Machaerirhynchus nigripectus. Next base: position 297,957 of record VZRQ01009566.1, read on the forward strand.
TACTAAACAATAGGGAGAGGCTTTAGTACGGACAATGACTTTTTAACATCACACAAATATGTATGTTAACCTCACTGTGACCCAATGCATACTCACTTGGGAGATGAATTTTTTTGTGATACAGGCAGCTTACTTTCTGTCCTTTCCTAGTGTTTGTGTAGTATCCCTTAAATACAAGCCTTGCAGCAGAGCAAGATATTAAACCAGACACATCCAATCCAGTTCAATAAAAAATGATAGATTAAATTCACAAGGCACTGAAGGAAACTCTGGTATGAGGATAAGTATTCCCATGGGCAGCTCTCTCAGAAGACATACTGTCTTACAAAAACTCCCCAGTATGGAATAATGCTGGTTTTAGGGCATACTGTACTATTTCCTCACTGTCACGGCTGTTCCTTCCTAATTACAACCATGTTAGCCAGCTCAAGATCTCCCTGTGGTCAAGAAGTGTGCTTTGCAGGTGAGGAAGAGTGGAAGGTCCTAGTCCAGATAGAGCCAGTGGAATCTATTCAGTGAATGATGCCAAGTGAACAGAACAAAGAGACTGCCCTGTCACTGTATTTCTCCAAGTTGGCTCTAGTGGGATCATACTTTTGCTATAGCAAATAAAATGGCCAACAATTGTTAGCAACAACAATTAAGGCATTCATTGTGCCTTTTGGAGAATGATGGATGGAGTTTCTTGTACCATCCTCACCCCAGCTGCACTCTTTGTCAATTCCTCCTTCATGGAAGTTGTGCAATTTGAGCATCTGTTCTGAATCTGTAGATAAACAAACTACTATGGACTATGGTATGTACACACAGTCACTGACAAATAGTCCTGTGAAGAGACAGCAACCCATTGACAGAGAATTTCTCTGCCAGTGTGATAGGCAGCCCTATATATACTTTTAATCCCCATACCTGATCAAAGCAATGAGCTGCAGGGATATCTTTATAAAGGCACTCTATTAACACCTTTATTTAGATAGTTCACCAGAAGCACAGATGACGTAGTGATGTTGTACTGCTTGTTCCTCTGACAACACTCAAACTTTCCTCAGTGACAAACAGAGGGAGAGAATATTTATAGGAAAATGCTTTCCAGATGATAGGATCAGAGTAGTGTGGGGTGTCTGCTGCTCAAGGATCTAAGCTTTTTTTTCCCAGCTCCATAAATCATAACATCAGCTCTGATTTCTCCTAGGGCTAGCTGGCTGAGGATCAAGGAGCATCAAAAAGAGCTTTCTTCTTCCTGCTCTCCATAGCACTTGCAATCAGATGTGACTATCTGCCCTCACATCTTCAAGAATAAAGCAAAGAAAAACCTTTCAGAAAACATTTTAAGGATAGAACCATTTTAAAAAAGCATTAGTGTAAGCCAATGGTGAGGCCTTTTGTTGCCCCAAAAGGACAAGCTCATACTTCCCAAGAAACAGAAGCATTTTACATGGTGGTCCTCCCCTACCTATAGTCTCTGATGCTGAACAAGCAATGAACATTTATGGAAAATTAACTGCCATCAGTATTTCAGTGCATGAACAATCAAGGTCAGAACCAAAGCAAAACATCACGTGTCTCCTGATAATTACAGTGAAAATAATGACTTATTTTCTCATCAATAGTTATTGATTTCTAGAAGACCTTTGATGTCATACCATGTTATTCATTATAAGCATTATACAATGGCATCTATGTTACCAGCTTCACTATGTTAACTCTCAACATGTTCTTAAAAACAAAAGAAAAGCTGAACAAATCCTCCATTTCTCATTTTAAATCATACAATCTTAATTTTATAGAGAAAAAGAGTACTTTGGCCATTCCACCTAGGAGGGACCCTGATGGTTGTAAGCCCATTTGGGGGTAAAATTTTGCTATGGGAATATGCAGTATGAGTTGCATTTACTTTTAGGATGGCTATGTCTTGGCCCAAGGTTAGTAAGTATATTGTCCTGGGAACTCCAAACACACTAAAATAATTTGGGTGTTAGTTACCTAATTCTTTAATCAGTTTTCAGTCTCATTGCTTTACTTTTAGACAGCAATGACCCTGACTTTTACATAGCAATTACTACTGACTAATTTAAAATCTGAGGGCCACACATACTGTAACAAAGCTATGGCAACCTATGGATTTCAGGTATGTCAGTAGGGCAATGCTCAGAATGTCAAGGGAGTTGATGTCAACCTTCTCTTTCAAAAACGTAGCCATGGCATCCAGCAGGATCTATTTCTCTGCATTCTGCCAAAAACTTATTTCAGTGAACCTATTTCAGAAGAAGAATGGAAGCCGGTTCATTACAAGGTATTCAACAGAGGTAGCTCAATATCTGTCTGAAAATTCTCTAATTTCTTAAAAAGGGCCCTTGTGTGAGTGAATTTCCACTGAATTGAAGAGTGGGAGGCAACAGAATAGAAAAGGTATTTAACTTTTTTTGATTGCTCCCCTAGATAGGTAAAGGAGACTCAAAAGTACTGAAGCCTTTAAATTAAGACAACCCATGTTTCTAGAAGACAAACAAGCTTTAGTGATTTGGTTATTTCAGATTTACTGTCTTCAAAATTAGGTCATTTCTTTTAGGAATGCTTTGAAATAAATGAATGATGGGACACGATTTCAGAATGCTCTTAACAGTATGGATTATTCTTGAGGATAAATTGTTTTGTCTTTGACCTTCTAGGTTATCCCTCTGGGAATCACATTATTGTCTCATAAGAAAAGAGGCACCCATCTTAATATTTCTGATGTAATGAGTTCTGCAAAATCCTTTCAAAGTACTAGCTAAACAGATTGATAAACTACTGTTTTATCCATCCAGATCAAGCTGGATTTGTGATTAATTGCATGCTTGCAAATAATCTTGCAGACTTTTATTCATCATTCCCTGTATGAAAAAAAAGTCAGTTGAGGAGTACAACAGCCCTTCCTGTTTGTTAGCTTGCATTTGTATAGATCCTTTCAACTGCTATATGGAAGGTACAACAGTGACACTGTCAGAAAAATTTTAATTTAGTTTTTAGTATGTCACTAAAGTGATACAAGTTGCAGTGTCAATGCAAAAAGAGATACCACAAAATACAGTTTCAAAGTGAAATCTAAAAATCCTGGGAAATTCAACGTACAATATCTTTTCAAATGTGATTTGGCCCTCTGGGATCCTTCATATTTTTTATTCCTGCATATACAACTAGGTTTATCACCTCAAAATAAAAATGGCACTTAGAAATCATAGCGGTTTGTGCAATATACATTTCCAGAAAGAATAATTATGCCATTTGGCTCAGATATGTTGGTTACCTTGCTCAGTTAAGTTATAGCTTGCATCCACATGCTACAGCCTTGCCTTGTGAAAGACGATGTGACAAGTGTACGAACAGAACTCATGAAATACCTTCAGCATGGAATAGTGTATTATCATGGAGCTTTGTGAACTAGAGAGTTGTCCTGACTGATTTCAGATGGCAGTTTAGTCCTAGTTTATTGAGTATAAAAACTGATGTGTACCTTACACCATATCATTCTAACAGAAGGGAGCAGAAAAGGTAATGTTAACAGATGTGTGACTGCTCCTGAAATCTGCTCGTGAGATAGATAAGGAGCAGAGTGATGGGGAAATTTTATCTTATAGAAAATGCAGACGAAGACTCTCATCTGCAAGACCCTCATCTCACCCATATTGTGATCCCCACTGTCCACCTCAAATCACAGTACATCATCCATCAGTCAGTGTGTAATGGTCACGTGTCATGCTGCTGCTATTTCGTGTCAATAATCAACACTGAAATTTAGATTTTGTAAATAACCAAAAGTAAACAAACTTCATTAAACTTAATAATGAATATTACTACCTTAGTAATTAAGTTTATAATGAACCTTACTAATTAGTAATTGGCAATAGTGTCTTAATGATTTTAAGGGAAATCTTTGTTGGTGGTCCAGAACTATTTTGTAATTATAGTCATGTTTTGGTCAGTTGAGTTAATTTCAATTAATATACTTCATTAACTTAATACCTAAACATTAACAGCGTAAGGGAGATACTTCAAGTGAATCAGTAAGACAGCTTTAAAATAAGGTCACAGGAAGTGTATGTCATTCCCTAATTTTAATTACATGCAATTTCAAGCCCATGTCTAAACAAAATCTGGTATCCTGAAGACAAATTCAGATAACACACTACTGACATCTGTGTTCTGAATTCAGATAAAGAGCCTAACAAGAAAGGTAGTAAGTGTATGCAAAGAAGGTTTTGATTTAGTTGTAATAGAGCTTGTAAGCAGTCTGGGGACAAGGATTACCTTCTGTTTCTATACAACACCTAGCACAGAGACAAAAGAAAGGTATTCCCAGATGCTACAGAAATAGCAAAGAGTAATTTAATATAAATGCAGAATAAAATGATAATGCCATTGGTGCAAGTCAAAATTTCATATGAGGTATACTGACAGATGTTTAATGAATTGCACAGAATCAATCTGACACTGCACAGTTCTCAGAAACCAAGTCCTTTATAATCTGATTTAAAAGAAATTACCACAGTTATCTTTCTCAGATTTTTTTCTTCAAGCAAAGCCCACAGAAAACAGCAGCATCCCTATTTATTTTTTTTCTTCAACATTATCAGATGATTAAATAGATTGGGTCTACATGTGGTTTGCTGTTTGAAAATCAAAGTCCAAAACTCAGCCTAGGTATCTGAGCTAAGTTACATTAATTGATGCCTCAGCTACCTTTTTATTCCTCAACTGGATGAGCATAATGTTGTTCTTCCAAACAGATTTTTACTCTTAGGAATTCTCAAATAACAGAAATGTTTGTGTAAAAGCAGATAAAAATTTGAAGACAAGGAAAAAGAGAAAGGAAGGGAAGGAGGAAAGATTAATTACTGTAAGACCTTTATGGGAATTTTTCCTTACTTAGTTCATTTGCCTCAGGATTCTTCTTGAAGGGAATTAGAAAGGAGAAGTAATCATAGAATACTAACTGGAAAGAAAAGACCAACATAGATCCTTAGCCTTTCCTATGACTACAGCAGAGAGAAGGCGATCATGGAATGAAGTGTTCCCAGTTTTAAAGGGCTGAGAGGGCGGGAAACACTTCCTCTCTGAGTAGAAGTGAAGAACACTAAAACAAAATTACAAAAAGCTGCTTGCTTGTATTAAGAGAAAAAACTTAGAGTGACATAGAACTCCTATCTTGAAAGGGAAAGAAAAAAGGAAAGAAATACTAGAAAAGACTGTTCTCCTTTCCAGCATCTTGGTAAGGCGTCTTGGTAAGTAATAATGGATTTGGCACTATTAAATCTAAATATTTAATGCTTTGCAGGGGTTATCCATGTTGGCAGCTCACTCTGTGCTTTGCAAGGAGAATATTGAGAATTCTCTTGAATTGTGGCCAGTTGCAAACTGGCTGAACAGCAATGGTCTGGTGCAGTCACTGGTGTACCCCTTCCTACTCTCTGAGAGAGGTCAACCATAGGGCGAACAGGTTTGTTCCCTGATCAGCCATGCACACTGCCTGGCTTTCCTACAGGCCAAGGTAAAGCATCAGGCAGTTTCACACCTCCCAGAAATATTTATGCAGCAGGGCTGAAACCAACGAGGCAGCCTATCAGTGTCACTGATCTGTTACCAGAGGTAAAGGTACCTGAGAATCTGACACACCAGCGAGCACGGGAATGCTCACACCTCAGTGCCTTCAGAGAAAGTTACAAAGCATCGATGCATGTAATAGCAAATGAGATTTCAGCTCAGGGCTGCAGCACCAAGAACTGCAGGGGATTGTTTAGTATTCAGTGAGCATAGGCCTAAAAAGTCAGTGCACACGCTATCAGAATTTCAGCATCCTGTGCACATCAATGAACGTCGCTTAAGTTTCATCAGGATCCATTTACATTCTGGATAAGAGATTTGGGAGGAAAACTGGTATATGATGTAAAGAGCAAAATTAAAGGCCAAAATCTGCTTTTTTGGATATCTGTCAGGAGGATGCCTGAGTAAATTTTAAATAAAACACCTCTAAAATTTTCCATCCATGTCCCAAATCTTCCCAGAAGAACTTCTGGAATTATTCAGAACACATATGAATAATTTCTCTCTTTTTTAGAGACTTAGGCAGGGGCTTTCAATGTATAATCCAAACAAGCAGTGGATTAACTGTCTTCAGCTGAAAGCCTGCCAGATGACTACCCTTCCCCACGCACATGACATTTGATGTCTGCCATTTTAATATTTTGACATTTTTGTGAGAGACACTGTCCTGAAAGGTCACCACTTGTCTCAGCAGCTGGCTGGCTGCCACTCAGGCTTGGGAAGCTTAGCTCCACAGCTGTCATCAAAAAGGACCATTTTCACAGCTATGTTTCAGGGAAGCTATGAATTTATGTCTATGAGAGGAAACAGGAGACAAGAAGAAGGAAAGGGAAGCTTCAAAATCAGCTTTTACTTGCTACAGTGAAGACAGGCATTTATACATATACATCTGTAAGATGAGGCTGAAGTATTTCAAAAGCAGCTTATAAACAGAGTCATCAACTACCTGTGTTACAGCAGCATTATCAAGGGGGTTATACCATGAATATGTTTAGTCCTCTATTGCAGCAAACAACACACACATTCTCTCCCTAGTCACTTAAAGGCAGTCACCTGTTAACTATGAAAATGACATTATAACACGGCTCATGAAAAGCTGACAGCACCAGTGGTCCCCAAGAAATAACAAAACCTGTAAACAAAGCACAAAACATGACACAGCAACAGAAACAAACTGGATACAGTCTGCATTTCTTGTGCAGTTATCTGACATTTGTACTTGGTACTGATCACAGGCTGCTTTCAAGAAGCAGATTGCATTCACAGCACAGTAAGAATTCACTAGCAATAAACTTGCTAGGACAATGGCAATACAGAAGCTTTGAAATAGAAAGGTGAATAAAATCCATTGTACTGCTTCTTCAGTGCTATGAGACCAAAAATACACTGACAAGTATCAATTTCCTTCCTTACAGTATCACCACAACACTGAGAAACCTTCAGTTCCACTGCTTCCCAACCACCTTACTATCCTGTCTTGATGCCACTGTAGCAGATAAAGATCATTTCATGTACAGACAGAGTGAGATGGGTGAAAAACATGCATTGCTCACCGTGCTATGTTCATTGTTCTTATCAGGTCAGATGCAGACTTACTGGTGCCCCTTATGATGACTATTTGCGCTTCTGATAATAAGGTATTGTTGAGTTTCTTAATGAGAAGTCCGGGTCTGCATTTATGGATTTTTAAAGAAAAGATTCCAGGTGAAAAATACCATGGAAAATTTTTCTTCTATGTGCTCACAAACCATCTGTTACTGCTGAAGTATCTTCCTTGCTGTATATCTAAGACTATCTAATCTAAGCAGAAAGACATCTCTCTGTAAGTACCTCCTGCATTTGCTGGACTTCTCCCCTCACAGACAAAATGGCAAGCAGACATCCCCACAATCAACAAACACAACTGCAAACCATTCGTTCTGGAAAGCTTTCATGCATCCCTTTTCCTCAGTAGCTCTTCCACTGAAAGCCAGAACAATACTGCAGAGAAGCTTTCCCTGTCAGGATGTTTTCAGCTTTCATCTCTCTGCTTTTTCAAGCAGAAGACCAAGGTAGAAACCTTAATTAGCAATCTGAAAACACCACACAGGCAAGGAATACTTACATTTGCAACTGTATTTGTGATATTTGCGCACTGATCCAGCGACTGGTGATTACAAAGAAGAGAAAGAGCTTTTTAGGCTGCCTTTCAAGTCTTGCAGCAGTGAAATGAAGGCAGCTATCTGAAAGCTACTCATTTTCTATATGCTGTGCTCTACTTGCTTCCCATGTGCATACAACACAGCTGCCAGATTTAATAACCATGTCAGCCTGCTTTTCCCAGAAAGCAGCAGAGAGATGACAGAATGAAGATGAAGTAGCCAGCGCGTTAATCTCTAGTTATGGCTGCACTAAGCCTTGAATGAATGTCACAGTTTTACTGCCTTTGGAAAAAAAATAAAACAAATCAACACTATTCATGAAAAAAAAAAAAGTGCAAAAGGGTTTCAGAAATGTTAATCCATACTTGCCTCAGTGACATTAAAGTACATAAAAGACATTTTGCCTTTTTTTTCCCCCTCAGTTAACAAATCATAGGACTTAGGTTAATTTTTTTTCCTTTCAGAATAACATTTTTCCTAGCAGTGTATGCTTGTACCCCAAAAGAACAAAACCATTAACTGACAAATTAGTTGAGCTTCCCTTCTCTCCAGTTCCTCTCTGGAAAGAAGTATTACCATACCTGTTTGTCTTTGCTGACTTCTTTCAGGCAAAAAAAAGTTAATAAAAAAGGGGGGAAATTCTCTTTTACCATTTAAATTCTCCCACGCACAGTGGTTCCTAGAGCACTGGACTTTAGTATCTGCTGTGGTCAGTTCACTGCCAAGGTGGAGCATCGCCGTACCTCCAGCTGTAAAACCAGTTCCACGCGAGGGAAGGGTGGCCAGACTTTACATGACAAGACAAGGTGCCACTCGTGCAGTCAAAAACAACAAACTGAAAATAAACTCAGAAACATTCAGTTGAATCTGCAACAGTGCAGGGATGCCGCAGAGGTCATATGACATCTGTGTGCGTCTTTTTCTCTCTCTCATTTATATTCCCTTCACTTCCCTTGGAGGCACCTGTCTCAGCGGGGAGTGGTTTCTGTGGAAACTACGGACAGTCGGTTTTCCCCTTGGAGAAACTGTTACTATGGTAACCTTACATAATGTATATGGCCTAGATTCTTTCTAAAAATAATCTAACCCTGAAATTCTCATTATAAAATTAGAGCTGATTTGTCTGTGGGGGACAGGAAATATAGTTATTTAAAAATTGCATTAGAAATGTAGGATAAAAAAAATTCAAATGGTGTTACAAATTAAATGAGAGTGTAGGGGGCATGTCATTGCATCAGTCACAAAGACAAAATAATTTGTAAATGCCAGTAAACAAGGTCTATTATTTAGCCCTTCTGGGAAGCAAGAAGGAAGGGAAGCATAGACTTGACATCATGGCTCACTGCAGCAATCAATACTGCATCTTGCAGAGGCAAAATTTTCTCTGTATGTTTATTCTTCCAGCAACCAGGACTTCATTTAATGATGTAAGCCCAAATACTGCTTACATCTCCCCCATTCAAAACTGAAATATCAGCTTCAAAGTCACTTACCCTACACTATGAAATCATGCTACGTCAAAACTCGAGGAAGTGCCTGAAAGGTGCTGTGTGAGTCAGTGAGGCACAGCGTGCAGTACAGCAGAAGCAGAGAAGGCACACTGCTGTTTATATGACTTCTCTCTCAGCTCAGAGACAAACTTTCACACAGCCCTTGTGGGGAGGGCAGGGCAGGTCTGTCAGATTGCATCAGGGACAGGGGGATGTTAGGGCCCCAGCTGGGCTGGGCAGGGTGAGCCTTGTAAGGCGGCAGCTGAAGACCTGCCTGGTTGGGAATGACATGAAGTAGTAGCCACATCACAGATGTTTTGTGACCCTGATGTAAAAAGTAGGTAGATGTCTCCCTTCCCTCCCCTATCTGCAGCCACCCTTGCAGAAAACCCTTATATTGGTCATACAAATCAAAAGTTAAATGGTTAAGAAGGCCAAGCTACCTGTTTAACTCCACACAAAATTGGTAATTTCAGTTTGAACAATACTGTTGGGGAAACTTTGTTAAAATCCTACCTCTGAAATATCTGTATTGTGACTCTGTGGACTGATATCTCTCCTGACCTGTCAACCTAGTAACTGTTATTAGCATGAACCACATTAATATATACGGGAGACTGATTTTTCTTCTCTCCTATTCAGAAGACGAACAAGAGAAAGCACCCAGCCTACAGAACACGTCCCCAAAACTTAAGCAAGGTCCTCCTTCCGCAGTGCAAAGGGGCTCTCCAGGTGAGACAAAGCAGGCATGAAGCATTGCTTCAAAGCCCACATCATTTCTCTTTCTTTCTTGTGTAGTAGAGACATTTTTACAAAAGAGACTCGTGCTGCCTGAAGGTGAAGTGTTGTTTGGGATGTGGCTTCTCCAAGGAGGTGTCCAAGACCAGGGTTACACAAAAAACTTGCTGGTGCCACAAGTAATTGGACATAATCTGATACAAAATTCCTCAAAGAGGTTTCACTGTAGTGGGCAAAAGTCCCTGGACTTTTAAATTAAAGAAGAAAACTGCTCCATAAATTGCACCAAATACCCAAACCGACCTATACAGGAGATTTATTCTGAAAATCACACAGAGCAGTATTTTATCAGAGGCTGTGCACACAAACACACCTTCTTGTCTGTGAAACTCAAGTGTTCAATGAAGATGTGAGAGCATTAAACATTCTCTCTCTTTTACACAGAAAAACGAAGGAGATTTGATGCACGGTGTTAACTTCAATTGGGTTTGAGGAAGTTCAGCAGCAGCAGGATACAGTCTAAAATTTACATGACTGAAAAACTTATGATTTATCAAGTATCACATTCCTAGACAAACATTACACAGGAGTCAGGCCTCTCTGGCATTTGACTTTTAAACCCCAGAGCTCTCATGTTCTATCCACAGGACATACAACCACAAAGCATTATAATCAATCTTCTCCTTTTTAAAATAAAAAAAAAATTTGGAAAAAAAATCTACATCCATTTCTGAATTAGTCTTATACATGAAATTAAAGAATAATTAGACAACGTCTAGTGAAACATATATTTAGTGACCCTAGGAAAGACAATATATTCAAGAGGAAAAGCAATAAAATGAAAAGATACTTTAAACAGATTATAAAGACCTAAGCTGTCACACAAAAACATGTCGTCCTGACATTTTGCTATGTAAAACCTTGAACTTCAAAGAGTACATTGCACAAAGACAGCAACAGGGACAAATTGAGAAATAAATCTTATAACAAGGTAAAGCAATGAACCTAATAGCTTATTTTTTAAAAAAGCAGCAAACATCTGACATAGAATGAGAAGGCTCAACTACTTTTCATAGCTGTGCCAAGTCTCTCAACAGAGAAAAGCATAGCACAGCGAAAGCCAGTGTGGTTACATGACTTCTGGACTGAGCTAAGTAACATCTAGCCAGCTCAGCATGGAAGCAGCATGAACTTGGATCCCTCTCCTTTAACTACATAGATGGTCTGTGTGTATCCCAACTCATGGACACTTGTGGCTCCCTCAGGCAAAGGACAGGGTGTTTGGGCACACAGCTCAGGAGTGGGCATTTCACTAGTGCCAGTGTACTTCCAGTAAGTTAACATACAGCACTTGCACTTCTTACCTCAAACTCTGATCATGCTGTAAGGGACCTGGCTGAGATACTGCTGAGAAGGCAGTTAGACTAACAAAAGAAAGATCTGCATTCATAGCAGGACTCAGGCACACAAAGATGCAGCTGTAACCTGTGAACTTGCTGTTAGTTTCCTTCCAGCAGGGAGTTGGCTCACTCTAGGAGTCCAAGCTTCTCTTGACAGCCCAAGATCTGCAATAATGGCCTCTCAGCAAAGAGATTCAGAAAAAAATGTAATTGAGCTGTTATGACCTGCACATTTTTTGGCACATCTCATGGAACATGACAGCAACCCTACAGTCTACCATACAGCTGAGAAAGGCAGACTTTCAGTGGTTATTTAAAATGTCTTTCACCCATTCCATCATTATTTGTTTTCCACATCTTTTCCCATGCCATTACATCAGGTCTATGAAAAAATATATTAAGAACACAATATAACATATGACTAGTCAGAGACAGAAGCATCAATAGAAACCCTTTGTACAATATTACATCACTTATTCCTAAAGAAATCTCTTGTTGTCACACCACCTCAGTTAAGTCCATGCCAGGCTTTTACAAAGACAGGTTACTTACATTTCTAGGGCACTGACTGCTCATCAGATTTGTATTGATTTGATACTGCAGTCTCTTTTCTCTCATGGTCCTACTATAGTGAAAAAGTCCTACTTCCCATCTACTTGAATTGACATGCTTTGGATGACAAAAAGAAATCTTAGCAGTAAATAAAGGAAGAGACAGATTCACAAAGAGACACAGGCAGGGGTGTCAGCTCCTAACCACAAGGTGCCTTGCAGTCTGCAGATCCTCCTGCCAAGATTTCGGTGCTTAAGCAATCCACAGGAATGACACCCACAAAAGCCAGCACATTAGCACAGAGCTGTCTAACTTAGCTACTGTGAATGGTATGATCTTAAATTCTCTCCATGAACTTGGTATCCTCATCTGGACTGCAGGAAAATACCCATCTCCAACTGGGATTCATACAAACTCATTCTCTTAAGTTCCCTTTCTTAAAAAAGCTGACTGGGGAAGAGATGAGAGCCAATTACAGTACTCAAGAGATGACAGATTTGGGCTCAAATCTTCTAGCAGCCAGATAAAAGCTTAACTGACATTCTCTTATTTAATTTTATCTTTTTAGGTTATTGTAACTTTGGAATCCTCCTGAAGTTCCTGTCTTGATATTAGCGACTAGGGAAGAGAATGTGGGAGGGAACAAAGACCACTTCGTAGCCTGTAGTCAGGCTGTTGTTTAAGGCACTAACCTTGAAAGTCCAGTCTCTGCCTCAGTAACTGGCTGTTCATCAGGCGTAGAATCAGGTTTCTGCACCCCCGATGCCAGGAGCTGTTTTGCTGGGGTGCAACAGGTGCTTTCTGAGCTCTGCCAGACTAACTGCTTCAGAGAAGACAGGCACAGTGTCTTCTGTGCTTAGGTATGAGGGAGATGCCCAGCTGCTCAGCCCTTGCTGCTGCTTAGCATCTCCAGACACCTGGGTTACGTGGCAGGTTTTGAAGGCTGATGTTCCTGCTTGAAGTAATTAAGGTGGCCATTAGGTATTTAAGGCCATGTCTATAAATGTGGGTGCAGGGCCACCTGAGCTGGTAGGGATCTGCATAGTGACTCATAAAACAGAAATGCTAGGGAGTTCAGCACACAAACACACAATCTGGCTCTGTGCATGGCCACTAACAAGCCTTTGTGCTGTGCCCAAGCCTGCACTCCATTGTGACTTTTCCAGATTGAGGGTTCCTGAACTCTAGTCTACCCCAGAGAGTAGGCAGGCCCTACATCTGGCCTCACTCCCTGCATGGATCTTGCCTGAGTTCAGCCAAGGAATAGTCATTATGGGGATTAAAACTAAACTGATTTCATCTAGCCTAGAACACACAGGAAACAGATCAAAGGTGGATTTCTGCCTGGGTTTCTCATGGATTTCAGTTTTAGTTAACACTTACAACTGCAGGCCTGCCTATTTCTTTCCTTGTTTTAGAAGCACAAATTGTTGCCAAGGCTCTGGCAGCCAGGCCAGAAAATAGTGACAAATAGTGTAAGCTGATCTGGCAGGCTTCATTAAGGGCAGATTAAACATTGACAGTCCCCAAGGTTTTTGTGATATGATTGCATGACACGGCCAGTGAACTAGTCACTCCCTAGGGTGAGAAGCAGAGATGATGTTCAACTGCCTGGAGAGTGGAACATAGACTACCCTGTGAAATTATATGTTACAACAATGTAAGATGCAAAGCACCATCTCTGAACAAGGTGCTTCACCTCAAGTCAACTTTGTGACTAGATAAATAAGAGTCTGTCTATTGCAAAGAGGGCTGAGTGCTGTAGAAAAGGAGTCAACAGACCTGCAAAAGGCCAACACAGGAATTTAACAGTCCATCCCAGCCAGGACATCTTGCCTTTTTTCTATCCAAAGTCCATAGCTCTCACAACTTAAGATTTTTTTTTTCAAGAAATATTTGAGAATAGTTCCTAATTTACTGGAGCAAACATTATTATATCAGAATGTCAAGAAGTCTCTGAGTTGTCTGTGCTTATGGCAAGGTTGTCTTGAATCTAAAATGGTCTCCTAGTTCCACTATCTTCTAGTAACCTGATGATTTTTCTTGCTCTACCAGGGTGGTGGGTTTGTAAGTTTCTAATGACAAAGATTGTATGACTGCATTTCCTTTTTCAATCCATAATATTCCAAACACGTTCAGATTTTCTTTTACATCACCAGACCAAATAAATCAGTCCTACTTGAAAAGTTACCACTTAACATCAAAATGAGAATGTTATCCATCAATCTTTCTTTGTAGGTCCAGAGTAGAAAGAAGCTGCACTGGTTCTATACAGCTACACCACAGGAGCCTGCATTAAGATAATGATACACAGAAGACTCAAATTTGTCACTGAGCATCTGAAATTAAAGAGTTCTAGCAGTATAGAAAACATAGAATCATAAAAGCTAGAAAAGATCTCCAAGGTCTCAAGTCCAACCTTTGACCAAACACCACCATGCCCAGTAAACCATAGCATTAAGTCTACCTGTTTTTTAAATACTCCTAGAGATAGTGACTCCACCACTTCCCTGGGGAGCCTGTTCCAATGGTTAAACACTCTCAGTGAAGAAATTGTTTCTAATACCCAACCTAACCTCTCATGGCAAAACTTGAGGCTGTTTCCTCTTTTCCTGTCGCTGGTTGCCTGAGAGAAGACACCAACCTCCACCTCATTACAACCTCCTTTGAAGCAGTTGTAGAGAGTGATAAGATTCCCCCTTAAGTCTCCTTTTCTCCAGGCTAAACACCCCCAGCTCACTTAGCTGCTCCTCATAGGACTTGTGCTCCAGACCCCTCACCAACTTCATTGCCCTTCTCTGGACATCCTCCAGCACCTCAATGTCCTTTTTGTAGTGACGGGCCCAGAACTGAACGTAGGATTTGAGGTGAGGCCTCACCAGAGCCGAGTACAGGGGACAGTTACTGTCCTGGTCCTGCTGGCCACACTATTCCCAATACAAGCCAGGGTGTCACTGACCTTCTTAGCCACCTGGGAACCCATCCGACTGTGGACCAGCACCTCCAGGTCCTTCGCCATCAGGCAGCTTTCCAGCCACTCTGCCCATAATCTGTAGCACTGCCTCGGGTTGCTGTGACTGAAGTGCAGACTCAGCAGTTTGCTGTATTGAAACTCAGACAATTGGCCTCAGCCCACTGAAATGCAAGGTAATAACCTCATCTGTGCCTCACTGCTTTATGCAGAAAGGCAAGAAAATCAGATACGTAATCACTAGCATTATAATCAGAAAGTTGAAACAATTCTGCAAGCTTCCATAGGACAGGGGGTTTCTAATTCAGGCAGAAAATTATACGAATTTCCATGTTTCTCTGCTAAGATCTGGATTGTATCTATTGACATAATTTTGGAAGAGAGAAGTGCTGCTCAGTATGTCTTATGGCCAGAGAACACTGCATCCAAGAGGCATAGCATGGCTTCTTAGATGTCTCATGGATTTATTCACATGGAAGACTTGTTTCTCAGTGCCACAGCTTCTGCCTTTAACAGCCATTAGCAATTTCAACCATATCTGGACAAGTTTTAATCTCATTGTATCTAGAAAAAGCCTCTAGAACACAGTACATGCAGTGTCCTGTTTGAAGTGGTCTACCCTGTCTTTATTATTAAATACAATTGTTTGGTTTGCTTACAGTTACTGCAGGACATAGTAAGAGACAGCAGGTGAAACTGAGGTGCTGGTATACACAGGGGAAGGCAGACCTGTAGAAGGGAAGTCAAACACTGTTTGGAAAACAAATGAACAGCTGGTGGCACATCTTAATCCTTGCCTTGGCCACCATCCCTATTCTTCCTGCATTTTAGTACTTTGACACCATCACTTTAAGTAGCATTCAAAACTTCTCCATTTAGCCCTTTCAGACCAGGGAGCCCAAAAAAGAACAAGAAACAATTACCTTTAGGTCTCCTGCTTCATCAACTCAGCATGGAGACAGTTTGTCACTTGCTCTGACACCATTTGCGTCCTAGAAGTTCTGAACTGAAATGGATGTCTCCAGCCTCCAGGGACATCCAGAGGGAACATCCTACAGCACTGCTTACTTGGAATGTCTTTATACTTGTTAAATACAAGGAAACTAGTTAAAACACACAAACCAAAACTATTTACCAAGAGAATTATATTCCAATGTGACTGATGCATTCAGCTAGTTAGACTTTATTATGGCTTTACCTCCAATTTCGAATGAATTGAGCAACTTTCTGGGCATGTAGGGGTTCCAAGGGGAATGGAAATGATGAAAGCACTCATTCAAAATACTCATCAGCAATCTTTTCCAGCACTCCAGTCCAAATCAGCTATTTCAGTGGATTACTTATAATTTAGGAACCACACACTATGCCATGCCTAAAAAAATAAATTCCTAGAGATAACTAGAATGCTTCAGAAACCACTATGAATTAACACAAAGATCGTTGGAAGAGGGGGGAAAGAGCTGTAAGGACATATGTTAGTAGCATCTTTTTCAGGTTTTGCAGAAGTCATTCTCCACACACAGAGAGTTCCTTGATTTCTAGAGGTGAATGGGCTCTAGCTTGGTGGGAAGGAACCAAAGATGTCAGTCTCCTTCTACAATAATTTTCTATA
Source organism: Machaerirhynchus nigripectus (assembly GCA_013397975.1). NCBI lineage: Eukaryota > Metazoa > Chordata > Aves > Passeriformes > Dicruridae > Machaerirhynchus > Machaerirhynchus nigripectus. The sequence goes on from VZRQ01009566.1 coordinate 314,441, forward strand.
GGTAATTCAGAGAATTATTGAGACACATGTCAGATAATCCCAGTGCCTGAAACTAAAATTTCAACTCTTAGATGTCCCAAACTTCCTCCTGCTTCCAAGCTGAGTCTGAAATCAGGGAACAGAAAATAAACCCTTGGTTTTGCAGCATAATGCTCTCATATCCACTCCACAGGATTCTGCCTTGATCTGCCAAGCTTTTTTTTTTTTGGCAATATCTCTCATTGTATCCTTCAATCTGAAGCCAGAGAATTTAAAAATACCACTACTTGTTTTGCCTTCTCCAAATACAGTCCTGCTGCAGTAGATGATATCCGTAGGAGAGTCCTCGGAAAAATGTGATAATGTGTGGCTTTCAACCTCACCTTGGTTCCTGAAAGCAAGAAAATTTTGACAAATTCCTGTACTCACTGTGTTCTTTTGGCTACTTCTATGTTGAGCCTGAAGACTCTTCAGTGACCCCATACAGTGTCCAATACTGGTACCTGAGCTTAGCCTGTTAGGACCAAGCACAACTTTTGCAGGCGCTGGCAGAACTGGAATTCCTGAAACAGATATTACACATCTAAAAGCAGAGCACTTGTATTTATATTTGAGCACTTGTCTCAAATTATTAGTCTTACTTCTAAGCAGATTCACAGTAGCATTTCAGTGTGTACAGAAATACTCACTCTATTATTCAAGGATACAAATGTTCCATTACAATCTTCGCACATGCTGCGTGCAGACATGTTCCTGCTTTCTCAGCTCAGATGTAGCACCATATGCATCTAAATATCTATGTGCTAGGAATATTAGATCCTTACTGATCCTACTTTGCTGAAGAACATCATGTACCCTTACTGATCCTACTTTGCTGAAGAACATCATGTATCCTCTGTAAAATTAGTTTCCCAGATTCTGCTTCAATCAGCAGTATGCCTGAGCAAACAACTTCTCTAGCAGGATTCATTACAGACAAAATGGGATTGAAATCCCATTGCTGATTAGTGAAAAAAACCAAGTTCATTTTATTCAGCATGAGCATCTTATTTGCTTTGTGTTCCTAGAAAATAAAATGTGCTGGGAAGAGCACACATTTTTCAGGGAACAGCCTGTCTTAAATCTCTGTTTTGAGCAGTTAGTGGCAACTTCTCTCCTTTTTAAATTAAGGAAACTCTAGGACTATTTTCCACAGAAGCACCATTTTCTTGCTATGAACTATCTGCACCTCTGTATAAAATACTTTGAGATTAACATTGAACTAATTAATAGTTAGGTCTAATTAAACTTGCTACTTTAATTACATAAGTTGTTGCTTTTAGAGACTTTATGAAAACATCAGAGATGATGAGAAGGACACTTTCATTTCATGCCCCCTCAACCCCCTAAGCCTTTCAGTAATCCCTTCGGTACAGATGTCCATTCTGGCACCAGGTGGCTTGGTGGCTGTACTAGAGTCAATTAAACCTGGCCATCTTGACCACATTAAGGATTACTGACTACCAGAGAAGATCATGGTCATAACCAGTGCCTGACAAACACCCAGCTGCTGTGATCTCATCTATGGAGCTTCACCCTTCTTTTCTTGCCATATCCCATCCTGTAAGTGCAAACAATGGACGCATAGCTATTACTCTGTGTTGCTGGGCCGCTTGGAATAGAAATTGTACTACCATCTTTTGACTGTAAGGAGAACTACACCTCTAGGAAGCCTCCCTTCTATTTTAAGTCCCTGCAGGAAGTAATCTTTAATTCAATGAATGAAACATACAGATCCCTTGAAATGTGGAGGCACAAGATGAACAGTGTAGTGTGTGAGCAAAGTCCTTAACAAAAAGCAACCTGGTTTGAACAGATTCTTAAGAAGACCTGTAATTTTGGGCAATCAATGCATAACCAAGAAAAAACCCATTAAAAGTCCTAAATGTGTCAGCTCTGGTGCATCTACGTCTATTTCACATGTCCTAGCAAAGTGTTTGGAAGCAGCCCCACTATTACAGCTCCATGTTTCCTTTGGCACTTCCAGCCTGTGACTACAATGGTGCTCAGTTCTTGGGCAGATCAGTACAGATTGAAGTTGGTATTAAATACAGACTCTTTGATTATCATTGAGGAGTTTATACCTACATCAATTCAGAAGTGATGGACAGTACCACTTATGGAAATATACAGTGATCTATACAAAAAAAACCTATTACAGTTCCTAGGGAGGTTTCATACAGAATCAGTTAACTATCCTTATTGAAACTCTTAGCACTAAGGATTCTTATATTTCTGTGCCTAGACAAAGTTCTTCTGAAACAAATCAGAAACACTTTGGAGATGCTCATAACAGATCTTCAGAGGCTGGTTATCCTACACGGTGCTCGTACACGAAATTGGGATATTTTGAAACCAAGTTAAAAGACAATACTGACATTTTTGGGCAATTGCAGATGCATCTCATGTATTTATAAAAGGTAAATTCCAAAGCACTGCAAATAGGCAAACATATTTAAAATCCAAAGCAACATGTTAAAAGGCACACTCTCCTTTTGACATTAGGAACAGTTTGGGGAGTGGAGTGTTTAATAACATTCCTCTGCATAGCAACCATGGTTCTTCTGGATATCTGACAACAGAAACACTGGTTTAATACTCTGTGATCTAGCAACAGCATTTTTGCCAGTCCCTGAAAAGAAACCACTGGCATTTTGGGTGTGCATTATGGCATGTGTGGTTTAGTAGTGCTTAACCATTTTATAAATTCAAGGAAAATCTTGGTTTCAGTGAAGTCAATGGGATATTTGCGAAATGCCTCAGTGGAGTTGGGCTTTCATGCATAATACTTAAGAAGAGGCGCTATGGTCTGAAGAAGAGCAAAGGAGAAAGTAAAAAAGTTTTTTTTTTTGCATGGCAAACAAAAGGGTCACAATAAACACAAATGGATGAAATCCAAGCTTTGGTAAGATTTTTTTCCCCCGTGCTGTACACAGTTTTTAAGCAACTCTCAATTAATTTATCTATGTACACACGCAAAGAAATTGGAAAACAGTACATATATATACACAGGCTAAAAAGCTAGGATAAGTGTTGTTTTTCATTTTCTTCTTTCATTAGCATAGTTCCACTAATATTCGATCCCTTGGGTGTAGCTGGGATTACATTGGGTGATAAAGAACAGAGTAGAACTACTAATTCAAAGACCTCTTTTTGTTCTCACACGTAATGTTACTGAGCATTACAAATAGTGGTGAGGGGTCTTCACAGCCACATTTCATTCTGATCTTTGATCTACACCCTCTCTGTAACAGACCATCATATACCACAGTACTACAGTACCTAGCTCTTTCGCACTGGAAAACCAGGGCACAGACTCAGTGTTTATTCCTGCTGGATGGAGAAAATGCATCACTGCTAAATAATTTAACAAAATCACCTTTTATCCAAAAACACCTTGAATATTCCCTACTCCTCAGCAGCAACGAAAGCACTCCTTCCCTCCCCCATGACTCCCTTAAATTATGTAGAATCTACTTCTATCCCGGGTATTTATAAATAGAGCATGAAAAACAGTCTTTCTGTCACTAGTAACAATGTTTCTTTAGTGGTACACAGCACCTAAAATCTTGATCACTATAGTAAATCCTTTCCATCTGCTGGTTCAGAATATAATTTTTCACTGGATCTCTTGGGGCCTGGGACCCTTTATCTCAAATCCACTTACTCACCAAAGATGCTGATTATTGACATGATGACTCTCAAGAATTGGAAATGTACCTAACTTTTGATCTCTCTTACATGCCTGTAGCTGGTATTACTGGTGGTATAAGGACATGGCTTTTGAAAAGCTATGTACTGAGGTTTGTGCATCATCAGTCAGATGAAAGAATGCTTATCTCACAATGGGTAAGGATTTGTTTAGAGTCCAGTGAAGCAGCCATCCTGTATGTCATCTGGGAAGGAGAATACTGTCTAGCTAACATCTGAAATACATCAGCATTTCTACAGTAAGGTGAACTCGTATGTGTCCTGTATGAGAATATTTAAACTGACCCCTAAGAAAGTGATGAATTACAGGAAAACATGAAGGAAAAGAGAGGGACTGCTTGAATCTGAACAGAATTTCAAGAAAAGTTTGGCCACTTACCACATGCACGCAGCCCATAAATATAGGGTTCTTTTCAGCGACATTTAAATCCAAACTAGTGGGCTTTGTCCAAGAACTGGATCCCACCCACAAAGCACCAAAGTATTCTGACTGTTTGCTAGCTGAAGATGAGCTGAAGTAAAGGGAGATATCAAGATTTGCTTTTATTTCTTTTGGCTTGCCTCTACACCTACTAACTTTGCTGTCTATATTTGGCTTATGTAAATATATTATCCTTTGATTCATCTTACAAGGGATTTTAGGCTGACTGGCAATAAACACAACATTCTGCTCTGATGGGTGTGGATGATCAGTAAGGCATGGTTATTGGACTGGTTTTCAAGGTGCCCGGTCCCCACCACTATTAATTATACAGAATAAAGAAAAAATGAGGAGGACTTCCTTTTTCTAGGCTGTTCTGCCTGCTGGGAAGCTGGCAATCCAGTGTTAGTGTGGAGAAAATGTCATCCCCACTGATCAGCACTGGCTGGAGATATCCCAGCATGCAAGAGACCTGTAGGGAGAATGCCAGGACCATGAGTCAAACCTCTTCAATGATTCATGACATATGACTGGGCCAGGCAGCACTGAGCAAGAACCTGATGTGTATGTGTATATTCCTACACTCCACCAGAAATGTTTTGCACATCTGCGAGACTGAATGTTCCTTTTCCTTGCTCAGCAATGACAAGAGATACTACTCTCTCTGAAAGAGTAGTTATCAAGACTGCAAAACAGGCAACAATTTCCCATGCATTGCCTCTTTAAGGGCATTATTAGCTTGCTTATCATCACTGTGCTTCCCTAAGATTTTCAATACAATACAAGCATCCAGACAAATGGAAAAACGAAGTTGTGTAAGGTTATGTGTTATAGGGTTCATGAGTTGCAGCTATATGCTCTGTATCATGTTTGATTAGAGAGGTCTTTTCTAACAGTTTTGGACTTTCCATTTACAGTTCTCAGGAGAAATACTTGTAGTGACATTAAAAGTGCTCAGAATGTGGATTCTTTCCTATTTCACTAGGAACTCTGAATTAGACCCCTGCTGAAAGGATCAATCCAAGCAAAATAAAACCATTTGCATAGAAAACTGATCCACAAAATAGCAGTGTTCACTGCATGGACAGCAATGTTTAATGATTTCTCATTTTCACAGAAACAATTTTCATATGTTCAATTACTGGCTACAAGTGAATTCTGAGATTTCTCTACATGCCACAGCATGAAACAAATGATCTACATTTGATCCTAAATGCCCGGCAGGTCTATTTTATGATATGCCTTTGTCTCCCATTTTTCTTTAAAATCTCAAACTTCTTTTTGAAATGTGCCCACATTATGCATATGGTTTCAAGCTTTTATTCTATACCAAAAAATATCTGGAAAACACAATGACAGACAGCATAAGGAAAAAAAGCTACAGTTATTTGAAAAAGTCATGGTTGGCAGCATATTCTGGAAAATGCCAAAGGGTTTGTGGAATAAATTCCATTTGGCAAGTATAGAGATAAAAGAATCCAGCTGCTTTTGAACACCAAATGCACCACTAAAAAGTCTCTAAAATTCCCGAAACATCTTAAATCAACAAAACGTACCATCCTCCTACACAAAACAAAACCAACAGCAACAAAAGAACCTCAAAACATTCCCATTTAGATAGACTTCAATGCTACCTGAAGTATGTCTGTTCCAGGCAGTTTGTTAAAGAATACACTTATATGCAACGAAGGGCGTAGGGTTGAGGGATTTTATGATGCTTCAGGCTATTGCAAAGCTAGGCAAAAAGATGAAAGCAGTCATGCTGATCAGGGACCTGGGATAAGAAATCTGGCTGAGCCATATGATGATTCGTATCCTTTGCAAAAGTGCTTCTATTCACTTGATTACAGTCTTTCAGTGACTGTATCGTTGAACAGGAGTTACTGGCTTAGCGTTCACTGAAATCGTCGTGACTTTCTACTATATTTAAAAGGTCTTTGTATCAGACACTAAAAGAATAAACCCCATCTATTTATGCCTCCTCTTCCAAATTTAGGTACAACCTGTTCAACTCCTTCGTGACACACAGGGCACATAAAACACACTTCTAGTAAAACTGGAATGTGGAATTACCTAAGAAAGGGACTATCTCCCTGACTGTAATAGGAGAAAATATTCTGAGGACTCTCTGCAGAAATGGCAAGAGTACTGTCCTTTTAATTCTAAAGAAAATCTGTATTTTCAGGCTGTTGTTCCTTGTCATTGTTCCTTCAACAGAATATCCACCTGCACAGGTTCCTAGCTATGCTCCTCACAGCCACAGTCCCACGGCAGGTTATACCCTGCACAATCCAACAACTCATGGGACTGCACTCCAGAACAGACTTTCAAAAAGAGTGAGACCTAGTGAAGTGCAAACATATTTTATTTCGTTTTTAAATTGACTGTTTCACAGAAGGTTTGAAGTCAGCCACACTAGTACAAGTGAGGGTAAGATAGTTTCAAGTGAAAAAAGACAAGTAAGCCACTGGAAACTACTGACAGAATACTATCCTGGAACAACAGTCTGGACATCCAAAATGCTAGCATAATGTCCTTATGGAAAGAGTCCTCCTTGTAGGTAACTAATAATCAAAGGTAAGAAGCGAAATGAATAAACATTCTATTGAAAGTTCCTTTCATCTCTCCTTATCTCCTGATAATTCTACAGGATCAGTTGTGAGGAGCTTTGAAACTCACATTTCAAGCTGGTAATTTCCAGCTAGTCTTTAAAAAGATAAGTATCAAATCTAAGCAAAAGCAGTTCAGTAACTCTGCAGTACGAAAAATAAACACAAACTTTCCCATTTCTAAACATACACAAAGAACATTAAAGAGACTTGTGCTGAAATGGCTGGAGATAGAAGGCACATATTTGGCAGGCAACATGACTAAATAAGAATAAATGCCTCCACATTTTCCAATTAAAATGGGATTTACTTTGACTGATCTGGCGCAAACCAGTCTTTTTGTCCTTCATCAAGCGTCTTCCCTCAGCTCGAAAGGAAGCAGCTAAGGAACATCATGCTGTGCTTGTGTACAATTAACTTAGCCAAGCAATGAAACATACAAAGAAGAAACAGAACAGCCCTGTCTGGGATATGCAGATTTTTGTTCCATGCTTACACAGTGCTGAAAATACAGTATGGTAAAACCACCATAGCTTCCAGTATCTGTGTATTTATTATATCCTATTAACATATCACCTCCACAGTCTCTATAAAAAAAACTGAATTAATTACAAAAACCATAACATAATAGAAAGTTCTATTTAGTAATGAATATAGGCAACAGGGCTTCAACACCCAAAGGGATGCCTATGCGTGCCTATGGACAAAGTTGTTTATAATAAGGCAGAGAACCACCCCACTACAGAGGGTCTGTGTAATTTCTTACACATTATCTCAGCCCTACGATTTCACATGTCTGGAGAGCTCCAGCATGGGCTATTAGACATTTCATCTTACACCTTCTACCTGAACATGTCTTTTTCCAATACTCTACTTGGCCTTCAATTTGCCAGCAATTGCATTGTCAGGATTAAAGCAAACAGAAAACATCTTGCTTTTATCACTTTTCATGTTCAGAGAAGGGCAATGGAGCTGGGGAAGGGTCTAGAGAACAAGTCCTATGAGGAGTGGCTGAGGGAGCTGGGGCTGTTTAGTCTGGAGAAAAGGGGGCTCAAGGGTGACCTTACTGCTCTCTACAACTGCCTTAAAGGAGGTTGTAATGAGGTGGGGGTCAATCTCTTCTGCCATGTCTCAAGTGAAAGGACAAGAGCAAATTGCCTCAAACTGAGCCAAAGGAGGTTCAGATTAGATAACAGAAAAATACATTTCATTGGAAGAGTGGTTAGGCATTGGAATAAATTGCCCAGGTAGGTGGTGGAATCATGTGTTTAAGAGGCATCTGGATGTGGCAGTTGGGGATGTGATTTGGGGGTGATTATGATGGTGCTGGGTTGATAGTTAGACAAGGTGATCTTGAAAGGTCTCTTCCAAACTTGATGATTCTGTGATTCTGTCACACCCCATTGCTGAAACATTATGCTGATTCAACAGAAAACTGGCATGAAGCAGCTTGTTGTAACTATACTGAAGTACCTGCTAGTGTTTTCCCCCACAGATTTCTTTACGTAATAATGAGGTCAACTTTTGATGTTCCAGTCTTTACAGTGCTGGACATCTGTCTGCCAGCGAACAAATTAAACAGCAGCAGAAAACTGAGAGTTTATTTTCTAATGTTGTTTGGACTGAATGTTCTCAGCATATCCAGCTAAGGTTGACTAAAAAGAGGCACTGTTTTTGTGTCAGATATGTGCCCTATAGGCAGACTCTTTTCTTCACTTCCAGGAATTTAACTCCTTTGAAATTTCAAGTGCCAGCTTTGGAACTGGCTGAATACTATTTGCCAGTTGACACCAATTTTGATCTTTTCTAATTCACAGTCATTCACAAATATTTCTCACTGTCAAGGAACACATGTTGTCCCTGTGTGCTTTTGCCAAACAGTTTGGTGGCCCGTTTTGCAGATGCCGGATGCTCATGAACACACCAGCTGTTGCCAGAGTTATGTGTTTGCTTTTCAACTACTGCCTTTTTTCTGAAACATTCATGGAAAATCATCAACAGCAAACAACAGAGAATGGATTTCCATTACCATTTTGGGGAAATTTGCAGACATCTGCATGACTATTACACTACTGTACAACCATTAAAGACTACCAAATAACAGAGCCACCGCAGTCTTCATGATTGTTGAATTAAAATTATTTAATAGTTATTACATTTACGAGGGTTCCCTTTTCTGCTATCCTGCCAGCCTTAACCACTATGCTTTACAGCAACAGCAGCTAAAAGACATCAGCAGCTCCACACTAATGGCCTGCAGAAAAATTACTGAGAAACAGACTTTTCTTCCACCTTCAACACATGTACAATCTGGAGGCTGTACCCATCCTCCTTTTAAATGGGGGAATCACAATTTATACCTTTATACATCTCCACTTTGGCCTACTACAAATGTCCAGATTCCTGCTACTTGCCTTCAAAAGGCTGTGTGTTAAAGCTGCTTTTAGTAGGAGTCTCACAGTATGAACCTTTCCTACTATCAGGCTCAAGACAAAGCACCTGTTCAGACACCTGCATTCTCTTATTTCAAAGCGGTTTATAAGGTGGCTAGTAAGAGCTGGCTGCACTGCACTACTGAAGACAACTGAGGTGCTACAGAAATAAGACTCTTTATCATTTTTTTTGTCCAAAATGGCTTCTTTGACTGCCCTAATGTTTTTGTTCCAGTGTTAAGCTATTGAAAAGACTGAGTATTAGAGGTAGTGGTGTTCCCTTGAACAATCCTGTCATCCCAGCAAGCATTTAGGATTTTTCTGAAAATGTTACCAGAGCCTGAAGATTAACACCTCTAGCTACGTATTCTGATCTGAAGAACACTTTTGAATACATCATCATGTGCCTCAAAGACAAATCTCACAAAAGTAGCGGCAGGGTCAAGCTCCCTACCTCTTAGAGATGTTTCTCCTTCAGAGCAAGCATAAATATGAGTAAATGAAAGAAGCTATACCACCTGTGTGTTTGTTCAACAAGGGGAGCAAGAATAACTTGTATGTGGAAAACTTCTCAATAGAAGGGAGTAAGTGGCCAAGACAACACACTAAAGAGCTATTGTGTAGAAATACAACAGGAGCAATACATAAGGGGATTGTTATGAGGACAGTAGTCCACAGTGTTATCGTCAAATCTGATTTGTCAGAAACTGGAACAAATAACACTTTCTCTAACTTGGTTGAACTTGCAGCAATAACCCTTAGAGACAGTAATAAACTTTTCCAAAGACCTAAAGAAAAACAGAGTTGCTTTTGTTGTACTCCTCTCTTTGTAACTTTCTGGTAATATTTTAGGCCTAGGAAATGTACCAGTTTGAATTGGAGGGGTTTATTTTCCTGCACTAGGACAAGATTCTCTAAGAAAGTTACTTTAAACATTTAAAACACCACCTACCCTCTTCATGAAGGACTGAACTGGAGTTTTACCCCTTTTACTTGAAACAATATTAAGTAACATTCCAAGTCTTGTTCTGAAAAGATCATTTTATAACCATTTATGCTAAGAAGTTTGAGGTACCTGAAAATAAATCTTTTGGTCTCAACAAAAACTTAGCTGAAAAAGCAACTCCTCTTCTAAAGAAATGTCATTCTTCAGCTAGAAACAGAGGAAGCCATTTCCAAAATCATTCTTTTTATGGTCTTCATTGTGCTGGAGAATAAGATTATCATCTGACTGTATTCTTGTTCCTGCCAACAAAAATTAGACTGCCCAGATTATGAGTTCCATTTAAAGTGAATGAAGGCTTTCAGGAGCTCAGGTTTTCCTCAGTAGCCAGCCCTGCTAAAATGGCATGTTTTCTTATGGCATATAGTTCCCTAGCAGTTACAAGGACTAGTGAAACACAAAGCTGTGTCAGAGGGTGCAAAAACAGAAGCAGGCACAAAGAACATTTAATATTAATTATTAATTTACACATTTCTAGAAATGTTGACATTGTTCTCACATCTATGAAGTCCAATCCTAACACATCTGCACTACAGTCATGCATCTGACTGCCACAATGTACACATGAAAGAAGAGCAGTGACAACAGTAGAGGTTTCAGCTCTGACATTACTCAGGCTCATGCAGAACAGAGTCTGGTGCTGCTTCAACCACCATAGAACAAGAACTACATTCAGCCTGCCTCAAGCTGTCTGGGGCATCTTTCCTCTGTGCCACAGGCATACCCATATCAAGGAAAATTCAAATCCTTGTGTATCAGGCTCTCTGGATTATTCACCATACCATCCAGTAGTGGTAATGAAAACAAGAGACCTTTTGTAGAAAAAGCTATTAAAAAATTACAGCAAACTTCTCAGTGATTTTGCTTCCCAGGAAAATCTAATGTAAGTATTTTAGTATAATATCTGATCAACCAACTTTCAATAGAGTAACACTTAAAATTAACTCTTAATCTATGTCATTTGTATTCTATTTGAAAATCTACTTTTTCCTTCTTCCAAAGAATTTCATTTCCCTTGTTGCCAGAACTTGTGCTTTGCCTCAAGGTAGTCATAATACCCAATTTTTATAGTTTTGCATTCTTCCCCTCCAGGGACATTCTTCTGTCAGCTCAGCAAGACCTTTTTCATTACATATTCTCTTTGCTTTCTTTTTCCTCCCAAGCCCTCTTGCTTCTGTACTCATATTTACTAGATACAAGCATGTTTTGTATCTCCTCACTTTTACTCTCCTAGGATTTCTTTAATCCCACCTATCCCATTTCATAAGGAATACACCCATATTGCTTACTTCTCATCTCCACGCAGTCATCAACTTGTTCCACCTCTTATTTTCTTTCAGTCTTTTTCCTCCTCAGCCTTATATTAACTTCCTCTGCGCCTAATACTATCAAACTGATAAACCATTTCTTGCATCCACAGGCTTTGGACAGTTTGGCACTACCCATTTCTTCAAAGTTAGCATCCGTTCAGGAAATGGGGTATTCGTAACTCAAATTAAAGCCCAAGAATTGCTGTCTCACAGCTGTTTGAGACCAAGAAGATGCCACTGTGGATACAATCTGCTCTTAGGAGACTTAAGAAGTCGGGGATGACAACATTTCATCAATATTAATCCTGGACTGATCTTTAGAACAACTGCAGTTAAAATTTTCCATTCTGATTGACATAACTTGATTGACTGCAAATTTCATTTGTTTCAAAAGCCTAACCTCAGTCCTGTGGGGAGTCATTGGCTATGGCAGTGTGATAGCAGTCATATCCAGACTAATTTCTAAACAGGTGAGGGAGCAGCAGGTGTAAAATCCAGTGGGACCTACTTGGCAGAAGAAAATCGAGAGGTCAGTACTCATAAGGAGAAAAAATGCAAAATCAGCTTCTTCACATAGAGCTTGCTTAAATATTATTGGAACATAACACATCCATTGGTCCCACAGAATTTCGAGAATTAGGAGGTGCCATAAATAAATTGTAACAACTAACCGTAATGACAGGCATACATATATTTCCCTCTACCTATGTTTATCCAGTCAAACCAGCACAAAAGCACACATTGGGATGGGAAATTATCTCAAGAGCATGAAAGAAGGTTTACAAACTCTGACTTCCCAGACCAGGACAGGTGCAGAGGGCAGAGTCACCATTAGGTGAGAGCTACTGGTCTCAGTTTGGCTGGGCAGGAAAGGAAAAAGAGATGCTATCAAGCAAAGGCAGAGCAGCTCTTCAGACAACAGTAACCAGTAGAAGAGGCAGTTGTTATAAGACAGTTTAGGATCTGGCTGTGGTCTTAACACTTGGTCTTAATGAGCTGGACTGAACTTGCTCCAGCAGAGCTGTGCTTAAAGCTGTCCTGGCCTAACTGAAATAATTCCACATTCCCCTGCCTTGTGTAATTAACTTGGGTTTGGGGTTTTGCTGTGAAGACCGCTATTAACAAGCAAGCTGCTTAGTGGTAACAGTACTGTTTGTATTACAAGAGCACCTCTAAAACCTAGTCATGGCTCAAGATTCCAGTGTCCTGGGGCAGTACTGACAATGAAGAAAAATAATGGAGTATATACCACAAGATGGAAGCACTGTGTCTTTCTCCAGCTTGGTAACATGGTTCAGCATTTCAAATCTGGCTCTTTGTGGACACATGATTTCCTGCTGCCCACTGAATACTAGCCTGGGAACCAACCCACAATGCTGAAATAGTATTCATCATCTATCCAAATATGAAGCCATCTTCCTCAAGGCAGGGTCTGCTGCAGGGAGAGCAGGTGACTACTGTAGGTACTCACATGATTCCCACCAGAGCAGCACTGAGGCACCTCACTGTCCCTCATGTACTCAGCATTACAATGCCTCCTTTGTAAAGAGGTAGCCTAGCTCTTGAGAGACCTTATTGACAAAGCATCTTGCCCAAGATGATTTTAAAAAAACCAAACAAATAGTGGCAAAGCAGGAAGTGAATTTAGATTTTCCTGGTGGCCACAGAGCTTAGAGTCTACTATTCTCTGAATGACCTTTCCTTACATCACACGAGGTTTGCATACCATATTAAAAGTTAAGATGCAAATGTTTACACAGCACATCTAATTTCTTTCTTTTTAAAAAGAAAAGTGTAAGGTAGCAGTATGCTGCCAAAAGGCCCTGAACACTACAGGGTTTCACAGCTTTAGAGAAGGACTGAAAATTATCTTTAGATCTCTGTATTTTCCTAATCATCTTTCATCTAAAATAGTCACAGCATTTCACAAGTAACTGCTGTATAGTCATATTTGCACTTGCACTGCATTTCCTTCACATTTTTTATACAGCAAGCAAAATTTTATTACCCTATTTGAGGAGAAGCTGAAACCCAAAGAGAACAAATAAAACTTCACACAGTAAGTGATCTGAGTCTGCAAGAAAGCAACCCAGAATTAAAGAAATATCATGTAAGCCCTCTGGCTCCTGTGGCATGTTTTGTGCTTGGCATGACAACAGTGGGGACCACATGCATGGTCTGCCAGGCTGGGACTCCAACAGTCATAGACAGGCAGCAAGTCTGTCAGTGAACATGTCAGGAAGCAGAGCTTTAAGCAGACAGAAAAACATAGTTTGAAAAGCAGAAAGGGAAGAAGTGGTTTGAAAGCCAGCAAAATACTCCATGCACAATGATGAGCCCATAACCTGAATTTTCAATGCAGTCTTGTGAGCTGAGACTCTGTCCACAGAGGAATAAGTATTAGGTGAGGGTGGAGGACTAAATGGTAGCAAGTTGGTCCATTTAGGTCTTCATTTAAGGAAGTACTTGGTACGAACTGAAGTTTGGTTTCAGTCTGTGTGCCTCCCAGTTTTGTTTTTCACATTATTGCTCTTCCGACACATAGGTTTTCCAGTCAGCTCAAATAATTTTTTTTTCTCTTACTTTTTGATTCAATGCTCAAACATTTAACTGCTCTTTCTCGTCCAGTTGCACTGGTCTTTGGTTTCTCACATTAGCCCCCACCCACACATCTTTGCCCCCCATTTTTGTTTGCAATTTCTAGAAAAGAAACACTATAAACTGAAATTTTGGTAATTCAAGGAAATAAAAGCTCTGAATGAAACAGTCTAACACCTTAGAGCTAGACACAGTGAGCCCTGATCTGAATGCTAGCCCATTCTTTCATCTAACCATTTGCCCCAGAAGATAACAATGCTGATCATGTCAGAAAGTACAGTGCTGCAAACACACTGTGGCTGCATATTTAGTGGGAGGCACTTGAAGAAGTTACTTGCACAGTCATGCATCATTGGGTTCAAGGCAGAGTTTAAGCGCTGCTTATACCTTTCAGTTTATATCCTGTTATCTTTGTCTGCATGCTAAGAAGATTTTAGATCTCCAGACCACCCTTCATGTCTAGCAACGGGTTAGCAAAAAAAACCTACAAGGCTATAAGAAAAATATTTTACAGCATGAATCCTCCATGCAGTAAAACATAATGAAAATGTAAGAATATTAATTACAATTCAAAATATTTTAGTATCTATATATTCCAGGTTTCAAACCCAAACATTTTAAAAATAACTGCTCCTTAAAAATGAAGCACATGGTAACTTAAATGTAACCCTACTTTTTGAATGTTTTCTGCATATAAAATACTCCAGTGTTTTTGTAAACTAATCCCAGTGATAATGAACCAAATGCCAAGAAAACAAACACAAAGTAGCTTATAAGGCAAAATAAGGAGTCACTGCTGAGTTAAGCCATTTCATTGGTGAGCATTTCAAAACAAACAAAAAAAATTTTAATTTACTATTTTATATGTCCAACATGCAATTTTAAGTAACTCTCCTATGAAACTGCAGACAAGGAGAGCTCACAGACCATGAATTCTCTTGTCAATTTATGACCTGTCTCCAGTGCTGTTTCTCTGCTTTCAGACCAAGAGGAACAGGCAGGTTTACAGATCACACTCAGCTGCAGACAAGAGGTAAATAAGCTCAATTAACCAGAAAGAAAGAATTTTTTTGAGTACCTACCTTCTCCTCATTTTCTTGGTTCCAGCTCCTCTGCAGTCTTCAGCCTTGCAAAACTCTCCCATTCTGTGTGACCCCACAACAGACTCTTGAGTGATTCATTGTGGCAAACTTCCTTGTGTTCAGCTTCAGACTGGCTGAGGTGGAAAAAAATTTAAAAAACGAAAAAATAAAAAGTGAAGGCACTGACAGGAGAAACTAAAATCTTAAAAAACAGTGGATCTGGTTAAGGCATGCTGCTCTTTCACCATGACAGAGAGCCAGTTTACTGACTATTGACTTTGGCTGTAGGTCACTAGGGTGCTAATGCCAGGCAAGGCAAAAGGAATCTTGTCCCTTGATAGGATTTAAAGGTAATCTTCAGGAGAAAGAGGGAGAACAGCTATGAGCATTTGGGAGTGTGATTGCTAATCCAGTAATAATGCATGATTGATTTATTAACTGTTTCACTTGCAGAAACAAATGGAAAAAGATTCTGCCAACAATCTGCCATTCTTTGGTGGAGACCACAATGTCTGAATCCCTTTCTTAGAGGAAAGCTGTGGCAAATGCTGAGCCTGTGTGTTTCACAATGAGGGATTAATTTCATCTTAATGCATAATCCTGTATTCTCTCTCCACAGAGGAGAGAGTGCTGCAGAGAATTTTTAAAAAGCATGCAGAAATGTATCTAGTGTGTTACATACATTTATAGACAAGAGGAAGAAATAGTTCTTTAGCATTTAGCAAGAGATATAGCATTTTTTTCTCTTGTTTATCACATCATCAGTAGCAAAAGCAAGTCACATGTAAAAAGTTAGCCATCACTGTTTCACCTACTTCTTCCCCTCCACAACCAAATCCTAATTCCATGTGTGGCATTGCCACAAAAGCAGCCAAACTGCACGGTAGGTTACTCTTAACAGGACTATGGGGCCTTGAAGAATACTGGAGCCTCTTACACAAGAAAGCATTTATCTGCTCCAAAAGGCTTACAATCCAACCAGTCACCCCACTGAAAGAGCTGCGTTAGCAGCTCAGACAAAAATCATTCATTCATAGCATTCTGTAAATTCCCATCCTATAGGCACCTATTTGCATGTTGCAATGATACATGCAGTAAAGACTTGCTGATTTATGCAGTGGCCCAAGTACAAGCATTAGAGGCAGAAATTTTCACCCTGAAGGGCCGAGTGTGCAATGCTCAGCCGTCACGTACCCAGGTCCTTTACCACAAACAGCGCTGAGCCTTTTAAGCTGAATTCACGTCTCACTTTCAGAATTTTTCCCTACTCAGGTATCCTCAATTACATTTATTCCTTGTTACAGCTTTAAGACATCACTGCTTTTGAAATAAAAGCTATTAACATTTGCATTATGTCTTCATGCCAGGAAGACTTCTCTATTTGAATTGTCAGTTTAATTGTTAATTACTTTATGTATCAGATACCTCATAAAACTAGCCAGGATGCAGGTCTTGGTTCAAACAATCAGCATTCAGTATTACAAAATAAGTGAAACTTGTTAACTGTCAATAAACAAAATAAGTAAGAGACTAAAACAGTAAGACTGAGAGGTGGAACACAGCCTATAAGAAAGGCCAAAATTTCTCTAGGCCCTTACCCTGATCCACACAGCCAGAGCTCCTTGCCTGTATGAATTCTGCAGCAGCTAAAACACATTGCTGAGCCTTCACGTTTTTAGCTCTTCAACTCCTGCCTTCAAATTTAATAGAACAGGTTATTAGCATCCAAATGCAACCCACTGCTCTTCACAGAGCAAAACCACTTTCATTCAGCAGTCCATTTCCTGGGTAATGTGAACAGTCAAAGTTGGCTTGAATGTAGGTAGAGTAGTTGGCCTCAGGCCATCAGCTGCACAAGGTGTGCAGCCAGTGGGACATTACATGAGATCTGCATAGAAACATCACCTGCAAGCAATCTATAAAAGCTTAAGTTCCCCCCAAAACTGGGTCACACTTTTTCTTTTAAATGAATGTCCTAGGGAAGACTTGAGTAAGAAGCTGCAAAGTGCGTGCAAGATGGAAAATATTTGCATACTACTGCTTTCTCAGCAAGTGCTCTCACTTGCACTGTGGGCTGTTTCACTGCTGATGTAAGAGCCCTGCCTAACTCTGTACCTCACCTTGCTTTGGCTTGTACTGTGTAATATCATATTGTGCTTCATCTTCACAATTAATCTCAATGACTTTTTCAGACAGATTTGGACCTGTCCTCTGATAATTTATGAATCCTGAAAGCTGATCTGAGTGTCAGAACATCTACTCAATTCATGTGTTTGCTTACCTTGGTTAGGTAGTTACCTTAAAAAGCAGTACAGAAATAACGAATGGTCTCAAGATGGCCATGTGTCATTAAAAACTGGGATAATGGCATAACATCAGGAAGTTTTCCCTCCAATTTTGGTCAGCTTCACAAGCCTGTTTTTGTCTAAGGAAGGGAAAGGACTGCAAATAAATAGCTATAGGATATCTTAGCAGAGGGAGAGGGAGGTATAAGAGCACGGCACATTTCAGGTGGAACAAATACCTCAAGTCAGTGAGGGAGTCCGGCCTGTCACAGTCTAATGACAGGAACCTCACAGGGTAACAGGTTAAGTCAAGTTGAAAAATTATTCTAATAATCTGGTTTCCCACAAAGTATATTACCTGCAAACCCAATTACAATCCCACTATATTTCCTTTAGTACAACATTATCTGTCAAGAATTAAAGTGATTTAGTAGGTATGTAACTACTTTGTAGAAATTGACTAAAGTCTAAAGTTGATTAAATTTTAAATAAAGAGTTGCTTACTTTTCTTCTCCAGTACAGATGGTATCTTTTTCCTTACTTAGCTGGTACATATTCAGCACCAGACTAATTTAAAACACTGAGACTGTATAAACTGTTTCTCTCTCCAGTATCCTAAAAATACAACACTCTTCTTCCCTCCATGCTTATAGAAAGTAAAATAGCCTTTTATTCTATTACCTTTTACTTGAAGTCTCCACACAAATTGTTCCTTCAAGACCTTTAATGCCTTCAGAGGAGGAAAGTCATACACAATCCTTAGCTGTAGTGCCTGGTATTTGACAGTTCATGCTGACTAGTCTTTTAGATCAGTACCAGAGTCCCTGGCAGTGCTACCAATCTCAAACACATAGACACAAAACATTAAATTAACCAACACAAACACTGTAATGTCTCAACACCAAAATATTTAAATGTTCTATGCCAGGACTCCATTATACATGTACATGGTAAGTCATGTACATGGTGATTTTATCTTTCTACATCAGTCCAGTCACAGACTTGGACATGTTAGTTCTAACCAAAAAAAATCATATAGGGAAAAAAGCCTCATCCATTGCACTGAGTGCTGTACCACCCAAGAACTGCAGGTGGGTAATTTGCAGTTCACTCCCAGGTCTGAAGGATTACACTGACAGGAAGAGAAATTGAAAAGGTTATGTCTCATGGACCTGTCAGTTTCTTCCTTACAGAAAACACTGCATCTTCAGGGTTGAACAGTCTCCACACATAAATCTTAACAGCTCTGTAAACATCTGCATGATGGTTCATCAATTGCCCTTCCTTGCCTTCTGTCACCAGCAAAGTTTGGGAAGACCTTGTTTCTCTCACTGGAGAGTGATTTTTTCTGGAATAAAAGTCTATGTCATCTCTTTGTTCCCCATCTAGAAAGAGAATGAAAGAAACATGGCTAGTTCTTAATCTAATTAATTGCCTTACCAGAGACTTTTATTCCTCCATTTTTAATGCACTTTGCTGAATTTCACTAGGTCCCTGAAGTCTTTCATGTTTGTTGATGCTCCATGCTTTGAAGCTGTAGCACAATGCAAGACAGGGCAGAGATACTGGTGACACCTCAGTATGAACTGATTCCACAACCAGCCATTCCAGGATGGCTCTTTGAAGCAGCTGGGTATACATCATGTTCTAGGGACAAACCTTACTTTTTTTCCAAAGGGCAGCTTTGAGTCTGATTGTCACCTCAAGACTGTCCACGTAAATGAGAAAGTATTTCCACTAGCACTGAAGAAAACTGAATTGGAGGCTGGATTTAGTGAGATTCACACAAATCACTCATCACCCTTTCAGGCAGGGTGCTTTTTATCCTGATTCTGTAGAGCAGGTAAGCAGCTAGCTCACATCACCCTGACCTGCAGCAGGGGTTTCTTAGGCATAAGAAAAGAGGTGGGGGAAGAAGAGAGAAACAGAATTATGCACAGAGTACCCTATCTGCTAGTCAGGAAGGAAAGACAAATCAAATGAAAAAGATCCATGACCCAGAGGAGGTTCTCACATTACCATTTAAAAATGTTACAGCTTTGATCTATAATCTACATTCTCTTATTCCTCCTCCTCTTTCTACATCTATGAGCAATTGTTATCTCTTATCTTACTTGGAGCTAGAACTGTGAGTCTGGGGAGACCAGATCTTTGCAAAGTGCTTTATCCTTTTGTGGCAGCATTAAAAAGACAGATTTCCGTAACTGCAGTTTTCTGTGGGAGCAGGATTCCTTTCCTGATGCAGCAGGTATTGCTAGCTCTCTATCATTATGGAGCACTTGGAGACTCTGGACTGAAAACAAGTGCAGAGTATCAGTACATACATTTTAAAACCCAAGAGAGCCTCTTTCCTCTTCTCTTATTTTAATGTAACTGATGGAGTTTCCCAGGTTCTTCAAGGATAACTCAAAACCCCTGATTGCTTTAAAGTCCCCAAAAGCAAAGAAAAAAACCTTAACCAATCAACCAACCAAAAAACAACCACCTCACACCTGCAACTAAAATGTCATACAAAAATGAACCCCTTTTTCTTTAGGACTTACAAGTCAAAAACCTGCTTGATGAGGCAACCCAGGCAAACCCTAAGAATCAGTGAGTTTGACCCATGGCATTTCATTCTCTGCAACAAACCAGCTAAAGGTCACACTTACAAAGACGTGCCTATTTCATCTTTGATACGGGTGCACAAACAAGCATGGGAGAGAGAATGGTAAAATGTCAAGAGAAGAAAATTTTCTGAGAGTCAAGACAAAATTCAGAAAAAATAATTGATAATGAGGAAAGGTTTTGTCTGAAGAGAGGCTAAACAAGGTTTCATTTGAAATAAGAAGTTGTAAGGTATTTGATTTTCCTGCTGATTCCTTAATGTTGTGACTTTGAAAGCAAGAGGTGGGGTATGCAATGGAAGGAGGCAATGTTTCCTCTCCTATTTCACAGGAGCTATTCAAGGAAGGACAGAAAGTGAGCTCAAATCTATGCTTCACTGCTCATAGTATTTGCTGACTGGCAGAGATACTGAGTGAAAAGGTTTAGGGGTATGACATCCACTGGCAAGGAGGAAGCTCATCATCTGCCTCCCTTGCAGCTGCTGATACTCAGCCAACACACTCCTGCTCTGATTTCAGTGGTCTAAATGAGGGCCATACTCTAACTGATAGTTTAATCTCAGGAAATCTCTGCTGAATTATTAGCGAGGCTCTGACTCCAGCAGCAACTGCACACTGCTCCTCAAGCACAGAGGAGATTTGCCAGCTTCCGATTCAGGCAGGAAAGAGTCTGCAGCTACTGAACACTGCTGCAAACTTACACTCAAGACAGATCTGCTTGCATCTGTTTACCACTACCATGAACCCTAACTGAACAAAAGAATATTCTCCAGTCCCTCAAGAGATTAGAGCTGGGCTATGTCAGTAATAATTACTAAGTGAACAAAATGCCATCTTGGAACTGAATAAAAATACTCAGAATAAATGAAAATACTGTAACAGCATTTCATCTTCCCCTTTGCTGTCTGGAAAGCTAAAATCTCTTCAGCTTTCAGAGTCTCTTGTGGATATAATAATTTTATATATAACTGGAAGACTTGTTCATGACTCATCTGCCTGTATTACCAAGTGGATTTTTTAGCCCAAAAGCCAGACATCCATTATGCGGGCTGCTAAATGATTTACACTGATTGAGCACGCACGGTATGCAGCTCTTGCAAATTTTATATGCTGGCTGTATGGAGAATGAATGCTTGCTGATTATGCTCCAAATAGCAGTGAACCCAATTACCTAAGCCACTAACTCCCAGCAAGGAAGCCAGAAATGCAGCTATTGCTTCCATACCTTAAAGTAAAATTTACTTTTTGGATCTTAACTACTGTAATTTGAAGTAAATGGGAGATACACATTAGTGAAGAACACACCCGTTAGTTCAAAATCACCTCTTTTAATAACCATTGTTGATTCCTTATGCTCTAGAGCTTGTATTCCAGCCTAAGGCCTTAACCTGGCAAAGTAGACAAGAATCCAGCTACTCTGGGAATCTGAGTGACTTCCGAGGTGTACCCACGAAGATAAGAAGCCTGAAAAAAAAAAGGGTAATATTCAGAGAGAAACATAAGGACAATTCTTGATCATCTTGTGGTGAAAACATGACTTCTATCATCCAGAGAGCCAGAATGAACTTTGGTATGAGGGATGGGTACTAATGACTGCAGAAGAGTCACCCAAAAAAAAGAAATCTTGGCCGAAAACAACATGTGGAGGTCACCCAGTCAAAACGTTTTTCACACAGGGGTGACTCCATGGTAGATACTGAGACGCCGGGCCTTGTCCACTTGAGGTTCAATGTGGATTGAGCGATCATATCTCTGGCTCTGTTTCCAGTGCTCTGCCACCCCCATGGGAAGGACGTTTTTTTCCATGTCATAATGGAATTTTCCTTGTGGCAACATTTCAACGTTGCCCACTATCATTTCATTGCACACATCTGGGCACATCAGCTTTGTACCCCGTGACAGACCAGAGCCATCGCTCAGGCGCCCCATGCAGAGCAGTGACAGCAGCAGGCCTGGGGTATGGGTGCAAGACCAAAGGGACATCACCACCAGCGGAAACAGCTGCAGTTCTACAGATTAGGAGCAGCTACAAATTTAGCCAGGAGCCTCACTTAATAGCTCATATTGCATTTCAGAGCTCTGACGCACATGCAGTTGACTGACGTCACCACACAGCCCTGCATCCGACGTATTGCTGCATCTGTGCTTCAGGGAAGGATTTAAAGCTAGGACTGGAATAACAGGAAAATCAGGGGAGGATGAAGAACAAGCTCATTCTTTTAAGTTCACAAAGCACCTGTCATACAAAACACTCCTCTTTTTCATGAGCACAAAAGTCACACAGTGTATCACAGAATTAAATGAAAAAGCCCAAAATTACCAATATGACTAAAATCAGACCCCTCTCCTCTTGTTCAACAACCACGTTATGAAGACCAATGGTTAAATGACCTTCCATTCCAATCAAAGATGAAATTGCTGTCTATAGTCAGTAAGGTTTTAGCTCCTGTTCCAAACTTCTAGGCATACCCACAAGTACAGTCACCACTAAAAACCACCCTGGTGCGCACCTGGGGAGACTAAGCACAGATGTAATCTCTTAAGCTTAGCAATATAATTCCAAATTTTAAAAAATAAATTTAAAAAATATTTTTGATAATTTAGATCTAAAAAAATTAATTCCAAATTAAAAACAAAACAAACAAAAACCACCCCCTCTCTAATTAACTCTCTATTTTGCATGTGTGAATCTTTGGTCTTCCAAAACTCTCAAATTATTTTTATAGGTATTAATAGATAGGGCTAAACCATACTGTGAAATCTAAGATGGCTGCCTGCATCTATCTGTAGGGTTTGGTAATGGCAAATAGTGCTCACCACTGAAACAGAAGTTTCCCAGTTAGCAAAAGGTACAGCTCCAACTACAGAGAATCAGGCAAAGCAGAAGGAAATTAATTATGAAACTCCTCTTTACAAATGCGATTTGAGGATTCAATTCCTATCCCTTTCTCCTGGAAAGAAAGATAAGACTCTTTGGAGGATCATTCTGGAGACCAGTTTATCTGCCCATTCTCTTTCCTGCCCTGCATCTTGCAGACTACTTTGTACAGTGGCTAAAAGGGAGGATATGAGCAGATGGCTGTTTGCTCTGATAACTGTGTCTGTTCCCAGTCAGATTAATTGGTTACAACCCAGTTAAAGATTAGAGTCTGGTAAAATGATACACACAGTCCTTCAGTTACTCTTCACTGTACACATGAAGAAAATAAAATACACTGCTAAGAATGAAAATGGAGTTTAAATACATGCTAGGGATTATGCAAAACACATTGCCGTAGAAAGTATACAGTATCTGCCTTTCCAGACCACCATTTTAAAGAGTATAAAATTGACAGGAACATGAAGGTCACATGGAGGTTTAAAGACACGAGATGTTCTTGTAGATCAACAAATCAGAACAGTATCAGTGTCATGATTACTTTTAATTTATCCAGGCCTTTGGCATCAAGCTGCTCATGAGACTTAGGGGCTGCAGCAGTATCTAATTTCATACCTCTTCTGATTACACTGAGAAGAGATTCCCCTTCAAACAACTGGGAACATGCCAGGAGACTGAAGCGTTGTACTGATACTGAAGAGGAGACTGGGTTGACCTCGGTAATTATAACCCTCAGTGCATGGTAAGATAATGGCAAAACCCATTCAATGCAGTCAATAAAGAATGAAAGGATAAGAACATAAGTAGGGCTGGCCTGTCCGATTATACGGAAAATAGACATCGGCTTACAAACCTGATTGCATGCTCTGAGAGTGTGGGATTGATTACCAATGATTATCGTGGAAGTGTAACAACTTTCATAGAGCACTTTACACAGAGCTGCAGGGTACTGCACTTTAAAAGGTAGCTCTTAACCCTGCATCAATGAAAGCACAACACATGCACTCAAAATTGGCCAACTGGCAAACTCACAAAGATAGTGGGTAAACGTTATCAGCTGAGCAAGTTTCTAGAGGGGTTTTGCAAGGTTTCATTCTGGGTACACAGCCCAGAAAAAAAATCTTTTTCCTCCTTCTTCTATGAAACAAAACTGTACATACGACCCACATGTTTGTACATCTGATACATATACATGTATGTTTAACATACCGAGACTGACAAAGGATAAAAGAACTTGATACTAAGTAAATTCAGCTCAGTAACACGTAGCACTCAAGCAAACACAACACAATAAATGTTAGAATAGCAAACACAAGGCTCGCAGGACAACAGCGTATTCTAGAAAACAAAGAACTTGAAAAGAATTTTTAAGACAGAATTAAGACACTACAGACACACCTGAAGAAGCAAAATGAGTATGTACAGTCCCTGTTTTTGTACTGTGCTGCAGGGGAAGGGAGCAGTGGAAGAAGAGCTTGTTTCTCAGATCTTTGATTAAGAACTTGGGAGGAGTTATAAAGCACCACAAAGAAAAGGTGAGAGCTCAAGAAAATACAGTGCAGGAGAGGCCTATGGAGCTCCAGCTGTTTGGGCTATCAAGAGGAAGACAAAAGAGATTAATCAGTTACAGTATATAAATCCTTCAAAAGGAGAAAATGAAATCAGAGAGATCTTTAACACAGTAAATAAAGACACACACACACACCAAAAAAACTCTGTAGTTCAAGCCAAGAAAACTAATTTGTGAAATCAGACACAGGTGTAATCTACAAGGTGATTAACCAAAGAAGCAAGGCACCCAGGGAAAGTTTTTCATCTTTGCTTGGTGTTTCCAAATCAAGACTGGATCTCTTAATGGAGAACAGAAGCTTTAGTCTGACTCTTCAGACTAAGGGGAAAACAAAACTGAAACTCTGCCGAAAGCACCAGTTCTCAGCCTGTGGTGCTCACCTGTAGCTCACTTCAGAACCTGCATGGTCTTGGTCTCGCTCACAGTGCTGAGATCCAGGTCTTGCATCAGTCACCAAGAGGCCGCTAAGATTCATCCTCTCCCACCAGCAAGTCTCGGGTTTCTTTACTTTCCTTTACTCCACGTACCTTTAAGCAGGTCGGTGAGCAGGCATGACCATTTTTAATGCATGTCACGAAAGACAAAGTAACGTTTTCAAGCAGATACCTAAACCCCTAGGGAAACACACATCCCCTACGCCATGAATAGCTCTAACACGGACTTTAAACAGCTCTCAACCCCAGCCTCATCTCTTACTCTGCTACACTGCCTGTGCCATGCCCTACGTGTGCCTCACGCTCCCTTCCTCTCACGTAAAATTCGGGAATTCACGTGAATTTACGCGGCACGGCCGCCGGGCAGCGGGGAATGGCCCTCGGCCGCGCGCCCGCCGCGAGGCCTCTGGCGCCACCCAGCGGTGGCCTGGGCCAGCCCAGCCGTGAGGGGCAGGCTCCGGGCCGCCAGCATGGCCCCCACATTAAACAGCATTTTCTTTGCAGCACCTCCCCAAAGAGCCAACAACGTCCCTCCCATCTGGGGGCGTTTATACCCCAGGAGCAAAGCCCCAAAGCCGCCCAGGGCCAGCTGGAATGGAGCTGGGCGGCAGCACACTGCCACACCCCCTTCGCTAATTAACCCTTGGCCAGGCTCTCCTCTCGCCCTAACAAGCAGGAGGAGAAAAAACTCCCAAAGTGTTCTCTAAATAGAGTTCCGTCAATGCCATCTGCTAGCGGGAAGCGATGCGGAGTGGCCGCCTCTGCTGGCTTTGTGCGACCTTTCTCATCGCCGAGGCTGCAGGCGCCCGTCAGGGCTGCCCGGGGCCGCCGTGCCAGGTGCAAGCTGCAGGGTTTGCGTGTTGCTAAGCGTAAAGCAGCCAGACCGCGTTTCCTCAGCTTTCCCCCCTCTGTCAGAAATTCATTTGGGGAAATTCCATTTGCTCATTCTGAGTGAAAAAACATTTGGGGGAAATGGGGTTTTTTTAGTTCTAGCACGCAACCCAGCTTTGACAAAAAAGTCAAAGGCAGCCCTGCCTCTGCCCCCAGCTGTGAGAGCTAGGCCTACAAATTTGATATATGATTTTTCTGAAATGCAGGTTTTTTCCTAAGAATTGCTGCCAAAGCTTAGTGGTAGGACCACACTGAAGTGAGTGCAACAGAAAGATACAGTAATATCTTCTGATGTCCTTGGATGCATTGCCTCTTTCAACCATTTAACTGATATAATGAGTTGAATGAAAGCATGTGTGGGTTTTTTTATATTACAGAGCTGCTTCTTACAGTAGGTGAACTAACTCAATGTTTAATGTAATGTGTCAGCCTCTTGACTCTCAACATCTGAAGGAGATAAGCTATAAAATCTAGTAATGACTAACCTGCAGACTTCAAATTTGGTCTGAATTGGCTCTGGTTCTCTGTCTTTTCCACCCGAAAAGCACACCCCTTGCTCAGTCTCTTCCTGGAGTCTCCTAAGTCCTCATGCTGCTTCCCAACCTGAAGCACCGGCAAGATTCCTTCCTCCCCTTATTTCTCCCTACCACTATATACTTCCAATCATCTCATGCTACAATATCACTTTGGCATAGTTTTGTTTATGTCTTGATAGCAATGAACGGATCATTATTCTCAGGGAAGACAGCATCTCAATATTTCACAGTTGCTTTGTTTTGTATATCCTGTTAATTTTATTACAGGATTTTTTTGCTTACCTGCAAAGTGATCTGATAATCTAATTGCACGGTTTTCCTCAGACCTTCTCAAAGCCTTTGGCTTTTTAGAATCCTCTTTCTGAATCCTGAAAATAGCATTTTTCTTAGCATTTCTGTTTAATACTTGCCTTTTGAACTCTTCAAGTATCTTCCCTCTGAAGAGGGAAATGCAATTGCATGCTCCAAAACAGCCTGCCCTCATCCATCTGAAGGGACACCGCCTGCCGTATCTAAAAATCATTTTTTGAAGAGATATTTTTTCTATTGGCTTATTGTGTCAATGACCCAACAACTGGCAAAGGAGCTGTTTATCAGGTCTCTCCCTTGCAAATTGCTGTTAATGGGCACACATACCTTATACCCACATGAAACCTTGCTTGGTGGGCTGCGTGGGTGGACCTGAGCCTGCATTCCTGCAAATACTTGAGGGCACAACCTAGTCACATCCTCACAGTTAAATGTTGTATTAAGACGCACTTTAGATAAGTGTACATTTCAGCTGACTTTTTGTCTCAGTTTTACACCCCTTAAAAAGTACTGACCATCCTTTCATCTCTTGTTTGTTCAGTGCTGCCACTTCAGTGTTGCAGCCTGATAGAAGGTCTGCTGGATACTCTCTCAATACACATTAAGCAAGAGCAAGTAATAACTTGAGTCATGGAAACCTCATGGGTACAGTGTCTCTGGAAGTAGGACAAAATATCCTATGTCCTGCAGCCATAAGAGGAGGGTTCAAAAAGGTGGTTTTTAATTATAATTACTTTAGGGAAAACAAAGATGGGTTTGGATTTTATACATGCCTGACTCTCAGAATTGCTAAGCGTGTATAATACCCCCACTATGCAGAGGAAGCTGAGCCTCCTACATATCTACGAGCCCATGTGCAAGAGTAGCAGCACTGCATTCCAGCACTGAACTTGTTATTCCCAGCGCCTGTTTAGAGATGGAGATTGGGACCTTGATTTCACTTAATACATGACTGACTGTGCCATTCTAACATCGAAATCCTCCATCCACATGCTTTTAAGGAACAAGGAGCCAGAGCCCGTCAGATGGATTAGCCATATGTCAACTCCCCAGTGCACTACAGCAGAGCCATCGTTAATCTGAAAACCTGATCTCAAGCCAAAGGGAACAATTATATAACCTAGATATCTGAAAGGCGAATAGTACAAAAACAAACAAGAAAGAACAATCATCCTTACTTACACATGTACATTTTACTACAACAATTAGGCAATCTAGACTGTCATATAATTGGCTTTTTTTAAATTACAAAAATGATGGAAGGGTTGCAGTAATTAAAAAGTGCAGGCAACACGTTGAAAGGTGATAAATTACATAAAGGCAAAGTGCAAATGAAGCAAAATCTTTAGAAGTATTTATTTGCTTCTCCACAATTTAGATTATTTGTATATTTGCTGTTTGTCCGTTCCTGACTGCCCTTATCAAGCCAGTGTGATATTGGTCAGAGGGACAGAGACTTGTCCCAAGAACTTGAGTTACCAGAGCAGAAGATTACTTTAAAAATTGGTGTCAAGCCCCATAAAAGCCACAGGAATGAGGCTCTTCACCAAGATAGATTGCATGGGCAAGTTCTATGGCACATGCCTGAATTGTCGTGAACATCCAAAGCAAACTTTGGAAAACTGACAACAGAAGATAAAGGTCCACTAGCATTATTCCTCCCACATGGTTAAAGGAGACAAACGTGCAATTAATTCAGCTTATTTATTAGGACAGTGCCTAGGGCTCCTCAAGGTGGGGCCTTATTATGTTAGGCACATAAAAGCAGAAAAAGCCTCTGCCCCAGAAAGACTTACACAAGTGTATCTCCTTGTACAAGGCAGGAGAGAGGAGAATAAAATATAAGCTGTGTGAACTAGCTGTCAAAGGGATGTTAAGATAATACTCTAAAGCACTGGAAATTATTCTAGGAGGAAGGTGTCTACCTAGGTAGTTTGAAAGGCCAGCCTT
Source organism: Machaerirhynchus nigripectus (assembly GCA_013397975.1). Taxonomy (NCBI): domain Eukaryota; kingdom Metazoa; phylum Chordata; class Aves; order Passeriformes; family Dicruridae; genus Machaerirhynchus; species Machaerirhynchus nigripectus. Next base: position 343,084 of record VZRQ01009566.1, read on the forward strand.
TCCACACTGCCCCAAAGCCATCCTCCAGAGATCTGCTACAGAACTAGTAGCCACAGTCAAATCCCACAGGAAGGTCTCCAGTCTGTAATAAATTCTTAGGACCTGCCTGATCCTCAGGGCTGACTTCCCACAAAATTATTCTTAGGAAGTTAATGGTCCCCCTGTTTCAAGGGTCCTGGCATCAAGTCTCCAAACCTACATGCAGTTAAGTATTCAACATCTGGACATACACTCTGGTACCTATTGACTCCTGAGGTTTGCAACCAATTTATTTGTATTTGCAGCTTCCTTGGATTTTCTTTTCCTTTTTTCGTCTTTTCTTTCCCCGTAAAGACGCTCCAGGTTGCACAGCCTTTTAGCACTTTACATGCACATTTCTGAATTTACTTTGGATTCATGGGACTGCTCCTCACTGGCATGGGTAAATTCTTTATGTTAAGTCCTGTTGGTAATAATAATATTTGCTATTTTTCTGCTCTTTTTTAATTTCAAAGCACTGAACAAATTAACTATTACAGCTGCTAGAAAAGCTCTTCTAGCAGCATTCCAGATTTCAGAAACCCCTCAATTTGTTCTGTGGCCAAACTCTCAAGACACTGCAGTGCAGGTACAGTGGTAACCTATAGCTGAGAAATGTCAGACTTGACACAGTCTCCACTTCAGCAGGTGTGTATGCATACACAACCCTATGAGTTAGATGTGTGAGTTGTCCAGCTCAGGTCACAAACACTGGACACTATAACTGGGGTGGGGGGCGGTTATATATGGTGTGTAAAGGGTGATCTCAATAAGAATAAAGCTTAGTTTGGGTTAAGGGACAAGAAGGAAAGGACCCAAGCAAAAGACAGGTTGAGAGGGTGTTGCACACAATATTGACTGTATTAGCCTATTCAGATGTGGAGGTAAAATGGCTGTCAGGCTTTCTTGCCAACTTTGACATTAACAGGAAGCATGGAAGCCAAGGGATTGTGTGCTGGCCTCGAACTCGTGAAGCCTGTGGCCTGCGAGCTGCTAGCTGAATGACACAAGGCGTGCTTCACTTCCCAGTACTTCTCTCTCCTTTCCCATCCAGTGCTACTCTTTTAGATCATGAGCTCATACACAGAGAAGCTGTTTTCTTATTCCATCTATGAATGGCAGAGCCCTGAGCTCAGTTGGGCCTCTAGGCACCAGGTTAATATATATAATAATAGCGTGGTACAAAAAAACAAAGGCATAACAGTTTCATGACGGAACGCATCTCAGATGAGTTAATGTATGCAAAGCACTTTGAAGTTGAAAGGTTTTGCAGCGTGTAAAAGCTGAGCATTGCTTTCATATGGATTTGTTGATCTTGAGGACTCAAGAAGCTGCTTCAAACTTGCCTCTACTCAGCGAAGTGCAGAGTGCGAACCCCTGCTATTCACTGCGATCTCCAAATGGAGTACTATGTCCAAAAAATTCCTACTTGAGGATGTCATTAAGAAAACCGATGTCATTTTAAGCAAATATCTTTAGTTTTAGCACCTCTCTATATTAAAAACAAGCATCCCTGGGGAAAAATGCAAATTGGCTTTTCGCAGTCCTGATGATTTTGGCATTACCCCTTCTCCATTGCTTTGAGTCACTCTCACTTTCTGGTTCTCCTAAATTAAGTTGCCATGGGAAATACAAAAAGAAGAAGTGTTACAACCTGCCAACAGATTGACACGAATCTTATTCATTCTGGCTCCTGAAGCTGAATTGACTTTCCAAGGTTCACTGAAGCCTAACTGATCCCTGGCCAGAAATAAATGGCATTTTGCAGCTCCATATCCAGGCTTGTTTGGCCAAGCTCTTTCTGGGGTAGGAGCTGAGACCCTGAGCACCACCACGGACCCAGCCCAAACATTCCCCAACAGATTCGAGACCCACACTGCTACTTTGGATCATGCTTGCTTTAGCTGCTGTCATACCTCACCACTCCTTTTAGAGTATTATTTACTGCATTTCAGGGAGCAGTTTAGCTCAGGATTGAGGACCTGTCTCATGAAGTGACATGCAGGCACACCCAGTGGTGGTCCCAGAGCTCATCTTCTGACTGAGACAAGATGCAGTAGCTGAGCAAAACATCCCCTAAAGAAAGCAGAAGAGTGACAGGAAAACAAGAGACTACACAGAGCAGCTTTGAGCCTAATTTTGGTGGTTCTGCATCATTTCAACTCTTCTGCCCCTTCTGTGTATGTATTACTATAGAGATCCACGGTGATATGCACGCTTATGCATGCATCTACCCGAAGAGAGAAGAGCTGTAATTAAATACGCCTGACGGACACCCACCGTCCCCACGAGACTTGTCCCCTCCCACGACCGCTGCCGTCCTTCCGAAGCCAGTGCCACTAGATGGAGCTGAGCAACAAAATTCCTCCCAGGCCATGTGCACGGCTGCAGCGTCAGCTGCATTGCCTAAGTCGCAAGTTGCAACTTGTTTCTTGCTTACTGGGCACTAATGTTGTTTCCCTGGACAGCTGATACAAGGACAAGCTGTGGCGAATTGTCATTAAGAGATTGCAAAACCATGCTCCCCAACCACGCTGATTCACCCTTAGCAGAGGATGATGTCAGTCTGGGTAGATTTGGCAGCCAAAAATGAGTTTGGGAAATGAAAGGAGGGGCTTCTGCATGGCCCCCAGTTTATGGGGTGGAAAAGCCGTCTCTGTGATAGCTTATTTTGGTTATATAGGGAACAGAGAGTTTGGCAGCCCCTGCCTGTTTAGTGAAAACCCTTCTGCTCATCAACAGCCTCTCGGGAGCCTGGGAGACTGGAGGAATCCCGCACTCCCCTGGGGTTGCTTTTCCAGCCTTTCAGATGATCCAGTGGACACGAAACTGCCTGTCTGTCATCCTTGGAGAGGGGTTCTGCAGGAAAAGCAACTGTAAAATAAAACCCCATCCTCATGGTCTGGACAGGGCAAAAATTTCAGGGAAACAATCAAAATGCAGGCACACCAAGTAGCAAAGCACCTGTCACGCCTATCCTGCATGGGGAGTGGTGCTGAGAGGCAAAAAATTGGCTCAGTGGAAACATGCTGCCCTGGGACAGCCCACTTGAGAGAAGTGACACTGCCAGGTCTTGTTTATACAGGGCATTGGCTGTGCTCTGTCTCCATCTCTTTGGAGGCAGGCAGGCTTAAGTCTGCCCTTCTCCCCACAGTGGAAGGGTTATCCCACTGTAAAGGTGCTTAAACCATCCCATTTATTTTGTAAACTTCTTTACTTATAAATGCTTCCATAACTAAACAAGTGTGGTGATGGGAAATCTGCTTTGTAATTTTTTTAAGATGCTATAAACAGAGGAGATAAATGTGGAAACAAAAGGAGAGAAAGGTAAAAATAAAATATATTAGCAAATCAGGTAATTGCACCATCTAAAAAAATTTTGGGATGCAGATTGCCAGGCTAAATTTTCATTTTATCTATTGACAAATATAATGGACTGTAATGAGCTAGGAGCAGAATGCAAACACAATCACGACTTGTAACATTAAATATTATTTAGGTTATGTGTTAAAATGGGAATAGGGATAAGCTAAATCTGCATTAGAGTGGGCCGAATATAAACTGGAGAAACCAATGTGAAAACAGAACCAAATCTTGGAACTTTGCAATGCACTTATACAAATTACATGGTCATGTGAGAAAAAAAAACTATTAACCATGGAATGAATCTGCAAATATAGTGCTTCTGTCCAAGCCTAAATGTATTATCCAAAATAGGCCTATTTTTTGTATTTACCTAATCAGGTGGATCTATCTACAAAGATAGAGTGTATCATCTCTAGTTTTCTTTATTCCACATGTGTGCCATATTATTATAACTTCAGTTTACAATTAGTCTAAAATACATGCTTTGTGCATCCCAGCTCTTTAAGTGGCAAATGTCTGCAGGCAGACACGACTGAGATGCTTTAACAGTACATTATGCAGAGCAGGTCGTAAAGTAGTAGGTTTCTGTAATGGTAGCCAAGCGGCTGACCAGTCGGAAGACCACTTTTTTTCAAGCCAACAATGCTAAGGTGCTTTGCAGTCAAGGTGTGTTAAAGCCTGCAGGAAAGGGTGTGGTACACTCACAAAAGTGTGTCTGTGGCCAAGGTGTTCCCAGGAACGTGGGGTGAGTCACCAATGTCACATTGCTTAGTTGCCTGTGACAGGTGACATTTGGTAGCTGCATTATTACTAAACAGAAGTATGAGCGAGCCTTGCTACATGCAGGCACTGAAGTGTGATGTGAGCAACTGATGTTTTACAGAGAGCCTCAAGGAGCACACAGGACTAAAGCTGTAGGACTGTAGCCTGATAGAAAAAATGGGCCCTCTCTGCCTGGTGAGCAGCTGTGAGGAGATTAATAAATTTGAAGAGTCTAGCCATATATTACCCCACTGTAATGAACAGAAATAGCTTTTCCATAAGCTAATTTGATAGTTAATTTCAGAAAGCAAATCAGTATCTGCAGTAGTTGAAATTTGATGTTGGGAAGCTGTAAAATAAAACTTTTTTTCCCCTACATTATTGGGCTTCAGGCAAACTTAGATGGCATCCTTAGCCAAGGGTAATTTATCCTTTGACATCAGCTGTGCTACCTGACAGGCAAATGGGAGCTCTGGTGTGTCGCTGTCACATTAAAGCCTCCTTGGCTGTACAGAGGTGCTCCGTTTCCCAGGTCCCATATCCACATTGCACCATTCCCTGTGCCACCAAGGAGCCTTGCCTCCAGACCTGCCAAGGCTCGTCAGCCACCCAGCACGCTCACACACTGGCTTCCAGTCAGGACTTCCAGTTCTGCTGTGGCACCTTCTGGAGAGGGAAAACTCAGGTACTTTCATGCAAGCCCAGCCCATCACACCTGTGGTGCTGGGGGAGCTGGACACAGATGGCCCTGAGCCCCATGCACCCTAGCCAGGCAGCCCCAGTGACTCTGCAAGAGCAGGCAAGTCACAGTGCTAAGCATGCCAAAGCCCGCTGCAAGCACAGACATTGCCTGAGGGGGTTTGCAAGATTTACCTCTGCACTGTCAGAAACACATGGTCACCTTGCACTTTTGGGGGTCCTCTCTGGCTCCTGCAATCCCCAGTTTTATGGGGCCTTGAAGAAGCCAGCACATGGAACCTCACTGCCCAAAAGCCCAGTTCAACCATGGCTTATGGTGCCTATGAAGAAGATCCTCCGTCATCCTCACAGGCACAAGGGGATGCTGGCAGCACGGTGCTGAGCCAGAGGCAGAGCCATGTGAGTGTCCTGTCAGAGGATCCCCAGCTCCTGGCCCCTCAAACCTGATGTTTTCCCCCCCCGCACATCCAGGCTGCAGAGGTGACAACGAGCACTTTCAGCCGCTGCTGGCCTGCTTGCTTTCCAGTACCATGGACCCCATGCCTATTAACATAAATCCAAGCTGAAATACAGCCTCAGTCTTCAGGTTACATTAATCCTACTACAAGTTCCTACAGTGTGGTGCAGCCAAGGAGCTCAGTGCAAGAAATGGAGAAGGGGGAGAGAGAAATAAAAAGGGAGCAGGGGGGTTGGCACCTCTGCTAGGGACGTGGCAGAGACCAGTTGGGGAGTTTCTGACAGCAAGTTTCAGATCATCTTTCATTTCAAAGGCAATCCTGTCCATGAGCTGCAACACCTTACCCTGAGACACTGCATGAAAAAAGCATGAATTGGTTTTGCTGTTCAGGGGGTCTTGCAGCCCTGATGGAGAATGAAAGAGGAGAGCTGGTGAGTCACAGCATGCAGGGCAAGGTGCAAGGGGACCTGGTGTCTCTGTGACTACCCAGAGCCCCTCACAGCACAGCACAGCTGAGTACAGGGCTTACTCATAGAGTAAGCTGAATGGAAGGTACTTTTTTCTCTGAAAGGTAGTGGCTTGTGCTGGGAGCAGGAGGGAGAGGGCCTCTTTCAGCTGGGGGAAGACTGTTAACACCACCAGATCCCTGTCATAGGGCCATAGTTCACAGCACCTTCCAGTTAGTTATGGAACTGGGCAAATGGCTCTTCCTTGCTAATGAACAGGCTGAACTTGCCCACTAGCTGATGTGGGGAGAAAAAAGACTAATAAATCCCTTGTCCTCTGACAGGTTTACACTGGACCAAACTGATGCCTGCGCTCAGGTGGCATCTCTTGAGTCCACAAAATGAAGGGGATAACGGGGGCACATTGACCCTGTAATGACTGCCTACACACAGGCAGCTGAGACAGGGAGATGTAAAAGCAGCCTCTGCCCCATGGTAGCCACTGGCCAAAACCGTGAGCCCAGCCAGGCACAGGGGTAGCTGTGCTGCTGGTGCCAGACTGCTGCCTTGCCAGTCCTCTTGGACAGCAGGGTTCAGCTGGGAAAAGCACTGCTCCCTGGCTGAGAGACAGGAAAATTTGGCTAAAAACTGCTGTCAGAGGAGAAGATTCACCAGGTTGAAATGGCAAGGCTTTGTTTTGACTCTGCTGCTGATCTTACAGGTGACACTGAGGAGAGTTGAACACTCTGGAGACAGAATGACTTCTTAGGTCTGCCAGAAACAACAGTTTTTGTCTCAGTTTTCCTCTTTGTATGCCAAACACCGAAATCAATTCTTCAGCCAGAAAACATCCAACCAGGAAAGATGTGAGGTGAGGTGTCTTTTCTCTGCCTGTATATTACCATTGACACTGTTCACCACAGGTTTAGCACTAAATATGGTGTTGTTTTTTCCTCCCTGCTTCTTCTACTCTGTTTTGTAATCCCCACAACTGGTTCCTGCACTTACCAAGGAGCTGTGTGCCCTCCTAGGACAGACAAGAGATTGGCTTTAAGTACAGCATCTGTTAGTTATTGTTTACAGTGAAAGTTTCATCTTTGACCTGAGACCGATGCAATGGCTCTGAGTGTTGGAGAATGTTGAATTAACGTAAATCTCTCTGTCATTTCCTCCTGTTCATCTGCTCTACATGCAGACTCCAGGCCACAAGCTCCAGTGAAGCCTTCAGAGACAGGCGGCAAAGGGAGACATGAAAGACACACACACCCAGTTATGCCAAGCTGCTAAAATTAAAGCTGGTTAGAGCAGTGTGAGATGCCCCGCAGGTAGCAGGATGGTGTCTTTTTCCTAGGACCCTTTCGCTGGGTAACAATGAAAGGACAACAACTGTCAGGGAGGCCTCTTGCTGCCCTGCCTTCACATGTGAAAGCCTTATTTGCTTTGCCAAAACAAATGGTGCCTCTCAACAGCAGAAATACTCATGCCTACAAGTGGCCTGCCTGGCCTCTCACAAGGCATCTGTTGTGGTCACATCCAAAGACCCCAAATCAAGATAGGAGCAGGGCTGTGGTAGATGCTGCAAAGTAAAACACTGGTGCAGGAAGTCCCACACCCTGCCACAATTTCCATGCTGCTGTGGAACAGGACAGGGGTGCCAACAACTGGCTGCAGGTGTGGTCATGGCTAATGGCAACTCAGTCAGCCTGGAAAGCATGTTCTAGGAACAATTTGATCCTTCAAAATCACTCATAAAGGAAACCAAACAAACCCTTGTACAAATAAAGCCAGTTAGCTTTAAAGCTATCCCAGCCAGCTCTCGGTGTCCCTTACAGGCTGACACAGACTGTCACAGCCTTTTTGGCCCCACTCTGTGTGGTCAGAGTGGCACAGACTCCTCCTAGCAGCCAGGAGGGCTGTGAGAGCAGGGCAGGTGACACTGCAGGGCTGCCCCATCCTCTGCCACAGAGCACATGCCTGCTGGTACCTCACAGAGGGCTCCTTATGCCTTCATAACTCTGCCCCCGCCAAAATTGGGTGGAGGGAGCCTAACCCCACACAGCTGCAAGGCAGTTACAATGGGAACGCAAATTAAAGCCACCCATTTATGTAAACTACCTCAAAGTACTGAATACAAAAACAGATGCATAGAAACAGAACTGCAATACCAGTTTCAGGCAGGATCCACTGGAGCACAAGATGAATTATATACATATAGGATTTCAAAGGGCATCATTAGGACAGACTGAGTTCTGCCCACGTCTTAATGGCCTGAATAGATTAGCCTCTCCCTCCTCACTACCTTGTGCTATCTGGCTGGGGATTGACACTGCAGAGATTTTCCTCTTCACTTTAGGCCTTAAAGCAGGGCTTCAGCTTTGGGGAGAGGGCAGGGGGGGCAATGGTGTCCTGCTGCATCCCAAGGAGCTCCCACCACCCTGATGGGGGTTGCTTGTTTGCAGAGAGAAACCCTGGGGCCAGTCTCAAAGTAGGAAAGAGACAAAGTGAAAGGAGAGCCTAACTGAGTGCACTTGGGGTGGGCAAGGAAGGACAAGGGGGAAGAGTGTCTGAAATGAACCTTTCTCTGGTGCTTCTCAAGTATCAGCAGAGGAAAGTGAGAGAAAAGAGAATAAACAAAGGAAAGAAACAATTAAGGAAGAAGTGTGATATTAATTAGATGGAGAGTTTAAACAAAAAAAAAAAACCCATTCAAGAGATGCATGAAGGGCACAGGAGATGCCCCTGAACCTTGTAGATCCTTCCTTACAACAACCGCTCCCAGTTCTGTGAAAGAAGTGCCTGTTGTCCGGTAGGGGAAAGGCTGAGCGTGGCTCCTCACAGCCTGTGCAGGGTTTCCCCGCCGGGCGCACTGCCCATCCCTGTGCCGAGCAGATCTGCCCTTCCGGAGCACAGGTAAATAATCCCACGCGCGCACGCCTTGGGGCGAGTACATTTTTCCTGGGTGAATACAGTTTTTCCAAGTGATTAAGATAGGATAACCAGGAGTAAGAGACCAGATTATACAGCAGAGCTCACGAATTTCCATGGAAGGCCAGGAATGCTGTGCCACAGGTAAGCACTGCTGTCACCTCTGTTGTTTTTCAAGACCAGTTTCCAAAGGTAATTTTTGGTTTGCGATAAACAGCCTTGGAGTCACTCCAGATTTATTCTCTGTAGATCACCTCCATTGACTGTCCCCTTATCAGGGTGATTGGTGTCCTTATGACCCCAAGCCTGTAGTCCCTGAGGGAGCCCTCCTGCAACCACAGCAAACACCCCATCAGGTTTTCTCTGTCCTGCATGCAGCACAGAGGGTCTGGATGGCTGCATACAAGAGCCCACCCCAAAACTGTGACTCCTTGCAAAGCAGCAGAGACCTTTGGGTAGGGCAGATCTAGGACCAATGTTAGCATCACTTAACCCAAGCAGGCAGGTTCAGATGAGGCAACCTGACACAATCTGTGTTTTACCTCTCTCTATGCCAGGAAAGAAGTGCAGCTGTTTGGGTTCCCATGGCATTTATTTCACACCCTTTTATCCTAAGCTCTGTGTTCTTTCATGTAATAAACAAATCTCAAGTCTTGTTTTACATATCTTTGCACATGAAATTTCTTTCCAGTTCTTCTTATGCTTGTCTAAAAAATGCCTAGCAAACTGCTGCATTAAACAAAAATTAAGTCAAGGTTGGGGCTCCTGTACCCAGAGCCCTGAGGTTTTATAGAGCTTGCTTTATGCAGCTTCTATTTCTGTCTGATTAAGCTATCTAATTCTCAGAGGTTAAGCTATCTAAACTGACTGACTACTGAAGCATTTAAAATGTAAACGCACTGAGCTTTAATCACAGTCTGCAGACTACACCTCTCTCTCCATCTGTATATACGTGGGAGCCATTTCCTTGCACTTTCTTGATATTACACCTGCATCTAATAGCATCTCACATGCCACAGAGTCAACCAGAGTGTGCTGGAGTGAAGGACAAGGTGTCCAGGTGTATGGAAGCGAAGCTAAAGGTGCAGCTACAGCAGCTAAGTTGACCCTGTCTCCCCTCTGTGTCCTGCTACCCTCACAGCATCTTCTGTGTTGGTACCCACACTGCTGGCTTGTCCTTGGTCAGGAAACATGGCTGCCAGCATGACAGTCAGGGAGGGGGACAAAGGCGAAGACACAGCTCCCACAGTAATGCACTTCAGACAAGTGAGAGCTGCCAAGCTCTCCTCCCTCCCAGTGCCTCACTATGATATTCAGAAGTCCTTTGATTTTTACATTTGAGAAAAATCCTTACAGAGGGAGTATTTCCAGTCTGGCATGGTGTGCCCTGGGAAAAGAAGACCCACTAGAGCTGTTCTGCAGCTCTGGCCCATAGGGGTTACCAGGAAAGAGTGCAGTGAGCCTGATGCAACCCTTCAAATCTCAGCACTAGGCAGCTCAGGGACTTCCCAGGCCACAGGCGGCATCTGCAGCAGCAGCTCTAACAGGCCTCCATAGCCTGCTTTCCCATTAATTTGCCTAATTGCTTTTTGAATTCAATGCATAGTTTCAGCACCTGAAGCATCCCATGGCAATGAGTTCCACCAATTAATTATGGTTGGGTGAAAAAAAGACTTCCTGCTCTATGCCTTAAAAAAATATCTGCCTGATGATTTCATTTAATGTCCCTCGGCTCTTGCCTTACGAGCAACTGCTGCCATTCCTTCTCTGTTCGTCACGTTGCAGACCTGTCGCAGCCTCGAGTCCTCCCTTTTCTAGGCTAAATTTGACTGATTCAGTCTCCTTTCATACAGATAGCATTGTGCATCTCTGATCATTCCTGTCACACATCTCTCTGCCTTTTCCCATTCAAGTACAGCCTGATTTTCAAGAGTGCCACACACCCACAATCCTGAGGTTGCTCAGTAGGAACTGAAGGCACTGTGCCCTGCCTCCTTTAAAAAACTGTATTTGCTGCTGTGGGTTGTGCTCCAAAACTGACTGCAGCCCTCTCAGCAGATGTCCTGGGGGCATTCAGCACTAACCCTGCATTTGGTGGAGGGGTGGTAGCACCATGCCTGGCTCCCAGGGCGTTTGCAGACATCAGCTCCAAAGTGCCAGCCACGGCCAACTCTGGCACTTGCTTCTTGGTGTCTCTGTCACTAAGCCCACAAACAAGAGGTGACTGCCACAACATTTGTGTTTGAGATCACAGGGACAATAGAGGTAATATGTTCATTGAGCAATTGTGTTACCTCAATGAAACATTTATAGGCGCTTGCAATAGAAATAATGCAGATAGGATGAAGAAATTACCTCAGACAGGATCAAATATGCAAAGCTAACTGTATTTGTGGACTTCTCCCACAAGATAAACAAGTGGCTAAGGCCTCGAGGGAAATAGCAGGAAAGGGGAATCCCGGCAAGTTATTCCTGTGCCAGGTATTTTTTTGCAGGGCTTTAGTAGGAACTGTGTCTGAGAGTCCCAGGATGGCCGCGCCCCTGCCTGCCCTCAGGTGCCCTGCCTGAGGACAATGCTGCTGCACCCCCACTTCCCCAGAGCCCTCACCCCAAGCCCTGCACACCACGGGCGGAGCAGGCGTGTGCTACTTTGTGTCAGCGGTTGTTTGGAAACTGAACAGGACACAAATATAGGCACAGGTTTTGAAAGGAGAGGGGGAATGTTTACAAGAGCCCTACACTTCAGATGACTTCCTCTTGCTCCTGAGATGCAGAGGTGATTCCAGTGTTCCATCCCATCCAAGACAACCACAAGGAAGAAAGACAAAACATGAGGCAGAGAAAAAGCTATGATTCAAAGCACTATGCCCACCTCTCTGCATCTCTTGGGGTAACAACCCACCAACCACTTCTCCAGGCACCACAACTCCCAGGGCGCTGCAGTGGGCCAGCTCCGAGATTATTTTTGCCATCTCGTGGCATTTTTCTAGCTCAGCATATAATCCATCTTTCTTTAAGTACTCTGTTTTCTTAAACAGCGTTGCTACTCCCTTCAAAACATAACTCTGTTTATCCAAAACAAGCAAGGGCTGGTACCACACCATGCCAAATGGCAACCGTGTTGCTGCTGGGTGGCGCTTGACAGCACTGAGCTGCAGGTGACAACTCCTTTTTCCACTCAGTGGAACAGGCAAGGATATGCCCATAATAAACCACCACTTATCTGTTGAGGCAGAGATTTTTTTCTTCGGTTGCCAGCATGGATTACAGTCTGAATATTCCTTTTCTTTATCAGAAAGCATTTACAGACATTTCCACTGTTCCTTCTCCAAAGTTATCCTGCAAAAGATGAGCGAAACAATTAAATTGTTGGCTTAGCAGGAACGAGACAGCTCTTCTTTTAAACAGGGGATTTTGATTGCACCCTGTTACTTCATCTCTTTAGAATATTCACTAGACAAGGTAATTTTCTTGTCTCTGAACAGTGCTAAGCTGTCAGACTCCTTTTCTCTGAGCAAAAGGTAGTGCAGCATATTCTCCCCACACAAGTGCTTTTTTTGGAAAATAAAAAAAGGAACAAGAAAAACACCCCCACTTCCCCAGTGGTCACTTCAAGGCAAGAAGAAAACTGTTTCTGATCATGTAAAGCTCCAGCACCCAGGAATCCCTCCTAGCAGGACTGCTGCCCCAGGAGAGCCAGCCACACCTGGGAGCATAACACCGGGATGTTCATTTAGCAGCTAAAATAACCCACCCTGCAAACATTCTTCCATTTAGTTTTAAACAGCAGTGGGGCTGAAATTCAGCCTCAAACAGGATGGGGGGATGTGGAGGGTGAAGGACTGGGGCAGGGCAAAAAGAGATTGCAACCAGCACAGACACTGCCCATGTTGTTTGGTTAATTGGGGAAACAATGTCCTCTTTCAGGGGCTGCAGGTGGCTCGGGGCATTGCAGAAAAGGGACATTATGGCTTTCTGTGATAGCGTGGTTGAAAGGTTTGGAGCCTATGTACAAAAAAGCCTTTGCTGAGGGTATTGCTGCTGCATCAAGTATCAATGAAAGCTGCATCTCTGCTGTTATGAATCCAATCACCACAGAAAATGAATGGAAAGCATTAAGAGTAGCAAAATAGTATTTCAAGCTGCAATGAACAGCATCCAATTCATCAGTGAATAGCAGGCCTAGGTCAGGGAAAGAATAGCTCTGATTGAAAGAAATATGGAAGAGCCTTGAGCAGTCTGCAGGAACAGATGTGCGAAAGAAGTAACCAAAACTACAGGCACTTCTGAGGCCTCGTGTACAGCCAGATCTGAGCAAGGCAGTCTGGCTGGGCGTAGGGTCTGCAGCTCCCCACATGAACCAGTTTACAGGGCCTTTAACATCACCACTCCCTTGTCTTTGGAAATAAGCTTCTCTAAAGAAGAAAAACAACATGTATGTGCAACAGCATTTTAGCCCTGCAGTTTACCTCCAAATGCCATGGTCAATCTTTCAGAAGCCAAACTGGCATGAAAAACATGAAGGCATTATCAGCATTTTTACAGTTAGGCAAAGTGAGGGCATGTAGTAAAGCCAGAAGCAGAACTTGGATGTCCCAGTTTCCCATCCCTAATCCTGACCCTGCTCCTCCACCAGCCCTTGTTCATTTCTAGGATGCTACAGTGATGAGAGCTGCAAAACCCAAAAGCAAGCTCTGCTTTTTCTCCACCACCGCAGCAGGACAGCCCAGCCTCAGGCTGCTATTGGTGAGTGCCAGGTACCCCTTGTAGAACCGAAGACCTGCTTGCCAGCAGCCTCAGCCCAACTTGCCCCCTTGCCAGGGCTCAGCAGGCTCTGTGCAGCCTTTTCCTAGGTGAGTGGGATGCACCTGCTGCTGGTGAGACCCTGCTGATGGCACTCTGCCCACACCTACTGCAAATGAAAGGGGGCCAGAAAGGCCATGTTTTTGGCAGGGAGTTAACAGGGACTTGAGCTCTTGGCCCAATGGCTGCTAGTCCCTGAAATGCTGGAACGCCATGGGGCTGAATGAACACCAGGACATGTCCCTCCAGTTTTGTACTGCTTTGGTCTGCACACTGGACTTTTACCCAGAGATTGCTCTGGCTGACCTCTCTGTAGCAGATGCTGTCTTCAAAGAGCGGTGACACAGGCATGGCAAGACAGCTGATAAGGCTTGATGGCTCTTTATTTAGGGGAAATCCTCCTGATGATTGCCCAGGGCAAATAAGACTCAGAGGCTTGAATTCCCAGAGGAGGCATTGATGCATCAGATCAAAGCCTGTTCCCCAGCTGTCACCACAGAGGCATCACCTCCAGCCATAACAGGAGGTTATAAAAACAAGGTCTCTCCCTGACACATCCCAGGCTGCTCAACGAAACCGGCTCCAAAGAGAGGAAGGTGAGAGAGTCCTGGCTGCAAGTGCACTGTGGACTTCGAGTGCAAGGGGCAGGCTCCCAGAAACACTAGGAGATGGGGGTTTCATTCCCAGGGACGCACCAGAGCCATGCGGGATTTGTGGCAGGGCAGCGCATGTTATTTGGCTCTGCCTATTTCTTGCATTAACTCCTGTAGGCAGGGATGCATCTGTTTGCTTTCATTGGTCACTTTCACACAAGGGAACTTAAATCCAGAGCACTGTGAGACTCAAGTTATTAGAAGTTCCGGGAGATAGTTTTTAAACCAATGGGGGCATAGGGTCCTGCTGCTGGCAGGGTGATTTCTCTCAGGTGGAGGCTTTCCAAAAAGCCTTGCCACTGCTGACACCTCATAAGGAGCCTGACTGCAAGTGGGCACAGGCTACATCAGCCCGCTTGCTGCAACAGACACAGGATTGTCTTGCAGGGCACTGTGTGTTCTCACAATGGTGGCTGCCTGTTGGGGATGGGCTGCTGGCACTGCTGGCACAGATCGTGCCAAGCCGGTGTCAGGAACAGCTGGCAGCCCTGTGGAATACTTGCCTAGTGCAGAAAAGGCCAAAGAGTTGTGTTAGTTGACATTGCTTTAATAATTTATATCACATTTTATAGCTGTTGAAGTTACAACTCCTTCAAGGTACTTCAGCATGAAAGACAGCAAGGTCCCTGCGTTGGAAACCTTACAGTCTAGTACAGACAGGTAAACATAACAAGTAGAAACATTAAACTTTAGGTAGGGAGTGGGGACAGGTTGAGGGAGTATGTACAGAAGTTATCTTTGGCACATCAAAGAGCTGGAAGAAGTCCATCAGAGGAACCTTTAGGCTATTTATGTATTTCAGGTAGCAAGATAAAATCATGAATAATGAGTTCCTGCAACCTCTTTGCAGAACCAGGACTGAAGCAAGACAGAGACACTTCCCTGCAAGCCTATGGCCTATGGAAGCGGAATGCTGAATCGTCCCCAGATTTATTTTACATTGTTGTCTTTTAACCAGTAACGAGAGAAGAATTAACAGGCAGCACGAGCACACCAGCATCCTTCCAGGTGTAGGTCTCTGTCTGTGGCTATATGATCACATTGTTTATTAGCCCAGCAACATCCTTAGCATCTTTTTCTTTTTTTCTTTCTTTTCACCACAAACTGCTTTTTCTGAACTTCCAAGCTACCTACCTCCCCAAAACACCCTATTTCAAAGCCAAAGTTCCCAGTCTTTAATCCTGCCCTCCCTCACCGTACTCAATCCATGCTGTCTTCACTGAATCATTGCCAAAAGAAGGAAGTTACACATCAAAGAGTGGAACAACTGGACCCAGCTTCAACAGTGCTCGCCGTCACCTCAGCTCCTGCGGCTGGACAGTCAGCACAGGGGCCGACCCGCCAGCACCTGCCAGCACAGCTTCTCTGGATAGGGTAAAGGACTCAGACCCTTCCCTACCAGGCTTTCAAAATCCCAAAATATTGCAGAAACCAGAATTTCCTGGGTGGAACACAAAGGCAGATAACCCACTTGTGCTGCACTGTCAGGCAGTGGGAGACTCAGGCCTCCAAGCACCAGAGACAGCTCGGGCACAGACCAGGAGGTGTTTCTAGATTTAATCGCATTTGTGAGGGCTCCCTTGAGAAGACACAAGACATGAACTCCTTAATTTCAATGCAAAAATGTATCACCCAGAAACTGACAAATATATGTAGCAGCACTGTAGCTGTTCCACTGCCAAACAGATCTAGCCAAGACATTTGATCAAATCAAAGAGGAAACCTGTGGGTCCAGAGCTGAAAACCCTTTTCACCCGGCTGATGCAGGTCTGCCAGCCAAAGCTCCATAGCCATGGCGTGGAGTGCAGGAACAGAAAAAAAACAGCTCCTGCCCACCCTGCAGCTCCCAACTCCTGTGCTGCCTCTCCCTTCCCGCCAACCCCAGCACCACAGCAAAGAGCTGAGTGAAAAAAGTGTTAACTTTTTTTTAAGGTGTTCAAAAAAAAAAAAAAAAGTTTTAAAAAAAGGGTAA
>VZRQ01009566.1:359219-408917 GCA_013397975.1 Machaerirhynchus nigripectus
TTTTTTTTAAGGGTTTAAAAAAAAAAAAAAAAAAGGTTTAAAAAAAGTGTTAACCAGCTGAAAAACGACCTGGTGAAAAGCATTATTTCTCAAACAGATAAATCCAGTTCATTCTGGTAACAGCTCCTGTGAGCAACTTGCCAGGCTCCATTCTGAGTTAGCCTCTGGGCAACTGAGTTAGGACTCTTCTACTTGGTGGCAAATAATTGCAAGAGATTGCCACCATTTGGGGTTTTTTTTCCTCTTGCTGTTTGTTTTCTCTTGCCCAGTTTATTGGCCGCCATCTCACCTGTGGTTGGTGTGAGTTGAGGCGTTTGGTGGCATGATGGTATTTTTGGCTGGAGAAGGCTCTTCCCAGATAACTCCACTTCCCCACAGGCTGACCTCAGGGCACACAGAGAGACATAGGCAGAGCCACGATAAGGCTGGGGTGGTGAAGGGGCAGACAGGGCGTTTACCTTTGCATGGCTGGGGGCACACAGGGCTAGTGAGAGGCTGTCTCTGCCTTAGCCACCTGATAAACTCTGAGATAACTGTCCAATTTCTTTTTCCCTCCTTTCTCCCCTTGTGCTCCCTTCAGTCAGCACTGCCAGAGACCTGGTCTCCCAAATCAGCCAGATGGGACCTCCCTGCCCCTGCAGCTCTCCCGACACCTCTCCCCACCATGGTACCTCCCACGGGTTACACAAGCCGGGATACACCTCCCTCCCCATCCCTTCCGCTCACCTACAGCAAACACCCCCTTGTTTCCCTTTGTTTTGACGACTTATCGAACTGCTGTGGCAAAGCAGAGGCAGATCTCCAACACCTTCTCCTCAGGCATGTGGATAACAGAGACAGCAGCAGGGACAAGGCACAGCCTCCTCAACCCCTGCGAGCAGCTGCTGCTATGTACAGAGGGCATACAGATTACCAGACACAAAGTACTCCACAGTATATCTCACAAGGAGTTACAAAAGACTTTTAAGTTACCAAATGTTCTCTTTCCCACTTATTTGGCAGTGGACACTATAAATCCATGGTACGCTGTAGACTGCCGCTCTCTGAGGATGGGGTCATCTGCTTGCCCTGCTGGGCACAGAGCCCAGCACTTTATGCACTGCCAACCCCATCCCTTCCAGGCTCCTCTGCTAATTAAAAAAAGAATTAAAATACCATATAAGTGAGAGGAATCACCAGTCTCTTAAAGGCAAAGTAAACAATCAGAGAGAGAAAAAAAGTTTGTAAGTGGGTTGGCCAAAAGTAAAGGATGTTTGTTGCATAAATAAATTGAGTGGGAGCAAGACTTTCCAGCCTGACTGGTAAAGAGATCTGTAAATGAAGACTGGAGCTCCTAGCCACGTATATGAATCAATTAAAGTACTCAATGAATCATTTATTTTCAACACAGGCAATCAGAAACAATGGTTTGATGTTCAATTGATTTCTCATTTGTCTTGCTCCCCTGAGTAATGATGAACAACTCACCACTTACATGGTGCATGCCTGAACCCGACTCCTCCTGGAGCAGCTTCTTCTTCAAGGAATCACACTGGGCACCTGCTCCTACCTGCTGATATTTTGTACCTCTTGGTCACTACCTGCTGATGCCTTTGGCTCCGCTTGTCTCACTCATGTCATCCCCTATACTCTTCCCACCGTGTTCCTCCTTCTTTCTCTCTTAAAAAAATTAAATAGCAAAGGTTTTTTTCCAAGATGTGGCAGCAGAGCCAGATTCTTCATTAGGAAGCATCAGGATTCTACTTCTCAAAAGCTCAGAATATCAAAACCTGCCAGAGAAGCAGCAGAGCTCTGTGCTGTTAAACAGTCTAAAGAACGGAGGGAGCCTTCAGAATATTTTGTATCGGATACCATATCCATACACAGTTCCTTCATCCAAAGCACATTTAGATAAAGTAGTTTGTGTAGACCTCTACCTCGTATTTTGGACACCTCATGGTACATTTCTCTAGTTAGACCCAGGCGCATCCCAAGAGGAAGCCCTCGGTTCCATGCTGGGCTACACTGCAGTCTCAAGCGATTAAGACATCATCTGGCAGTGAGGAGTCCTGCAGTCACACAGTTAACCTCAGGGTGTGCCATTCACATGGCCCCAAGAGTTGATTTATAAACAAGACAGCTTGGCTGTGGCTGTTGGCTATTCCTAGTGGACACAAGGCACCTGTGGGACCAGGCCAAAAGGAATACAAGCATAATCCTATTATGACAAATAAACTGATAAAGGACAGGGGAGAAAAAAGTATTGGGGCACACTGAGCTTTCTCACCCATGAAAACAAGGTGCCTGCATCCAGCTTGCAGAGCTGAGCATGGTTTTGGAGGCACTGGGAATAAGCTTCCTGGGGGGTCCAAGGCCCTGACCATGCTCACCCATGTGCCCATCTGTGGGGAGGGTGGAAAGCAGGTGTGGGAGCTACACTGCCTCCTATGCCTGGCAGGACTGTGGCCTCAGCTTGGTAACTGCTAAGTATCAGGAATATACAACCTGTGCTTCACCTCTGGGCGGCCTACAGTCACCCTGGGAGCATCCCCTCCCCAAAGGATTTGCTCCCTGGCATGAGGCTCTGGGGCTCCCTCCAGCAAGCCAGGCAACCGACCAAGAGATCTTGCTTCTTTGTCTTTCCCCAGTCCTGTGTAGCTCTTCAAAAACCATTTATGGCCATATTTGTGCATAGAGCAGGCCTGAGAGAGCTGTGGGATCATAAACAACTTGTTTCCTCTGTGCTCAGAACATTTCCAAACACTTTGGCTTTTCAGCCACTTCAGTAGAGAACATCTCAACCTCCCTCTTCCATTTATAGCCACAATTCAAAGATTGTAGCTCTTTTGCCCACCTCCTCATCTCTAAAGCTTTCAGAGTGCAAGGACTACCTGAGGGAACCAGCTGCCAGTGCCGCCCTTCCAGCCCCATAGGAGCGAGATGTGGAAAGCAGCAACTACCCCGCACCCCTTCTCATGCACAGAAACTCTGACTTTTTAAAGTGGGCTCAACAGAAAAACACCTTGAAAAAAGACTTTTCAAGATTACCCAACATGCTGCAGGGAAAGCTGTTGAGACACCTCCTCCAAAGTGCAAGCCTTGTGTCATTTGCTGCACTTGGGCAGCACTGCACACGCCGTGGTTATGACTCAAACGAGTGAGCATAGCAGCTAAGGAAAGTCCTTTCAAAAGGCTCCAGATTCACCTCCATGGAGCAGGCACGTTCAGAGTTCATCAAGCCTGAATTTGATGTTAGCTGCCTGATGTCATCACAATTGCAACTCAGTTCCTTAAAACCCTGCAAGCCAGAACAGAGCTGGTATTCACAGAGGCCGTGCAAATCGTGCCCTTGGTGCTCCAGCTCTGGCTTGGGCTATGCCCAGATGCACCCTTCCCCAGCAAAGTAGCTCTCCTGGAAAAGGTAAAGAGCCTTTTACCTGATAGCTTCCATCTTACCTACAAAATATTAGAGAGCTTCCCAGGTCATGCAGTGCATCCCACAGGCTTCTTTGTTCTAGTGCAGCAGCTCATCCCTTTTACTAACTAAGCAATTAGGCTGCCGTGAGATTGATTAGTGTTGAAACCAGAAGCTGAACAGAAGAGGAAAACAGCAGGCCAATTTTCACAAGTATTTCAGGTGTGGTGCTTGATATCATTGGACCAACCTGCTGCTGAGAACCACCACATTCATCCTCATTTGAGATTTCCACAAGCCTTTTCCGTGACGCAAGACAACATCAGGCCTGGGGAAGGCAAAATTAATGGATGTGAGCTGGGTAGTACTGTTTGATGGTCTACAGTGAGGAAGTCCCTTCTGGGATCATTTTCTTCAGTCCTATCAGTGCTTACCCCAATGATATCATTATCTAACCCATGCTGTTACATGTGGTTAGCCACCAACATACACCTAACAGAGTCAAGGAATGGAAAGCAGCTGCCAAAATATTACTTTGGGGATTGTCAGCACTATCCAATTAGCACCAACACGTGTGGATGCCTTGCCCAGGAAGAGGGGTGATGGCCAAAACTCACAGTTCAAGGAGCGAATATGTGCAGGAGTTGAGCCCTGCTGACTGCTCCTCGCTGCAGCCCACTAGCTTCCCACGCATGCTTTGGAACCAGCAGATGTGGCACCTGGAAACCCCAGGGATCTCTGGGAATAAATTTCCTCCACTTTCTCCTGAGATCTGAACTCCAGCTGACAGCAATAGAGGCAAGAAACAGCTTTGAGCTGCTTCATTGTCATAGATGCAAATTCCAACTTCATCAAATCCACCCCCCAACCTTTCTTAACCAAAAAAAAAAGAGTTGATTTATAATTTTTGTAAAATTATCTGCCTTGTACAATTTCAAGATGATTTTAAAAAGTCTACCAATTTTCTGCATTGGTTTTGATTTTAGAAGCCCATGCATTTAAAATAACTAGCACTTTTCATAGCATTTAAAGATTTGTCTTACAAGAAGGAGCACAAGGTTATTATTTTTTACATTTGAAATCAGAAAAGACCACTTGATGGCTGCTCAGAAATCAGCCAGTTCCTAGAAATAAAAACAAATCCAATGGAAATGGAAAACTGCCACAAATTAATTTTTTAGAAGAGACAAAAGCACATTATTTCAGCTGGAGAAAAACCTGAGTAAATCCTTCAGCTGGGTTTGGCAAGTGAGTTTGAACCGGTATCGCAGTAACTCAGCTCCATGGGCTGGACACTGTGTGCAAAGATTACATCATCAGACTTCACATTGTGATCACTCGAAACAGGCAATGCCACTTGGAGAATCATAAAAGGAGATGAAAACAGTCAATGCAAAGAGAGTTGCTTAAAGCTAAGTCCTTTGTAGACCCTGTGCCATATCATTCCTCCTGGCCCTACAAGTTTTGTTACGAAAGCCACCTCAGGTTAATTCTTTGTATATTGCAGTATCTTCCTTCCTTCCTTCCTTCCCTGTGAGAAGGATCTTTGCCCTGTTTGGTCCTGTAACGCTGAATCACATGCCCAATTAGGTCACCTGAAAGCTCTTTGCTGGGATGCCATGTTCCTGGCTCCGGGAGCAGAGTTCCACGTGACTTTATCCTTATTCCGCTCAGCAGGCAATGAGATCATCCTTCTGGTGGCCCAGGAATTGTTGCAAGTCCTCTCAGGCTGCAGTGACTCACGGGGAGGCTGCTGGAGGTGGCTTTGGTGGAGCATGGCACCCATGACTCACCGCAGTGCTGGATAAACACCCGTGCTGGCAGGGCGCGGGCGCCGGCTGCAGCAGGGCTGGTCCCCAACAGCAATCACAGAGTCCTTCATTCCTCTGCCCCACTCCAGCTCCAGAGGGTGCAACTCCTTCGGTTGCCATAGCACGGAACTCTGCAATAACATCAATAAAGAATGACCTGAGATGAGGCCACCTGTTTTATAGTCACCTTGAGGCACTGCAGCAAACGTGCTGTGCTCAACTGAGAGATGTTTCACTTCCATAGCACGGGACCAGGAGCGATCAGGAGCAGCACAGCTCACGTCTGCTCAAAAAACAAGTAAAAAGATTGGGGGGAGAAGGAAAAGAAAGGGAAAAAAAAGAGTCCTCTCTTCTAAAATGCACCTTTAAAATAGAGAAAATGGTCAACAGTCAAAAAATGATCAAGTGAGAAGGAAGTGGCATAGCTGCCATTTAATCTGTAGGATAGCTCAAGGTTTCTCATCAGCTTAAGTGGAAGGGAAGGAGGGAAGGAAACGCAGGAGAAGAGGGGACAGAGTTCCCTTTTAAAAGGATATCAGTAAATGAATCATTAGACATTATCACTGTCTCCATAATTATGGAATGCTCAACACAGTTGCGAGGGGAAGGGAGAGAGGTTTACTGAAAAATACATATTCCTAGCTTAGGGACAGGAGGACCAGGCCAAAGAGCTGCAGACCAGCTGCAGAAGACAACAGAGGGGAAAGTCATGGTTTATCAGCATCCACATTGTCCCCATCAGGGAGAAAGGAACAGCAAGCACACCAGGTCTGGCCAAAGACGACCCCAGTGATTTCCAGTAGCATGAGGACTCTAACTGGCCAGACAGTGGATGCCTGGTTCAGTAACCTTTTAAACACAACCATCATGTACTTCTGAAACAAGTCCCTTTTGTTAGGCACATTTTTAATGCAACAGAGACTGAACTTCGGTTACCTTGAGCGGTATTAAAACCACTGCAGGAAACAGTGATCACAGATCCAACCTCCCAGAGCTTCCACTTAACTTTGCTGTCAAATTCAACTCTGCTGAACAGGTTTCTGAATTGTTCCTGTGGGTCTCCCCAAGGCCAGCAGGCAGGCAGCACCCTGCCAGCCAGAGCCGCTATCCCATGGCAGCCTCCGACTGCATGGAGCTGAGGGGGGACCAGCCTGAGGCCAAGAGCCAGTGCCTGTCAGCAACAACAATGCCCCCAGTGCCAAAAGCCACCACTGCCTGCTGAGAACAAGGTTCCCCCATCCCAGCTTGGCAGTGGGAGCACATGCGGACTCCATCTCCCAAGTGTTTCCACACCCCGTGCTGTCCCTGGAGCATGGGCTGGCCACAGAGCTGCTGTGGATCCTCAGTGGGGGAAATCACAACTCCTTTCCTGCAAAGGCTTAATCAAGCAGAAATATGATAATAAGAGCTTGCCAGTTTGGCACACAGCACTGTAACAGATCCAGTTACCAGCAATTAGACACTCCACCCCAATTAATTTGTGCTAGAAATCCTATGACAGTTTTAAACAGAGAGCGTGATTATGTGTTCAAACTATTTACCAAAGGTTGGGGTGATTTCTCTGTCATTTAAAATGTTGTATATTAAGGCTGGACATTTTATTCAGAGATATTTACTGTACTTTAAATGAGACTTATTCAGAGAAGTACTTTCATTAAACAAGAGTTTAAACTCAGTCATACAATGGACCTCTGTGATTAGTCATGGACCCCACTGCCAATTCATGCTGAATTTTCAAGCTACACATTCTTGCAAATCTCTGCTTTATGGTCTTTTCTAATACTGTTGGTTGCTTCTACAATTACAAAACGTCTGCTGCTGTATTTCCATATGCCCTTCTCCCATGTGTTGCTTATGCCACATTTCACAGTATTTCAGATACAGCCTTTGTGCAGGGTTGGGGACACCACAGCCTCTGGGACCCCATGGCTACAGGGCTGTGCCCAGTTGCCTTGCTCCTCTGCTTGTTGCACAGATGAGGAATAGACTGAAATTTCAGGGATATTCCTCACAATTGTTTAAAGAGCTCCCCTTGCTAACACTCCCCTCACAGCCTCTGTGCCGTGTCTTCATCTGGCAAATAATCTGTAAATTGTCTTGCAGGGTCTGGTTTGGTTATATCATTTAGTAGATCCAGTGGTCAGTGAAAATTGGTTACATTCCTACTGCAAGGTATACACAGAGAGAGCAGGGGTTAAGATTTGGCTTGTGCGACTCATATTCTCCCTACTGCCGTCTCCTTTGCTGCCTTATTCTCCCTACTGCCATCTCCTTTGCTGCCTTACTCCATATGAGGTCCTTCAGAGCATGAGCTCTGATCTGGGACAATCTCCACTGAGGTATGAACCAGTCTTTTATTTTTTAGATGCCACTAAAAGCACTGTCAGGAGCTGAGAGATGATCCAGCCCATGCTCCATCCAGTTGAGTTTCAAGTCTCTGGCAACAGAGTGCATCAAATCCATCACAGCAACTCGGGCAGTATTTTGCAGCAATGTAGAAATATTTGCTAGACTTCTAGGTTTCCTGGTTAGCTGCTGTTTTGCACTCTCCATACAAATATTTGTACTCCTTGGGATGACCACAGCAGCTCTACTATCAGTGTGAGGGTGCTGGTTTCATTCATAAAGCCAGGCTGCAAGAGAAAACAAGCATCAGAAGTACCACATTCGTCAGGAGACTTGCTGCTGAACTGTGTAGGCATAAAGAGGCGTCCCATCCTGCAGGACACAAGTTAGTCATTGGGAACACTTGCTGTAACTTACTATTCTATTTGGCACTTAATTTCTTTAAGAAGAGGGTAAGCAAACGTTTGCCAGGAAGGGTTGAGCTCACAAAGGTCATTCCTCAGTTTCCCACAGATTGTTTATGGAGCTGCCAGCACCTGTCCACATTCACCTGTGCTCAGGTTAAGAGTGCTAGACCAATTCTCAGCCTGGCTAGCCTTGCTCACCTCTCCTCCTCTTTCTTCACCCAAACTGCAAATGTCCGCTGTTCCCACAAGCCTTTGCAACTTTCAGTGTTCTTTATTTTTTTTCCTCTGGTGTCCCTTAAGCCACAAACTTCTTTCTTTCTTGCATTCAGTAGGTTCCCTGCTGCTTTTGAGTTTTCTCTCACATTTCTTGCCAAGCTCCTGTCCTTACTTGCTTTACTGGCTTCACATCACCATCAGCCACCTCAGATAGGCTAGCATTAAAAGTTGCAATATATTCCTTGAACAAGGTGGCAAACAGCTTTCAAGCCATAGCCTACAGAAGACCAGCATTTTCCCATCTTCAGAACCCATGGGGTTTTCCCATCTTCAGAATCCTTATTTCAGTAGCAAAATTACACTCCTCCTTCTTATAACTACTTTGTGCTAAGAACAACACCCTATGGCCCTCAGCAAAAGTGACCTATGTGCGAAGTTAGCTTTTCTTGGAGCAGGAGGCTGCGCTGGCAGACCTCTGCAGATGCCTTCTCAGTTCAATTATTCAATTGCTTAGGCTATAACCTCCTGGGAGGAAAGACTGTCTTAAACAGGATTCCGTTCTTTTTAGAAAGAACACATGTGAGCACCAAGTACTTGCAGCAATAAGCAGTGCTTATTGTATGAATACACTGTGCATGTGTTCCAAGTGCTCTCCCTTTCACACAGTGATTAGTTACTTTCAGCAGAAGGAAAATTGAGTATACTTTCCTCAAGAGCCATCTTTTGGCTTCCATGTGCTCTTGTAAAAAGGTTGTTGTCCTTACCCTATCAGAGAAACCCAAAATACACTGGAGCCTTAGTCCATACCAGGAAAAGCTACGTGCAAATTTAAGAAACAGTAATAAAATTATTTTGCTCTGCTGCACAGGGAAGCAGCACCAAACTGACAGCACAAATGTATTTGCTTGTGGTACCAAGACTATGGGTGGGGTTAGAAATCACTTCACCAAATGGCTTTTGAAGCTGTCGTCGACAGTCTTTCATTAGGGCTTTTTAGACACCGCAAAGCTAAATTAGTCACACCTTTATTTGAACAGACTTTCCTCACCCACCTCTGCAAAATCACCCCATGTGCTCAGATTCTCAGCTCCACCATAATCTGCTTGGTGTGGGGGGTGAGCGATGTTCACACAGAAAAGACACAAAGATGAACTTCTCGGTAACAGCCTCCCCCAGCGACTCACTTGCAGTGACAAGGCAAAGGTGCAAAATACAGACATGCAAGCCTTGAAAGCCTGACTTCATTTTGTTCCTCTAGTCCCACACCTTACTGGAAGCTGGCAGCAAAAAGTCTCAGTTTGCAGAATTTGCAGACAGACGTTTGGGAAGGACTCACATTGGCAGAAAGAAGAAAGCGATGCAGCTCAACAGCCACTGGAATCAAGAAACCGAGAGAAAGCAGGATGAGGCAAATGGAAGAGTACAGAAAGCCTGCCACGTGAAAATAAGATAAAGAGAGGGATGGGTTATTAGCAGATGATGGAAAATAAAGGGAAAGATGGAAGATTATAATAGAGGAAACAGAGGTGGGAGGAAGCAGTCACGGGACATAGAGGGGCAAATGCAGCTGTAAAAGGGTGGGGAAAAAATCAAAACCACATTTACACCCATTTTTCTTCCTAACAGCAGGGATTAAAGATTTGCATAGGGAATATGTCTGAATCAGTTTAAAATGCTGCGTGAGAAACACCAGAAACCAAAACATGAAGTTAGCAACGTGTCCTGTTTTCAGCCCCAGAACTCAAGCGACTCCAGCAACTCTCAGGCAATGGCTTTCTGCAGTGATTCAGTGGAGTCAGGCACAGGGGAGTTCTGGTTTTTCCTGGAGACTGTGGTTTAAACCTGGAGTTGCCAGAAACAGCAGGCAGAAAGGGACTTGTATGGGTTCTGAACACTTCTCTCCACCTGTGTCTATTTTCTGTTGTCACTTTCTTCCCTATGCACTTTCCCTTACAAAGCACACCAGTTACTGGGCTTTGGTAATTCCTAACACCAATTGAGCACATATCCACCTTAGATATATATTTAGTTTCTTCCTACAACTTGTGCTAGCCCACCTGAAAGACATAAAATCTTACTCTTTTGAAGAAACTACCAAAAGTGCACATAGAGAGTCAATTAATCTGTTTCCCCAAATCTACAGAAAAGGACCATGAGGAGCAAACACTAGGGAAGTGAAGTTGATAGCAGGTTTGCACCCCTCAGCCCTGCTTTACTGCTCTCTCTTGAAGATCACCTTTTTACTTCTTACGACAATGAAATGGAAGAGTAAAGGGAAATAAAATAATTTGTAAACAAATATTTAGAAGTGGAATCAAATATTTTCTATCCAGCTCCTCTTGGGTGCCCAAATGAACATCGTCTGGGTTCAGTTGCTAGGGTTTTTTTGCAGAGCAAAGAGGAAACAATCACTGGGATGTGTTCTGGAGCTAAACAGAGTTCTTGCTTTTATGCTTATTTTGCTGCGGGATCACTGCTGCCACTGAAAATATCTGCTGCCCCTGTGCAGCAGACAGTTATTTGAAGCTAACAGCTCTATTTATGAGTCTAAGTCCTTTTGTTTAAAAAAGACAAAAACCAAAGTAGGTAGAGTTCATATCTTTGCTCCACTTGACCCATGAGGAAGCATCAAAGTTTCTTGCTTTTTTCCCCCTCCTCTTCTCAATAAGGATAGAATAGGACAAACAAGGAGCTACTGTTCAGACCTGATCAAAAGCAGAAGAGGCACATCTCTGTTCAAAGGGAGTCTGTCTGCTTCAGATGGTGTGAACCATCTCAGAAACTCGTGTAACTCTCTCCTCTCCATGCAGACAAGGCCACCCTTGCTGAGCATTTGCTCAGCCACTGCCAACCTCACCCTAAACACCACCACTAAGATCAACATGCTCATATCCCCGGTGCGTCAATGTTGAAAGTAAGGACATCAACAGCTGGAGACTGAGGATTTTTGTTTTCTCTTTTTTTTTTTTTAAGCAGAGCAAGCTGCCAGCAGAGGCAATCATTGCCTATCCTGCAACCTCAGCCTCCAGGCTGAAAAGGCATGGAAACCAGTTACATGGCAGGGAACAACCACTGGCTTGAAACAATTTTCTCTGAGTGCAAGTAGCTGATGCTGGTGGTGCCGATCTCACACCTTGCAGCAAGTACCTTCGCACGTCCCTCGCCTCAGTGTCACTTTCTTTTACAGTTGCACAGATATTTGCTCAGCTGCCAATTTTAACAGCATACAAGATTTCCAGAATGCATCTTTCAACCAGAACACGACAGAGTTTTTAATATCAGCTTACAAGTAATAAAAAAGTAACGCATTTTTGGCTAGTTAGATAGTGACGTGGCTAAAACAAACTCCTTTGTTTCCAGCAGCTGTTAACAATACCTGTAGGGAGCTGTTCCCAAGGCAGTTATCTCTGGCACTGGCCGCAGTAGGATGTAAACAGCGTGTATCAAGTTAATGGAAAACATTGTGCAGCCAAATCTGAAAGGAACAGTGTTTAGCTGGGCCTCTCTCGCAGGGATTACGTTCTCACACGCAGCAGCAGGCAGGCCTTGCCGCGGGCGGGCAGCCGGGGCTCTGGGCAGTGCTGGCGGAGCAGCGCAGCCGAGCCGGAGGCACCGAGCCCGGGAGGATGGGCAGTGACAGCCCCGGGGTGGGAGCTCAGGGTCAGCGCCCAGGGAACGCCTCCAGCACGGAGCTGGATCGGGAAGGGTTAGGCTGGAGCCAGCGTGTGGCTGTTTGCATCCATCCACACAGACGGACTCTAAGATCGGAAAGTTACTGATGGGTTATTTTGAATGACATAGTCCGGGCTTGTACACTGTGGGAGGTGTGATGGGAACCCTTTCTGTCTTTCTTGATAATTTAATGAGCTGTTGTAATGAGGGATGCAGTGAGCCCCTCATTTGTATGCAGTTCCCACATGAGATGTGAATATTAAATTCCTCCAAGTATGAATCAGCACCTCTTACTCCCACAGCTTCCCTCTATCTCTCCATCTTCACCAGCTCCACAGCTCCAGATTCCCCTCACGGTCCCCTGGGCTCCCCCATTTCACTGCCACCTCAGTAGTGACCAGAGGAGATTGATGCACCCTGGTCACAGTCAGAAGCATCAGCCATTCAGTAGAACAAAGCTGGAGAAAAGGCCTGGGTTCTTTCTTGAAAGCCAACTGCAACCAGGTGAGTGCCGTGCCCTGCTACCCTTTGGGAAAGTTGTATGACATACGAAATTTAACCTACAGGGCATGGCTGTCTCTGACACCTGGTAGTTTAAATAATGAATTGGTAATTACAAACCCTTTTGACTTAAAAATGAAGTTTAAAAAAACGTAAACTTTTGAGACACACCTTTTGATGGTGAAGGGCTTTCCCACGTAGATTCCACCAGCAGCCATCACTCAGCACTGGCAGGCAGCAGGTGCTTGCCACTCCAAACGGGGAGAGACACTCACCAAACTAGAAAAGTCAGGGGCTAAACAAGTTTGCAAAAAGCAGCAATTCCAGTCCAGAAATCATTTCCATAGCAGAGAGGAGGAAGTGCTCCCTGAGGACAAGGAGGCTGGCTGGATTTAGGTTTTTTTCTGCTGAATAGATGTTCTTTTGTACACAGTAAAGAAGGAAAAATAATGGGAGAATGGGAAAAAATTGAAAAATTCACAATTGCAGTGCAAAAGTCACCACCTGCTCCTGCAAAACAGGCTGTTCTGTATTTCCACAGTCCTGGGAGTTGTAGACCAGAATTTCTCAATAAAGTGTGCTAAGCTCAAAGGCATGAAGATAGCGACAGATCCAGACTTGTTAGTGCCATGAACATTTGTCTTGGCCACAACATCCAGTGTGTACACAAAGTGCTGTGTCTGCCATCAAATGCCTTCCATGTTATACCCAAACCCATGCCGAAAGACCCACCCCAAAAATGTTCAGAAACCGAAGTTCAATTGCACGTCTTAGTATAGAAACAAACCTAGGATTTTAAACACCACGGTTTCTGCTGTAAAGTCCTTCCCACAGTCACCCACCCAGACTCAGTCGCTTGAGATCTTCAGGACCAAAGCCAAGAGTGTAACAGGAAGGAGAAAGTACAAACCTCATACCCAGTAAATGGGAACTTTATTAAACTACCGAGTTACTCCGAAATGTATAAATGTTCCATTAAATACAGTCAGTTTTCTTTTACACAGATTTATAGAAATTTATTTACATGTTCCAAACACATTTAAATTATTTTTCAAGCTTGCTACCAATAAAATTTGTTGGTTTCTTTAAAAAAAAAGGAAAAAAGTCAATCATCTGCTCTTGCAGATGTGCATACATCCACACAGATACAAGTAAGAAGGGAGATGCTTTTCTATCTAATCCACAAGGGAGGCAGTATCCAAAAAGCTTATCCAAAAAGCAGAATATTTGCCCTTGCAGAAAAAGCGGGCTCTATAAATTCTCCCCGTGGGACAGACTCAAACAAAAGGCCCTGTGCAATACTTCATGGTGTTTGGGTATAACGTCTGCATCAAGATTGGCTGGTATGTGGGAGGAGCTAAAGGCCCCTTGCCAGATTCAAACCTCAAAGTTAGCTGTCCCTCATACCAGCCCGTGAGAAGCATGTGAGCTCATTCTCACTGAATTACACTCTCCCAGCACGAGGGGATAGAGCAGACAAACAGATCTGTCACTAGTATGTCAGTGCCGCTTGTCCGAAGAGATTTTCCTTTTTTTAAAAATTTTATTCTTAAATGAGGCTTCATTCGTAAGTGAATAAAAGGCAACTCTTTAAATAAAATGCTTGGGAGAACAGCGCTTTCCCCACCTAAATACATTACTCTTGGGAAGATGCACAGCATGCTGAATGAGTTTTCCCTCATTCTCTGTATCTTAGTCTGACAGAAGTTAAAATTTGTATCTGCAGGGGAAAAGGGGTGTTTTTACTCTGCAAAAAGCTTATCAAATGCTAGTTTAATTCCTTTAGAGTTTTTAAACATTAAAAACCACATTTGAAGCAACCAAAGAACTCTACAAAAACATTGTCATGCGTAAGCTCTGTGTTTCATGCTAAATATTCTTGTTGACAAGGAGAGGGAGTGGAGGAGGAGGAGGAAGAGGAGGAGGAGGCAGGGAAACTAATGGCTCAATCAGAGCCATTGCAACATTCAAGTAGTTTGGTAGTATACAAACCAGTGGAAACATGGAATGGTAAGAAAGTGCTCGGCACTACATTGCAGCCTTCAAGAGCTGAGCTGCGAATATCCTGATATGTATCATAAATATATGGCACTTCTGTACGACCAAAAGCTGGCAAGTTTGCTTGTGATCAAAACAAGTCAGGAGTAGTCGTCATGCCAATGGCCCTTCCCACAGGCACAGCCTCCAGCTGTGCTATCCAACGCAGCACCAGCCATATCTACTTGTGCATGCAAGACAATGCTGCCACATTCTCGGAGAACAAGCCTCCTGCCCAGCAGAAAGCCTTCCCCAGACACACATACACATTCATAAAACATGCTATAAATTCTTCAGGGAGGTTAAAGACAGCCACAAACAGCAAACGTCTTGTTTTACAATTATTTGGCCAGCAGTTCCCAGTCTGACGTCCAATTGCCAGCAATGGACTTTGCAACAGGCAAAAAGAGCTCCTGAATCCAAGGAATTGAAAGCAAAGGAAAGCACAATCACCTAAGTTCATTTCAGTACTGCTCCACAGGATTCATTTTGACATCAAATAAGAAACCAACAAGCACAAAGGCTTGAGTCCTAGGAATAATCTTATGTACACAAAAAAACTGGCCTTTATCCATGTTGTGGGTCACAAAGTGTTTCATCTTGTAGTTAAAAACTCTTTAAAACTTTTTGGCTTTTGGTGACTTTTTTTATCACAAATGCAAAGATTTGCTGTTCTGCTCACATTCCATCACAGTAGCTTTAAATACATTCAAATTCATAAAAAAGGATTTAGACCAGAACACAACTACTTGCCCTTTTCCAACAGTGTGCCGTACTTCAATGAGCACATGATGCCATGTATTGGCAAGGTTACTGTTTTAAGGAATTTCACTACACAGACATCCAGTGCTTGGACCAGTGTTCACATTCCAAGGTTAAAAAACCCCTCTCCCTTATTTCAATAATGGCTTCAGTATTTTACCAATTGTGGTTCGGTTTGCATCCTTCAGTTTAAGAGATGCCTTTTCCACTGTTCCCTGTTCCTGTGGTGCAGGCTCTGCTTTCGTGCTGACAGCTTCTCCCTGCAGGACGCTTCTTCCAACCACTCGGGCACTACTAGCTCTCTTTAAGGTGCTCACACTGTTCTCCTTTGGATTTGGATCATCAGAGGTTGCTGCTGGCTTCACTTTAGGCAGCCTCTGGGACACGGACCTTGTGATGGGTGGAGGTCTGGATGAGCTGGACAGATCCACTTTTGCACGCTTTGAAGAAGAGGCCACTGTATTCCTCGCAAAGTTTGGGACAGCAGGTGGTGCTTTGGGAATACTGACTGTGGCAACCTTGGTGTCCTCTGCAGGGGTCTGGGGTTTTACACTGGAGCGACATATCTTTGTTTCATCTGTCTTTGATTTGACATTACTCCTAATGGGTTTAGAGCTTGGCTTCTTGAGAGCGACTCTGTCCCTCTCAAAGTGAGCACTGCTTGAGGTGACAGTGCCCCTTCGTAACTTTGGCTCTTCTACTGACATGCTGTGCCTGAAGGGACTTCTTGGCTGTGTGTCTGTTGTGCCTCGGACAGAGCTGCGATGGGACAGCCGACTTTCCACTGTACTGCTTTCACGAAGGGCTGGCTTGGGTTCCGGCTTTTTCACGCTGCTTGGTGCCCTGTTTGACCGAGAAATAGGCACCACTTTCCTCATACTTTCGTTCTCAGAGGCATTCAAAGTTCTGACAGGTCTGGAAGGAGCTGTGTGGCTAGGCCGAGTGCCACTGGGCTTTGTGGAGCTTGGAGATCGATCTTTTAGAGAGTTTGTCTTTGGTCCTGCTAGATCTTTATTTTTTATGGGTTTTTCTTTAGGAAGAGTGTGCTTGCTATCGGCATCATCCTTATCATTTGCAGAAGTGTGAAGTGACAATTCCTTGTCACAGGTGGAATTCAGGCTTGAGAAGAATGATCTAGCCTTGTGTTGAGCATCGTTGCCAGAAGAGCATGCTTTGCCAGCCTCACTTCTTATTTCGTTGCCTGCCGATTTAAAATCATTTCCTTCTTCAGAGTCCAATGTCAAAGAACAATCAGTCGTGGTATCTGACATGTAGCACACTGGCCCATCTTCCCTACTTCCTGAAACACTTGTATCCATAGACATAGGGCTGCTGCTGCTGGGCTCTAAAGCTTCATTCTTGCAACCCACTGCCTTGGCTTGATGGTCATGGGCCTCTCTGGAACTTCTGCAAGCTGGAGGCAGCTCATCATCGGCAGTGCTCAGGGAATGAAAGCTTAGATCATCTAGAGTCTCCAGGTCTGTCCCACCAGCATCCTCTAAATATACTAAAGGTGCATCCTCTGCAGGCTTTGTTCCTTGAATATCAAACTTACGTAACCCTTTAACAAGTTCACGCTCCTCAATTTCAAGGGCCAGAGCATTTATATCTGTGGACTCCTCGCAGGACACGTTGGAAGTGTGCAAGTTGTAGTCAGTGCTCCTCTGTGAGTAATGGGCACCAGGACCAGCTGAGCCACTGAGGTGACTGGGCTGAGCTGGAGGCACCTGCACTGGGCCACCACTTTTCACTTCCATTTCAGACTGCTGGTATAAGTGCAAGGTATTTAAGTTGAGATCTCTTGTTTCTTTGGATTCCGTCCAGGCTACGTTTGGTCTTGCCTGTCGGGTGTTTGCACGAGGAAGGCTGTTAAACTTGTTTGGATCTTCATCTTTTGAGATTTCCAGGAAACTCTGCAACTCCCTGTCTGCAGTCACCCCCAAAGAAAGTCGAGAGCGTCTGGAATTTGTGTTTCTGTACAAAGGGCTTTGAGGCCTCTGCTGCAAGAAGGGAAGAAATTCTCCAAGTCCGTTTTTAGCCAACATCTCTACATCATTTTCACTGCTGCTCCGCCCAAAGCTCCCAAGCTCTCCAGCTGCCCAGGATCGACGCTTCTCCTCCAGCTCCTTTCGCCTTTGCAGACTATGAAGTTCCTGGATCTCTCGTTCCCTATTTTCCTGAAGGAGGAGAATCACAAATACATGTCTCAGAGGACAGTGTCCTACGCATAAGAACAAGACACACTCCATTCTCTCTCCCTTTATTTCTTCCCATCGAAGCTAGCTCCTACTACCATCACCCACTCCCAACCTCCCAACATATACACACACACACGAATTCACCGTGGCAACCACAGCCTGCAACCATTAACCCTATGGAGTTACTGCACAACTAATGGTGACTACACATCTGTCCAGTCAGCGTACACAAAAGAAATGCACCAGACCTTGCAAAGACCAGCAAAAATGACCCACCAAACCCAAGCAGATGTAGCATCTTAGAATCACACAATATGCTTAGTTGGAAGGGATGCACAGGGGTCACTGAACTCAACCCCTGGCCCTGCACAGGACCATTCCCAAGAGTCACACCATGTGCCTGAGAGCAATGTCCAAACGCTGCCTGAACTCTGTCAGGCTTGGTGCTGTGACCTCTTCCCTGGGAGCCTGTTCCAGTGCCCAACCACCCTGGTCAAGCCAAAGAATTCCTGATGTAAGATGGAGAGCATCAAGTAAGTTTAAAGGTGGCGGTCTTATCAGGTGAGTAAACCTCTACCTAATCATTACATTCATATTTTAAGACAGAGTTGTCTGACCAGCACACGGCCAATGTGGTTCTTCCAACCTACTCAGCAGGTGCAATTTCTACACAGTGCTACTTTCCTCTAACATCACAGACTGAAAATTTTGTAAAAAGGCATTGCTTAATTGCATATGAAAGCAAACAGAAAAGTTAACACAATGCCTCACAATACTTAGACATCAACTGACACCACTCAAGGACCATTAATCAATGTCTCACTCCAATTTTGGATCTCATAATCACTGTTGGTTTCAGAAACTGGCAACTGTTGTACAGAGATTGCCCAGGGTAGGATGGAGATTTTGGCAGGTAAACGGAGGTATTTTGGTTCAGGAAGCCATAGAAGAGGTAGTTTGAATTTGAAAGACAACACAGTAAACACCTTTTTACTAAAACAATTAGCAGAGATTTACTGTGAATATCAGCATTTTAACTGTTACCTCTAGGCTTCAGATTTAATCTAACTGTACCTTTGGTTGAACTTTCTGCATTACTTTCTGAAATAAAGAACCTGGCTAGCTGCAGCCAGTATACAGCTGTAGCAAAAGAAAGAAGGGGGAGGCTAGTCTTGACAGAGAATTCAAAAATTACATGATTTTCCAGCATGTTGTTAAATCTGTTCTGATCAATGACACACTGTTTAAAAAACCCCTACCTATATTTGTCTAAAGCTCTGTGTAGTTTGATCTTCCTGTTGTTGTGACAACAGAAGAGCTGCACAACTAGAAAAAGTCACCTGAAAGCTTTCAGTAAACAAAAGCCTAATGCTCATGATGAATGGATTAATCTACACCTCTTACAGTGGATTTGAGACTACATTGGGCTCTGAAAGATAAGATGCATTAGAGACCTAAGAAACCTGAACATCTAAGAAAGGAAAAAGAAAAAACTTGCATCTCAGGAAAACTGTTTGGCAGGGAGCTTTCTTTCACAGATATGGGATTACAGAATGAATTCTTGCCAAGTGCTAAAGCTCAACTTTAAACCTCCCCTTGTGAAGAGAAATTGTTAAAAACAATTGCAGATATTATTACCATATTCCATATTAGAAAAAGAACATTTTAACCGCACCCTGAATAGGTTTTAGGAGATTTTATTCAAATGAAAAATCTATTTTAAGCACATACCTAGACATGTAAAAAAATTGCAAAAATTGTTTAAACATTTGAAATATGTGCGCATGGCCATTGCGGTACAAGCCATCTTTTTAGACAGTTGGATGTGCTGTCTACACATGACATTCTTTGGTCAGAACTGCCATTTTTATTCTAAATTGTTCTGCTAATTTTGTAGGAACAACGGCCAATCCACAGTTAGCAAGCAAATCTTCTCAAAATTTGCAAGCAAGAGTCTAATTTGTAATTTTTTAGACTGTAGCTGCTTACTACAGAGAGAGGACCTCAAAAGTCATAGCTATCCAACAACCACTTGTAATATTTGACTATGAATGAAATCCTCAATCCTAAATATCTGATCATATATGGATGAAGTCATCTCTTGGTTAACTGACTGCAATAGGTACCACCATTTGGTTTTATACATTTGTGCAACGTTCACCCACATGTAACTACGTGCTGGCTTGGGTGGTAAAGGTTAGGTAAGCTAAGGCTGCAACAGGCACATCAGCTGAACATCCTGTCAGCTCGCTACAAATTGAGACTGTTCCCTTCTTTCTGAACTGAAGCTTTTATCCAAAGTGCTGCCGAATGCAGATTGCGTAAGGGCGCGGATCTAACTAATTAACGCTATTTGTAAAGACCTAAGAAATATCTGTAACAATAGAGAGACTTTGCTGAACCAAAACTGTAATCAATGCCAATATTGACTGCTCCATCCTAGTACATGTCCTTAATTATTTTGGACCAATTCAGGGTACTTGGCGAATGAATGCTCACACTGGGGATAAGGTACCTTGCTGCCATAGGCCTGTTTAAGTTTTCACCCATGAAAATCATTTGGAAGGACAAAGTAGAATACACAGCCCGCATTTTACTTGGTAAAGTGCCTCTAGTCATACAAAGGAAGGCAGCGGAAAGCCTGAGCTACTGTGGATCCAGGCTGGTGAGTATATCCAAGGAATGGCATGCCACACCTCAAGGCCTTTCCAACAATCCAAGACTACCAGTCCCAGGCCTGAACAGTGAGCAATAGTCAGGAAGTCTGTGCAATCTGTCTCACAGCTCAGGCTAGCAGTCACCAGCTTCGTCACCAAAACAGGAGGAAGGGGCCCACTTACAATGAACAACCCTGATGTATCATCCCAGTGGTCTTGCCTGCCTGAAACAGAAGATGGAAAGCAGCAGGGCTGCTCACAATGGCCATTTCCCACCTGGCTTCTGGCAAGGAATGCTTACAGGAGTGCAGTTTTCTGTATCCATTTGAGCAAATAGATCAAATACTAGAAGATATAAAATGCCCCTTAAACAGAAAAACCAACTTAATTCACATGAGCCAATATCCATTTCAAAAGTGTGAGAATCTCATTCAGCGCTCTTACCTTAACAGCTGTGTTGAATCTTATGCAGAAGTCCCTAAATATCTGGAAACATTCATCCAACTTCATAGTTTCTTTGTCTTCACAGAAAAAGTCAATGAGAGCATTTCCCTCCTTTTGCAATTCTCGTTTCTGGTGTTCAAGCTCCTTTAGATGCCTTACAGCAAACTGCAGCAAAAACCATATACACATGAACCAGACAGAAAAATAAAGTCACAACAGATCATTTATATATAATGAATTTATGAAATTCATGTTCCAACCTAGAAATTGTTACAGAGCCCAGGAAATTAACATTTTGAAGGAAAACTCCTGCTAACAGAAGAAAATATGCCATTTCAGGAAACTGAGTAAAGAAGGTCAGGAAAAATGGATCAATCAAAATATATATTCTAAGGATTAGAATAGAAACCAGGAAAAAGTTCAAAAGCCCTTGAACAAACTTACAGCTTTAATTGTTAGATAAGTAAAACCAAAGACTCTACTAGAACACTGACAGACCACCTGGGAGCTCCTTAAAAGCTCCTCATTCCTTATTTTCCCATTTCTTCTTCAACCTTCAACTAAGCATAAAGGATTAATTCCTCCTCCTCACTTTTCCAAGAACACATGTGACCTGATTCATGTATATACATCACAAAATCAATTCCTTCCTAAGGTGACCCTAGACCACAATAAAAAAGGTTTTCATGCTTGAAAAGTAAGGAACTGCTGAAAATATGTATATTTTAAGACATCCAGAAAATATTCCCATAAAGTAGCATTTTGAATCATAAGTGTAGAGCAATACAGACAGGATGGGAGTAGTTCAGTGGAATAAGATTCAGGAGGAAGAGAATAAGGCTGTGACAAGACTTTGAGCAGCAGAACTGCTTAAAACACTTTGATCATGTGCCCCTTTCTCATGTATCTGCATCACCAGCTAACCACTTCTATTCTTGCACAATGCCACATCTGACACCACCTGTAGCTCAAAGTAACCTGAGGAGAAAAGTTAGTTTTTCAGACAAATCTGTTCTCTAACTCAGGGTCGCCTAAATATTTTTCATAATGTAGCACTGGGGTGGGAAAACGCAGCCGGAGGCACTTGTGACCACTTAATCCAACCCTGCTTTCAGGAATTACTTGGAAAATTATACCACTAGGATAGGAACAAATATGACTTGCTAGTCTTAAGAAAAGTAAAGAAAAACGAGGAAAAAGAAAAAAAGCCCACAATAAAACCTGAACTGAAGATAAACTGGACAATTGATAAAAGCATACATCAAAAATTAGTTCCTCCACATATTTCAGGAATTTAGTCACAAGGGTGAAATAATCAAAGCTGACTTCTATATCAGCTTGGTTATCACCTGTAATTTAGAAACAAAAACCGGAAGTGTTTATGTAAGGTATGCAGTTGTAAAAATTTTTTTTTTCCCCAACATTTCTTTTGGAATGTGACCTAAACAAGGTTGTAGTGTTACATAAAACCAGCTATTAAATTTTTAAAAACCCCAAACATGTTAAAACATAACATGAAAGAGTCTGGGTGCAATGGATAAAAGCCAACAATTCATAGTGAATGAGGACAGGTATTTCAATCTTAACCTGCCCCTTTCTTCATCAGCTTTTCATCTCCTGAAAAATGACAGGGACTATTAACTACATTTGCAAGTTGAAAATCAGGGTGGGTTAAGTTCCAGATCAACACCTGCCTTCTTACTTTTAATAATTACCTATAGAGTGAAACAGAAAAAAAATAATTTAATTGAAGTATAATATGTATCTCTCCAGGCATCACCACGTAGTCAGAAAATCCCAAGAACTCTGCTTCCAAGGTAAGTGCTAGATACATCCAGGCCTGTAAAGTCTCTGTAGTACTTAATAAAAAAATAAAAAGGAGAACCCACATAGAAATAATGGTGTGGCTCTGAACAAGAGACTGTGTGCTAAGGGTAAATTAGTAGAGAAAACAGCCTCTTAACCTTCCAGCTTTTAACAATATCTCTTCAGTCAGCCAGCAATCAAGATTCATATGCACAGCACAGCCTCAGCTAAAACTGATGTGCCCCAGAATAACATAACATGCAGACACTGTTCTTTGGGCAGCTACAAAGTAAAAATCCAAATTGTCTTATATTTTAACTACTGATCTTCATCAGTAATTTCGCACGCACTAAACACGCTTGCCTAACAAGCCTTGGGCAATGTACACTCAATATCCCTCCCTGTAAAAACACAGTCCTTCCAACACTCTTACTCGACAAACAGCATGAGGCTGGAACACCTTTGTACAACTGACAGGGCAGGCATATAAAAACAATTCTTCTGTTTATTAACAGGTCCACACAAATTACATTCAGCTGAGGAATGCTGCTGTATTCAGGCGACAGTAACACATTAAACAGGGATATCCTACAAACCTGGAGAAAGCTTTCCATCTGGTGAAAGAGTTTTGGGTCTCGTCGGATGCTGTCTTTAACAGATCTTGTCTTGACAGACAGTGAGTGGAGCTCTGCTTCTACATTATCAATGGATAACCTAAAAATAGCATGTACAGAGAATGTTTATCAAAGGAGAAGGAGTGGCCCACAGGTTAGCCACAACCTGCTGCAAAAGTGGATGCTTTACATGAGGTGCAAACGGGCTATCAAACAAGACCTGCCTGTTAAGGAAATCTTTCCAGAACAGACACTGAAAGTTAGGAGAGAGATAAGCACATTTCTTATTTGCAACCTGAAAAGATTCCCATGGGGTGTGGTTTTATGATTAACTCCAGCCAGTCCTACCCACCCTACCCACCTAACCTTAGAAAGTTTAATGCTGCCCTGCCTCTGACCAGGTGTTCCTTTTCTCTCCTGGTGCCTGTCCTCGCACTCATTTTTGAGATGGCCAGCCATATCTGTGAACTGAAAATTAACCTAGGAAAAGGAAAAAGCCAATTTGCTTCCAGATGGATCCTTTGCTTGGTCCAACTGATTACATGACTGACTGAGTGCAGGAGCTACCACAAAAAGGGGGCCACAAGAGACTGTCAGCCAGGACTACCGACTCTGGCCGTAGCATTTGGCATCACAAAATTGCATGTTACACTCTTAGAAGCAGTCACAGCAATGCGACCTACACAGTCTCAACCCAGCAGTTATAATATTTCATCCTTCTACTACATGCCAGCAGCAGAGCTGCTGCTGTGGAAAGGGAACTCAGAAACTGAAGATCACAGGAAAGACCTCTGATCTGGTGTAACTTAAAGGTTCTCCACGTTCCATACAACAGCAATTCCCACCTAAATCTCCCAGTCACTTCAAGGGTAAGTGATTCTAAACCCACGGCATTCCCTTCACAAGAGAACTAAGCTTTGCCTAGGAACTGAAGCACAACAGTTTGCCAAATGATAAGAACTAACTGCTATACACGTGCTCCTCCTAAGGTTGTTTCACCAGCAGCATGACTTTCAAACAGCAAAGCTGAAAAATTTGTGGCAGACTGATTGAAATGCACATGGTGACACATGCATAAGTTTGTCAGTACATTCATGAATATAAATGTGCGCTGGTTTTTCTCTGCTTACTTCACCTGCAAAGTTTAGTTGCCTGTTTTGGGAAAACATGGTGTTTTTGCAGCTAAGGACAGCAGTAGAAAATACAGGCTACATTTTTCTGAATGCGAAGGAGGAAGAGAGTGGCCTACAAGTAAAGAAGGCAAGACAAGAAAAAATAAAGAACATAATGGTAGTTGTTTTAACATGCTCTAATTGTGAAGATTTATGAGCAACTTGTACATGACAGTTCTCTCTAAAGACCTTCCTCATGCCCAGTGGTGGGGTACATATTTAATTTTGTTTCATTTTCCTGTACAGAGTGCACTCCCTGAATAGACTTCAGCATGAGTTACAACAGAAGACTTTCAGCGTTAACAAATGTGATCAAAGAAAATAGTGGTTAGAAAATAAATTATCACCAAATTTGGGATTCTGCCTGTTCCTCTCCTCTTTGCCAGGGGGCTTGGATGCTGAGGAAAGCTACATTCCCCAGCAGGCCACATGGCAAACTGCCAAAAAGGTGTGTGGGTTGGATGGCAGAGAGCCACACAGGTGGTCCCTCAAAATCTTCTGATTAACTCCATGGCCGCTTCTTTCCTCAGAAGATTTCAGTCTTTTGCAGACATTACTTTTGCCTCCATCAGATCTAAGAAACTGGATCCATTTTGCAGCTGGGAAAAGAATGTAAATAGATGGCCCTAAGCTCAAGAGTAAGAAAGTAGCAAAACTGGGAACAGAACTTCAGCATTGCTAGCTTCCAGGTTTCCGACTTAGATCACACTGTCTCACAAAAGTAAGTAGGGTTATTGAGGTACGAATCGGGTTCAGTTTAAAATTCTGCAGCTTAAGACTTCAAGCTGAAAAAATGCAGAGCCACAGACCTTCAGATTTTCCAACCAAGACAGCAAATGAAACTCAAAAAGCATCTAAGCAAAGCCAGGGCCAGCACCTGTCCCTGGTACCAGATTTGGAAAAGTATTGTAGCCTGCTCAGAGACTGATGAAAATAATTGGTTTAAGAAAAAACAGTAACATGCTTTTAGTTCAATCCCTTAAAAGTAATGAACAGGCACATGCATTTGACAGAGACAGAAATACCAAAAACCTACGGAGATCATGTAATAAAAAACCTCATACCTGAAGGCACATTGCAGGCATACTTCTGCTAGCAAATGGAAATGAAGACCTCAAAGCTACAGTAAACATTTGTAAAGATCTGCTTTTGTGCCAAGACTTTCCTGAATTACACTCATTGCTTCAAAAATGAGAAAATTCCAAGTCACAGTGTAAACATAAGTTTTCAGTTTTCTTTTAACTCACCTGGCAGCATCGTGAACACTCCTAATTTTTTCTGAAAAGTTGAGAAGAGCAGCGTCTTTCTTTTGGGCTTCCTGAAACAAACAGAACAAAACCAAAACACACACAATCCATTAACATTCCATCACCATGCCAAAGTCCCTAAGTCTGGCAGTTCTAAAGCTTCTGGGAGGGCACTTAAAGGTTTCTCTCCCGCACTGTTTTTCTTCTCATTCAATCCTAACACAACTGAATGGAGGACACCCCTTAAAGAAAGGCAGGGATCAGAACTGGGGACTTTAAACAACAGCTTCCATTTTGCAGAGTACAATAATTGCTGCTTCTGCCAGTGAACACAGGCCAGATGTATTAATAAGGAATGTTAGGGAAAGAATGATTTACTGATGCCGTTGTTTGAGCAGGTATGATGCTTCCTGCACAAACATCAATTAATACCCTATTGTTTGCTGGCTGGAAATCTGTTAAGCCAGTTTGTACACAGATAACCAAAGTCATATAGATGCATTTAAATTCTCTCCCTTCTAAAATCAAGACGTTTGAAAGGAAGGAAAAATAGCTTGAAAAAAAGACTGCAGCAGCTTTAAAAAACACAAATCAGTCATCAAGGCAGAAAAAAAAAAGCTATCAAAAAGGCTGCTCGAAAGACTCAATGGGAAGATTGAGAGAATATTTATCAAAATAAGACACTTCTACAGTGTAAGAGTTTGGGACAATAAGAAAAGATCTACAATAAAGAAGTTTGACGAAGGCAAGTTTCTACATGATATAAAAACTAAAGCTTTCCATGGGGCTCCAGATAGGATGACCAGGTAGAGGTAATTTTTGGTGAGTTTCGTGGCAGGAGAAGAAAAGTGAAGATTAGATCAAAGCTGTGAGAAAGTTCCTTTTTTCTGAGGCACATGGCCCCTTTTATTGTCTATCAATTAATGGCCCTGTATTTGTAGAAGTTGCTTATACCAGCAAAATAGTTTTTCTATACCAGAGCAACAAAATGCAGCAGACTCATCCCAGGTTTGTTTGCTTTCGTGTCCGCCAGCTTGAGCAGTGACGACAGTTTAAATCCAACAGCGTTGCCAGCATAACCTCCCTAAAAAGAAACAATTTGCAAAAGAGCAAATGAGAAGCTGAGGCATGACATCAGAGCACTGCAATACTAATAAGGAAGTATGGTCCATCAGCCATCCCCCTTTGGGATGTCACTTACCGCATTCATAATATTCCCAGCCTGAAGGACCAAGTGCAATATGGAATGCAGTTCCTCACAAGTCATTAACTCTGTAAGGAACAAGAAAATTGCTGTCTAACAATTGTTTGTTTAGAAATATAGTCAGTTACCACGCTCCTCTTCATTTTGAGCTTTTTAAAAAAATTTGACAGGAAACTACAGGAAACTGAAGAGGTCGTGGGAAAAATAATGGTACGGTATAATTCCAATTCACAAGCACAACTGACAGACCTCAA
Source organism: Machaerirhynchus nigripectus (assembly GCA_013397975.1). Classification (NCBI taxonomy): domain Eukaryota; kingdom Metazoa; phylum Chordata; class Aves; order Passeriformes; family Dicruridae; genus Machaerirhynchus; species Machaerirhynchus nigripectus. The sequence continues at coordinate 385,962 of VZRQ01009566.1, forward strand.
GTGTATGTTCAGACTTTAATTTAGCAAGTATAGTATTTCCAAGGCAACCTCCAGCAGCTAAGGAAACATTTGGGGCCTAATCCTGTGAGGTGTGAAGTGTCTCATGCAAGTGGTTAAGTATCCTCACCACCTACTCATTATTCCAGTATGAGGCAAGTGTTCAGCACCCTGCAGGATCCATTTGCCATCCGCCAGGATTGGGCTTTTGAACAATTACTCTTTTTTTAGGAAACTTGGCCATAAGGCTTGAAAAGATAACAGGCAGTGTTTAAATTTTCCTTGCTTATCCCACTCCCACTATGAATCATCATTTTATTTCTGTATGATCACCAACTCAGAGCAGCATTTGTTTTACTTGGCATATCAAAGATGATTTAGCACAAAGTTATATTCAGTGTGACAAAGAGTCAAATGGAATGAAACTGCCTTTTAAAGCTTTCCCTTCACACAAGCCTGGTTTGTACATATGTTCATTTGTTTGCAAAATGCACAGCAGTGTTCTATCTGAATTCATACACCTTTTCACCCAGCCACATAAAAACAAAAATGAGCAAAAAACAATACATGTGCAAAAAACAATACAGCTGCATCAGAGAGATTGCCTTAGAAATAAGATGTGGAAATTCAAAACTATAAAGAGTTAATAAACGTGGTACAGCAAACCAAGTAACTCCAAATTTCCAAGTGCCCATGTGGCAAGAATAACACCATGAGCTGGTTTTAATGTAAGGTACTATATTTTACACTAATGAACAAAATAAAAGGTGGAATCCTTTTGATCGCAGTGTAAATACTTTTACAAACTATTTTGCTTCCAAGTCTACATTCTATAATTTACCCTGCATTCAGCTGCTCATCACAATACAGTAATCAATCATTTTGGACGCACATAGTCCTTGTACATTTGTATGTACATCTGTATACTGGCAGCCTAAAAACATAGAAATCATTGAATAATCTTTGATCTAACAAGCTACAGGTAAGGAAGCAAGGAGGAAGAAAGAGGAGAGAATAAATAAGAGAATAGCAAATTTCACAAGGCCAAGAGGAGAAGGCAACTTCTAAAGACTTCCCACAGTAAGAGCCTGCTCTGCATCACTGTGACATACATCCATTTGCAGGCTGGATGAGAATCCACCAGGCTGTTTAGACCATCCTAACCCTTAGTGATTACCAGCATTAGAACTGAAGTAAATATTCTCTCAGTTTAATTACAGGAAAGAAACCTAAGAGACAGCAATAGAAAAGGAGACATAATTCCTAAACAACTTCAGGCTATCAACAAACCCTGAAGTGAAAAGACCAAATGGAGAAGAGCACATGACAAAGTGGACTGAACACAGGGAAGGCCCAGTCAGAGATTTGCATGACTGGCCTGATGCAGGAGTTGGAGACCAAAGTGTCTCCTCTCTGGAGGGAATTAATTCACCAGTTTACATATGTCCTGGGTGAAGGACAAGAAGGACATTAAGGCGTGGCTGCTTTTATACATAACATATTCCCTCACATATGTCTGATGCTCAAAACACAAAGAACAATGATTTGAAAGAGATCCTAATACAAGGCCAAACTCAGATCTAATCCTATGGTACTGCACACTCTCCTGAGTCAAGGACAAATTCAATCCCCACTGGTGGGAAAAGGCTTTTTTCCCTTTGCTTTCACTTGAAAGGACTATTCTAATCACCAGCACTCATAGTTGAATATTTTACTTACTCTACCTTTTTATACCACTAGAAGCAGTCTAAGCAGTGATCTAGTGGCCTGTCAAAGATTTCCAACATGAAATAGGAATTTCATATTGAGGAACAGGACAAAGAGGCACTCAAGATACTGTAAAGGGTCAGCATTAATGTTTAACTGAAACCAGGAAACCAACTATTTTCCTGCAGAGTAGAAAATACTACATTACCTAACAAATAACCAGCTGCAGCAGTTGAAACCTTAAGAAATGTAAAGAACAAAACAGGTATGTAGAGAAACATAGAGAACAAAACCAGAAAACAAAGGAATAGCAACAGCGTTCTCTACAATAAAGATTTTAACCTATCAATACTGACACCTCAAAAGGAAATGGCATATAGAGAAATGTAGAAAATAGTTATTTTTTTTCTATGGATCTCTGAAAGAATGAGCAGAGAGGTGTAACAACCACATTCCATCTGAGGGAGAGCAGTGCAGGAATGAGCAAACTGTACTCAAAAGATGACATCCTGATTTGGTCATGGACACCTTTGCTTCTTTCAATTTAGGGTACATTGCTTATAGCCTTTGAAAATTAATTTCTTGCTAGTGTATACAAAGTCACCAGATTTTTGATTTTGGAAGCAAAGATCCACCAGGCACACCCTGATGGCATTTGTCAGAGGGGAGTTAGCTTCCTTTTAATAGCTAAGGTACCTGAAATTCAAGCTCTGGTCTTCGTAATGCAGACTAATTAACATGCTAACAAAAACAAGAGTATTAGGCATGTCCCAACATATTTAATTACCTTTTGTTGCCCGTCTTATAATTTTCATGTCATCCTGTAGAGAAGCACAGGAGGGTGAGAACTCCCTCTCCAACACCATGGCTTCAATCCTAAGAGCATAGCTGGAGTACACAAACAGGTTTAGAACTGACAGCCAAAAAAGAACACTTATCATAAACAGAATAAACCTACTATCTCCTTACTTTGGCACCTGGATTAGTAAATACATGAAGGAATCAGCTTGAGACAGTTTTGATACATCTCCATCAAAGGCTTTTAATTTCTTTACCTAGAAAAGAGAAAAAAATACTAGCAAAGAATTTTATCAAAGATCAAGGTTAACTTGACTTTGGAAGGCAACACCTCAAACCCCAGTAAATTTAACAGAAGGCATTGGAAAGTCCACCCAGTGACTGAATGGCTTCACTGTCCCAAGCTCCTGTAATTTGCACACACCCCAATCACAAAAAAAAATTTTTTAATAATGTCACTCTTCTCCCACTAAACTAGCTGCACAGTCCAGCATAAAAAACCAGGATGATCACTTGGATTGGTGATTTTGATTTCTGATCAGCGATTGCTTTCATCACTATGTTTAGGATACTGATGATAATCTGAAAAATGACCCTCAACTCTTCAACAACTGTGATGTACGTAATTTAACTGTGTTCAGAATATCCAGCATAGGACTGCCTAGATCTTACTGGTACAATGCAACTAAACTTTAAGTTATGTTTTTTTTTCAAGATACTTGCTTCAACCATTTTGCTTAAAATGCTCTTAAGGGCATTAAAGGGTAAACTTCATGATCTTGAGTTCGTATTTCTTTCATTCACATGAAATATTTTAAAGATAAAAGCAATCTTGCATTTTAAGTAATTTGTTGTCAGTATTCTCAGTACTCTGAGGACACCATTTACATGCAAAGGAAATACCACTGCATTAATTTTGTCGATCTTCCTTCCCAGCTCCACCAAAATCCATATATTTGCATGATCTGGAAGCCACTGATCCACCCACATACTTACTATTTGTTTATATAGAAGAACTGAAAAATACATGCACATATGTTTAAGCGTAACTGGAATTTCTTCCACATCTTCCAACACAGCAACTGTGTCCAAAAGCAGAGCTCACTCTCAGCTACACTATTTCTTCATTCGACCAGCAAGTTCACACCCAGCAGCAGTTGTATGTTTCCACTGATTAAAACACCAGCCCATCATCCTTCCTTTGTGTAACATCACACTAAAGCCCATTCACAACCACATTTACACAGATGGTCTTCAGTTTTAGAAAGCATATTAAGCTATCGGAGAGAGGAACACTACACCAGGGCATCAACAGTTACCCCACTGCCATGATTTAGCAAGATATCCACAGGGGTTTTTTTAAAGAATCAGCCTACAAATTTATCACTTTAGTTATTTCTCTGCTTTGACAGCAAAAAAGTAACTGATCTGTAATGGAAGACAAACATGCTACGCCAAATCAGGGTTCTGAACTAGCACAAGAAAAGGATTCTTTTAACAGCTTTGTTCTGCTTTATTCCCATTTTTTTCCACATCATAAAAAATGGAAATGTTGAAAACACATAAAGAAGAGAAAACAAAAAATACAAATTAAACCCAGAATAAAAAATAATTCCTTCTCAAATTAAAAAACACATTACCAAACAAATGAACAGGAAAAGAACCTAACAAAAGTTTATGACCGAGACCTCTAATCAGAGAGCAATTTTTATTCAGGCTATCTAGCTCCATTTCCTAACACCACCACCCCCCCATTTAACTCAAGACACTCAGACAAAAGCTCCTTCTAAAGATAAACAGCATACCCATTTTTTTTAGGCCTGAGAAAACTCCTAGTTTACTGAGTAATTCAAGAAGTCTGCCAACAAAAAAACAGGAAAGACCAGACTTGACATTCCTGATAATTCTAAGGTGTTAAACGAGCAAGAAACAAACCCAAAATAAACACTTTTTCTACATCATTAAGTGGGGAGTGGGAGCTGTCTATTATCTCAGTCTTTAAAGGTGTTCTTTAACCTAGCTTCCCAAAAATAGTGGTCTGCAACCTAAACAGAAAAGCCTGCAAATTCTCCAACCTCATTTTAGTATCTTGCAAATATAAGAGTTTGCCTGAAAAGGATACAGGCATTCAGGTACGTGAGAGAGGGAGGAAAGAAAGAAAAGCAGCCCACCAGAAAAACCCACGCCACCTCACCAAAGTCAGATCATATAAGCCACAGGTAATTATAGGAAGATGCAATTTGAAGACTTCAATGTACAAAAAGTGAACAACAAGAGATCCTGAGACACTCACAGGAATATTAACTCATGCTACCAATATTACATTTAAATATACTTTCAACAGTAAGTAGCAATCAATGTTTTCTATGTGGAATTTTAGTTTTACATGCACTGGATGAAAAACACTTTCTTCTACCCTACTAGGAAAAATGCCTGGAGTAGTACAAGGGAGTACTAAATCCCAGAATTAGTTCAGAGGAGGAACATTCCTAAACATGCACAACAGAAGACACTGACTGAGCGTGTCTTTCGATGGGTAGGATGGGGTGTGACTGTCACTATGCAAAAAGCTTTGGCCAACAGTCAACCCAGAAGAAAGTCTGTGTAAGCAGACTTGAAAAAAAGCTGTGCTTACCAACTGGTTACACTTTTCCCAGCCTACAATAACCACCTTGATCCCCACTGTCTTCTCTTCAGATACCCCAAACTACCTTTGTAAGAAGCATCAAGGCAGCTCACCCAAGAAGCCCAAAACCCAAGGATGGTGGAGAACGGTGACCCATTCCACAAACTCACAAAACAGGAACACTACAGAGTTGTAAGATCCTTTTCACCCCAGAATTCAGCAAACACAGCCTGGTTTTCCATACATGTCTTAAGTTTTTCACAGAGAAGACTAAGTCATCTCTTAGCTTGGCCTTAAAACAGTAAATAGTCTGGGAAATAGCTACGGTAAAGATAGGACAGCAATTTTTTTGTATTTCCTCTTTCTTAAAAATTTCATAATTGAAAAATAATTCTGACCATGAAGAAAAAAAAAAAAGTTATTTGACTTTATCAACACTACCAATAAACTAAAAAAACCAACTTCTGAATCCCAAAGCTAAAAATTTCTGGAACACATTTTGGATGGCTGTCATTACACATTCCAAGGGAGACTATTCAAAATCCCATGGGACTGCCTCTACTTGTTGCTGCCATGTTGTCCAAGTATTCTGGAAGAAAACTTAAGATTCTCTGGTTGCTCCCACAAGTGGGGGTCAAACTCAAATACCAATTGCAGCCAGGAGCTGCAAAGAAACTATGGGGATTGACAACAATGTTCACTAATAATCACGTTAACAGATATAGTAGAGAGGTTTATCATTAGTCTCAGAACACAAGAGAGCTAAAAAATGTGGCTTATTATAAAATCATAATGAATAACCCTATCAGTTCTGGCCTTGACCTCCTCCTGTCTTCAAGCACAACAAAACTTTTCCACAAGAGCAGGCAGGTACCAAGATATGGCAGTGTAATGTGTATATGCAAGAGAGCATAATTACATTGTATGCTCAGTTCTGTATTACTAAAATTGGGTGCAGAGCTACTAATTTATTTTTTCATTATATTTGTATATGAAATATGCATTTGCACTGTCCATGCATGCCCATGCACACTAAATCTGATTTTAGATACACGAGGCTCTCACATACGTAATTTGCTTAATTTCAAGAACAGTTATGAAACATAGAAGGCCTGATCTTTGATTTGATTTGTGAACAATTGCAGCAGAGATGCCCATTGCAAGTATGTCAGTATACCTTGCAGACACGAAAGCTACTGTATTCAAGTTCTTGGTAATTTTTGAGCTACCAGTAGCACTTATAGTGGGACTATAAAAAGCACTTAGTTTACGGCATAAAACAGGTACCTTGCAGGATCTTGTACCTATACAGGAACTTTGAAGAAGAGGAATAACCATTATATCTGTTTTTTTTTTTAAATGCTATTTAATATGTCCATACCTCTGCAAATATTCAGGGCACTAACAAAAAAAGAGAGTTAAAAAATACCAAAGCCCGAAAAAGCATCACAGTGGAATCCAACTACAAGGGCGTGTGGGAAAGCAGCTGATGTGTGAGGCAGTGAGGCACCATGGGGCACAAGCCTGGGCAGTGGCAAACCACTCTCAGCAAATGATAAAAAGAAATAGAGAAAAACCTGCAGGTAATCATAAAGGGCAGAGAAGGGAGAGGAGATGAAAGCTCTGAAGGATGGTCAGCCCTATAAAGCACTGGCTGAGCAAGGGAGGGGGCAGTTAACTACAGACATGGTTTGAAAAGGGTAGAGTTGACAGAAACAGTTCCAGTAAAGCAGGTGACAGATGACCAGGGTTTGAAACCAGAGCACACGAGCAAAGGACAGGCTTGAGACACTGTGTTGATAATCTGGGTGTGCATGTGTGTGGGTGAGCTGATTGCCAGTATGATATGCTCCCTTCTGTATGTATTTAGAGTACAAATTCTGGCTACTCTAGCTCATTAAACACTGGACTCTCTCAACTTTTACCAGTCTGGGCCTGCTGAAGAGTGCAATGATATGCACATAAAAGCATCCAAAAGCTTCTTCTCTGCTTTTAGTCAGGCTGCCAGTAAATGAAAGCTGTCAGCCATTTCAACAGGGTATCATTCAGAAACAGCAAGGAATCTTTTCAGAAGTGATATAGCAGACAAGACCAGTGCCTCAGTCAAGGTTCCCTGGAAAAAAAAACAAGCTGAAAAAAGGGATGAAGCACAGGAGATTCCAAATAGGTGTTTCTTTCTCCTTACAAAATTTCTAAGCACAGTTTGGTACAAAAAGCAGGACATCTAAGAAGGCTTAAACAAAATCAGTGATCTTATCCTACTTTTAATTGTGTTGAGAATTTTTATACACTTGCTTGGCCTTTTTTCTAACCACTGTATAGTGGCCAGGCCACACACCCACAGACCATCCTGAACAAAATGTTGAGTGGAGCCTTGCAGCAAGCTCCGTGATGGCCAGCTTCAAGTGCTTGTCAACTTTTTCAAACTAAACATCTGAAAATACCCAAACGTTCTAAGTTGTAGGAAAGACTTCACAGCAGTGCCAATATTTCAATAATAGCCTTATTCAGTTTGAGAAAAACATTCAGTAAGGAGCTGGTATTTGCCATTTACACACAAAAATCTCAACGGCTTTGATAACTGTTGGGATTTTTCATAGAAAACAGCTAGAAAGTTAGTAGTACTGCCACCCATTTCTGCATGCAAATAGAGTTGCCACATTACAGTACTGCAAATAGAATCATTTCAAAGACAACAGATATTAAATGTATTTGTTAGCCCAAGTACCTAGCCTCCGTTGTCAAAAAGCTGGAATACCATCTCAGGTGCATGAGATACTATAAACTGAAATGATCTAAAATATGTCAAAAACATAAAACAAGTGACCAGGGGCACATTCAGGTAATGTGACTGTATATCACAACACTTCTAGATAAGATACAGTTGCAGTACAAAGCAGGTGTTTACTCACACTAGGTAAACTGTGAACTTAAACTTCTTGGCAAAAGAGAAGAAACAATGTAGTCCAGAGTTGCCCTTTCTACAGCTATGACCAGGAATGGCATTCCTCTCCCTCCTTTCACTTTTACAGTATAAGGACTTACGGTAAAATAGAAAAGAAAAAGCAGAAGACATCTCAAAGCATAGTTACTGGTGCACAGCACAAGCCTAGCAGAAGGCACTTGGCTCTCCTTCCAGCTTGCAGGAAACCTTGCAAGTTTCTTGTGCACACAGGCAAATGTGACCGTAAATACCTGAGATGCTGCAGAGAGCATACAAAGAGGAACTGCAGAAGCCCACCCATGCTTACACCGAGACAGTTTGCCCTGGTAACTGAATAGCCACTAAACTTTTAGGATCTGAGTGCTTAAGTCTCTGCTCAGAGTTATTGTCAACTCTTACGACAACAAAGCAGGTCTTTAAGAGAACAGGAAGTATCTAAAGGGCAATCCCAGGGAATCCTTGCTGAGGACGGGTGCAACATTGTGCAAGGACAGGCCAGTGTGATGACAGCTTGCCAAAGCTATCTCATGTGATATCACAGAAAGAAATCAGGGAGTATTAAACACAAGAGGGAACAGCAGAACAAATAACACCACTTCACCTGGTATCTCTAGTGATTCTGGATTATTTGTATGTGGGGCTGTAAGTTTCCCACGCCTTTCCCTTAGCAAATGGTGAATCACTATTCCAGGAGACAGGTATTCAGACTAGGAGGCAGACAATAAACTAAGAAAAAGTAAGGGGACATAGCACGAGAACAATGAACATACATTTAGGGGAAAAAATGGTGAAAAAGAAAAAAGAAAGCTCTGAGGCTCCTAAAAAGAACAAATTTTTTAACTGCCTACACTAAAATTTTAGGAACCACTGTAGTAAAGGAGTTACTGGACCCACTTATTCTTTGACCACATCAAGCATGAAGATGTGAAGGCATGGAAACATTTTTCCATACCAGCAGAAACACCAGTCCCTTACATCCAGGATTTTCTCCGTCTTGCCTGCCACCACCCACCCAGCTCTCAAGGGGAAAAATCCAAAAAGGTTAAACAATTTCCTTTTTCTGATGCATGAAATCAATTAAATACACACAAACACCTGCACACTGGAAAGCAGCCTCTTTCCAGACCTCCCATGGGAACAGCAACAAATCTCACGTCTGATGCCCCTTAATTTCTAATACTCTCCTGTATCACAGGTAATCTTCTATTAATTTCTCGAGTGACTCCTTAAAAGCACTTAGTAAGTTCTCTGGCCTCACTGTTTTGAGGGACAGGCCTGTTGTCAAATCTGTTGTCAAATCAATAATAAGATTCAACAACTTACATTACAGTTCTAGCTGAATGACAACAGTTATATCACACAGACTACACTATTTGAAAGATTTTCTCCTTGTCATAAAATAACAACCAAGATCTAAGCCAGAAAGAAGAAAAGAGGAAAAAGTACTTTTATTTCAGTCTAATCTTCTGACTATACACAAAGTTAACTCGGAGTCACTCTCTTTGAAGTTAGCAAGCCACTGCTCTCCTCTGTCTGACTTTCAGAGGAAGGAGATAAATTCTGTTTATATAATGCAATACATACTAAAATGCAAACAAAGAGGGAAGAGGGAATAGTTTTGAAGTCCCAGAACTACTGTCCCCTTTTTTTTCGATTAACTACATTTCAACTTGTTGATATCCCCCCAACCCTAAGAGATACATTAATCAAGTATAATAAAGTTACACAATTTTGACAAGAGTCTCTGCAAAGGAAGCCCAATTTAGAGTCCTAAATTTGACAGCAAAAGACTGTAACATGTTCTACTGATGACTGGATCTGAGACTTGCTGCTGCACAGAGGAAACAAAGTACTTTGACAGTATGACCTTGAAGTGGTAAAGCATGTGAGTTGAGGTTGATCTGTATGTGGACTTTAACTTAGCAATTTCCCAAGTTTCAGCCACTCACTTTGATGTGAAGCACTCGAGCAATTCTAATGCTAATTTTGTCAGGTTTGTGGTTTACATTTCTCTCAAGTAGGTACAAATGGGTCAGTGCCACTAGTGAGCAGGCAAGGAACTGTACATCATTAAGCAGGGCTCCCAGGCCAGTTGATGAAGCTTCACCTCTTTAATCATGTGAATAGACTCGAAGTTTGGGACTAGGAGGGGAGAAAGCTGCTCTTGGATGATGGTCACATGGTGATCACAGGAACACTGAGAAGGTACTGCTGGTAATTCTGTTCCTTCTAACACGTTTCCTTTGAGCACTAAGCCATGGTAGCAAATTCCATGGGAGCTGCACACTGGAGCTGCCTTTCTGCCCTACTGAAACCCAGTGACCAGGCCCAGGAACAGACAGATGCCGGATGCACCAAGCAGGCAGTGAACCAGAAGGCAAAAAGGCAGTAGCACAGGGCTACCAATATCCAACTCACAGGCACTGCAATGGGAAAGTAGAGGCAGGTGCCAAAGATGGGAAATTTGTTTGCTTAGAACATACTTTGATTCTGAATTTTCTGGCCTCCCTAGACAGGTTTATCTGCAGGATAAACAGGAAGGTTCCAGGTCTTGCTATTTATGGGACAAAAGGGACATCATAAAAACAAAAAATGGCTTATCAACTCCTTAAAAGCAGGCGAAATTACTTGATGCGAGGGGCATGACTACACTGTGACCTCAATACCACAAGTCAAATGAAGATTAAACATTTGCACTCAGTGGCTCCCTATTCCCTAGCCTCAGGAAGGCATTGAGATTTCCTGTTTTACAGAGTTTCATGTTGGAATCCCAGTCAGCAGAACTCTACAAAACATAAGTTCCACATAAAACCATTATTTACCTCCTCTGCTTCTGGTAATAATTTAAGAAATTCATGTAGCAGTTCAGAACCATAGGGCTGACTTCTTCCATGATAAATATCTTCAATGATGGATTCAGCAGACCTTGAAAAAACAATTGAGCATACACATTTCTAGCACTTGCAGGGCAAACAGTTGCACAGATTCAAAAAACCATGGCTGGGCTACTCAACAGAGTTATAAAGAGGTTTTGGATGCATCAGTGTCCACAGCAGCACTGCTCTGACACTATTTCTCGTGATGCTTTTACCGAAGGGCAACATTATCAGTGAATACAGGCAGCAATGAAACAGCTCGCTCTCAAAAAAGTTCCACATTGCCCCTTTCTAATTGTTTATAAAGAGAGGAAAGGCAGTTCACAGGGAGTGTTACACAAGGTAAAAGGGCTTCCCTTAACCATACCTGAAAAATCCCTTCCACTGGTTAACATCAGCAAACTCTCAACATTTGCTGCTAAGTCATAAAGGCACTCAAAACTAAACATACTAGAAAACAAATTATGTCAAATTACTTTTGAGAAAACTACATAAAACTGCAAACTCCACAAGGAACAGAGCACAACATACGTATTTTATGAGAACTACGAAGAATTCTTACTTTTTGAATTGTTTGAGAAATATCCCAATGTTCATACTTCGTTTTGCATCCAAAATGGAAACCTGGGAGAGAAAGCAAGAGAGATTAATCTACCAAAACCTAGGAAAACAGCTTATAATGCAGATATCATTTCTTAAATTGCTACAGATAACTGTTTGCAGTTGCCATCAAACCCCAGGCCAAATAAATATACAGTCACTTCTTCTCAACAAAGCTCCTATACTAGAAAACTAGTTTTCACCACGGAAATACATAGCACACTCACATCACCTTTTTCCAAGTGAAGCAAAAAATTCCATACCAACGTATAAGGAAGGAAGGAATCAATCTTTCTATTTCATTACGAAGTAAAAACATTCTTCTTGCTTATTTCATAACCCTGCATCTGCAAAATGTTGCTTATGCGGTAATACAGTATATTGCATTTGAAGGCCCCAAGATTAGTGAACACCGCACTTCAAAACCCATGTAAATTCAGAGGTTTTCTGACAAATGTGAGGATGGGATTTCTAAGCAGAGGTCAGGTGCATTACTGATTTAATTCATGCCAACTAACAACCACATTGATTCAGGGGAAGATACGTAAGTCAATCTTGAATCAAACCCTGAAACAGATAATGCTCAAATCTGTTTGCTTTACCTAGAAGCAAACAGAAATCCATAATAACATGACAGTGTCTCCCAGCTTTGTATTTCAAAGTTGGTTTGCTGTATCATCTTACATATACATTCTGAAGATTAGGCAGAAGGGGAAAAAAAAAACCACCCCGCAATATTTTCCCCTAATTTTGTAAAAAGTTTTTAAATGAAAGGGCCTCTTTTATACTAGTTTTTCTTCCTGTAACAGCATACAAGTTTAAACCTGAGGGGTTTGCCCTGTTTTAGCAAATTGTGTCCTTCAGGTTAAAATTTTACCACAGCTATTCTGGTGATAACAGCTACAAAAGTCATGAGATTTACAAGGACAAGAGAATTGTTTCACCTTAACAGTTCCACCTGACTGCTACAATAAAAGAGCTCAGTACACACAGATGTTCAAGACTACTCCTGGACTTGCATGCTGTTCATGGTTTTGACAACTGGAAAGGCGTTTTGACCTTTGTGACAGTGCTCAGATTAGAAGTAGATACATAAATGCAACATTGGCACTGTCACGAAATTGAATTAGCCTGCTGTCAGCTGGTGACAGTGAAAATATAGGTATGATTAATGGGCTATCCTCAACATACACTCAGGAGACAGCCTCCTCCTCTGCTGAAAATAGTAAGTCATATTGAAAAGTTTTCTGAAATTCTGGAATTTCCTCTCTTCTGAAAACAGCCAAGACTAGAAAACACAGGAAATATCAGCATATTAGTTTTAATTAGATGATTGGTAGCCCGAAGCCCTTCAGTTATAGCATATGCAGAGATAAAAGGACAGATTGTGGTTTATTCTCCTGTTATCTTAAGAGCTGAGGGGCCCCCAACAGATCATTAAGGAAAAGCCCCTTAACACAGGACAGGTTCAACTATCTCTCCCCCTGCAGTATCTAATCTTTTTCAAATGTTTTACTGCAGGGACCTCTCACTGACCTCTCTAACTGTAGCTCCAGTCTCCAATTGCTGCGGTCACCCCTAATTCTCTCATTTCTCTGTACTACTTTAAGCCTATAAGCTTTACCATCATTTGGCTTTTGGTTTGTTTGGGGTTTTTAAGTACAGTCAGAGTAAATCTTGTGTACATTTCTTAAACCACAGTCAGTAACTGTTGCAAGAAGACCGATCCTCAGCTGAGTAAAACTTTGTTTTCCATGGCACAACTCAGATTTACAGTACAACCTCAAACAAATTACAGAATTTTAAAAAATATCTTCCCTTGAAGAAAAACAACAGATGGGAACATACACAGCTGCATTTGTGTTACCAGCACAATGCAAAAATGTCATAGCTTTAGGACTAGCCATAGGACTTTACACACACTTCTTGCTCTGTATATGACTGTACTCTATTTTTTCCCTGATTTCTTATTTAAGCACACAATCAGAACAAGGCTCAGTTTTTGGTCACTCTTTGCTTGGTGTCTACTTCAGGCTTATCAAAAGTGTTTGAAAATGCTGTCATTACATAATTACCTTCAAGGAGTTTCCAGATGGGAGCACCAGGAGGAGAAAAGGGGAACCTGGCAGATACTCCATAAATACAAGTTCCTACTCCTTGGACACGAAAACACTATCTTCCATCTCACATTCAGTTGCATATTAGATTCATTATATTCAACCTCAGCCTGAACATCTGTTCACAATGTCTACTCTTCTCCACAGAGATTTCATTTGATTTCGCTCATGCAGAGCACTGCCTGCCGTTGCTTTTTACCCTATAAACATTACTGCAGCTTTTTCTCAATTGTGCTCAGTCTGCTCCTGTCTTCTGCTCACACACGCCGTCGACACTGCTGCCGGCACAGCACGTTTCAGGGCTCTGTTCGCCACCCAAAGAGGTTTTAAAGCGCTGTCCACCAGTAATACCCCCGGACTTCTTGACTCAAAAAGTTACACTGGACTGTAACTGAGAATTGAGAACAGGCATTCCTAGTCTCACTGGCATTCTCTATAGGAAAAAAACCTCTCATATGGTTTCTTATGATTTACTTTAGATAAATTCAGGTGAAATTCAGGTCTGAAACTGGAAATACTGCAATTCTCTCAGACACTTTCCACCATCTCCACACCTGCACTTGGCTATCCAGTGCAAAGCGTGACAGGTCACACACTTGCCACCTCTGCTTTATAAACAGTGCAATCTCAAAACCAAGGACAGCAATTCACTCATAAATCCACATTTCATCACCAGAGTATTCAACCCAGCATATTTCCAAAATCTGCAGCAGGCACAGATCACACAGTAACAGGCCTCAGTTTGACAAATGTTAATCCACCACAGAAATATTCAGTTTTCAAAGTACTATGAGAAGGGAAAAATTAGCCTGAGCACCATGGTGAAGTTGTGTTGATGGTAAGAGGATATCTACTCCTGAATCCCAACACAAATTTGCAATCAACACGAAAAATTCAGAGGAGTGTTCTGGGAGACACAAAAAGACCCACAAAAAAACTGACTTTGTAGTGACTGGAGAAATGCAGCAGGAGTTTCTTGCCATGAAATCATCAATGAGGAACAGAAACATGACAAAGTGGATTTATAACAGATGAGTAAAACAACACATTGCAGGTTTTCTTTGCGTAAGAACAGTGGGCGTTCACATGGTGGGATACAGTTTACACATTACAGCAAGCATGGAACAGCCTGGTGGTGCAGGCTTGGTGCTGAAGGTTATGAAGGACATAAACAACTTCCTGTTTCAACTTCCACTTCACATTACAACACACTACCCATCACTCCATGCCTGGAGTCACGGTGCAGCACAGAGAACCTAGCAGCTTACTAAAGGGCTGTCCCACTCCGTGTCATCCTCCCTTGTCACACATTCCTAGCCTGCTCTTTCCCTTAGGCAGGCGCTGGTACTCATCTCATTTGGTTCTTGCTGTTAGTTCTTCACTGGATTAACAGGTTGAATTAGCTCTCAAGAAGGTGGAATGAGCATCAGAGCCAGCACAGGGAAAAGAGAGGGCATGTCTAGGAGAGGGCACAAGAGACATCCTGTTCACTCCTTCCATCTTCCTTCTCTCTCCTCTCGCTATCCCCTTGCACAGATTCTGGAATTCACTGCACCCTTTCGCAAAGTCATCAAAACTCACTCAAAGAGCAGCAGACTACTCCAGTCGAAAACAAACTAAGAACCCCACAACACTCTGCTGAGCTGCTTACTTAAGTATGTTTACAGAGGGTGCAATATCTGTATTATGTTTTCCAATATCTGTCCAGAGCCAGCAGACAGATGGGGTGAGGCGAGAGACAGGAGCAGAGACACAGTTTGAAGGAGAAAGCAAGACTAATTCCTCTGGCTAACAAGAAGCTGTTCTGCCCACTCCGCTGCCAGGCTAACTACAGCCTGGGTGAGTGTATGCTGTGCCACACTGGCACACCACTGAAGGATGGGGAAAGTAAATTGGCGTGTAAACTTAGCCTTGCACCCCCTATTTTTCAGAGCCTCAAATTACATGGAACCATAGGGCAAATTAAGCCTTTAGTCAAGGAACCATGTTAATTAATCTCCTAAGGGTTTGTTGAGGGATTGTTTACAAAAAGGAAAGCCTTTGCTGTAGGAGTTTGACTCAAACGTCAAAAGGGACTTGTGTTATAACCATGATGTTACATCTAAATTCCCTGTAAATCACTGTCAAGTAAGGAATCAAAAGGACATGCAGTGTTGTAAGCTCCTACACGTGTAGAACTTCTACCAAAACTGCTCATGATTTCATAATCAAGAGTGATCTCTGGCAATGGTATGAAACCCCAAATCTCCTCCACAGTCTCTGGGGCAATACCCTCAACACTGGCTGAAGAGTAACTCTTCACCACTTCCACTGAAGCTACACCGTTGCACCAAGAGGGACCCCAAAGTGACAACAGAGCACTCTCCATCCGTGCATGTCCATACACCACTTCAGACACATGCTACTTTTTTCAGATTTGGATCTAAGCAAAAGTTGAGTTTATGCACTTGAAGTTACCTTGAAAATTCATTGCTGACATACTGTGCCAACTAGGCTAATTCCACTATGTAAACTTCAAAGAACATTTTTCATTGCTAGACCATAAAGCACTGACTAAAATCAACTGTGTTTTACACAAAAGGAACAGAGGTACCAAAGCACGAAATGTGTCCACCTCCTCTCGTCCACCTGGCCCTGCTGGCCAGCAACATGGCCACAAACAGAGCTAGAGCTCCCTCAGCCCCACACTGACACTCTCTCCACAAGGTCATACTGATTCTGCGCACCTCAGCCTGCCCCCAGCTCCTGTCAGCCTCTGCAGGTTTTACCAGAGCGAGCTGAGGATAAGCATCCCACACTGAAACAAGCGCTGGCAGCTGACAGCACCAGCAGCAGGAGTCACAAACAAGGCCTGTGCCACCGACCCCCAGCCCCTCGCTGAACCATGCCCGCAGTAGGGTTAAGCACACGAGCTGCTGCGCATCTGTACTTCCGCACTTCCAATCACACATAGCTCCCAGGATTATCGCCTTCCCTCCTCGCTAAGCAGATAGGACTGCAAAGTCCATTAGCACATAAGAAATTGCTCACCACTGTTTGACACACTGCTGCAGCATGCTTGCTCAGCTTAGCAAGTGAGTTGAACGTTTTGCCACTTAAGGGGCATCACTCAGAGGCAAGTCCTGTTGCCTCGTCACCTGCCACGTGCAAAGTCACCATGGGAGCCCTGAACTGGGGTGCACAGGCATCAAGGAGTGCAAATGCACTGCACCACCACATCAGCTCCAGACAGACACACAAAAACAGTCACTTCTAGCAAGGCAGGGCTTTGTTTCCAAGGCACTGTAGCTTGGAGAATCCCTGGTTTTGCAGGCGTGAGTTCTAGAGCGCACTGGGGTTTTCTCTGACCCACCTACTGCACACTACGGGCTACATTCAGTTTATGAAACTTACTGTAATATTTACTAGAACTAGACCTTTATCACACAGCAGTCCTGAAAGGGGGAGCTTCTGAGGAAACACAGGAGGCCAGAGCTCTGTACATCTGTACATGGCACAGGAAGTCCACTCACTACACTCCTGATTCAAAGATGAACACAGCCTGAAAACAGCGCAGAGATTAATGACTAGCTCTGATGATGGCCCCAATTACTACTTCCAATGTCAGGGTTTCAGAGCCTGCAATACACATGCCTTTTTAAACCTTTAGTTTTAATATGCACAACATGCATGCTATCAGTGCATTGGTTTCTCATCTTGTCTCTTCTGATCTTACTTTGACATCTCCTGAATCCTGCAAGCTATCAGCAACTTCGGGTCCCTATTTTCTCACTAAAAATTGATGCATTGTTACATCTCTTAACCCCATGCCCTCTGTATTTTGTTTACAAGCTAACATGTATGTAGACACACACCAGTGATTAAATCTGCATTTCAGCCCTCCAATTACTTCAGAGAAAGATCACTTGAGACAATTCAATTCAGGCTTCACAAAGAGGCTGTCTATAAATGAGGATTTAAGAACTAGAAAAGCTACTTATCAGTTCCCTGGAGAGTGTCTGAACCTGACAGTACTCGGCACAGAGTACTCCTCACCACCAGAACACAAATCAGTGGCAATCTTTGGACCTTCCTGGAAGGTTACCTTCACGTCCAGAAAAAGCAAGGAATATGAAATAAAGTTTTCCTTAGCATGAAAGTCATGCTTATGAAAGTGGAAACTTTAAAATTATCAAATAACAAATACTGTTAATCACTATATTATGTTCTCTATCCTTGGTGTCATACTGGCACTTCCCTTCCTGATGTCTCTAGGATACTGTGGGCATACACAGCATTAACCCTCGCAAACAGGATTCTCTTCTCTCCTGCCTGGTACACGTTTGCATGTACACCTTGCTTGCATCACAGACATAGAGGAAGAGCTGAAAAGAAAATACAATTGTGTTCCACACTGGAAACTCACAGGCTATCCAACATGAGTAAATACAGATGCTTTCAGCTCTCTCCACTTATTCCTATTTATTTTAACAGGTGATCAAATCACAGCACTTAGCAAGTTAAAATAATAAAACACAGTTAGCTCTTTGAAAAACAAATATGTGCCACCAAGAACAAAGAGTTTATGCTTCCCATCACTCCCCTCTCCTTTGAATCAAGACAAATTTGCCGTAAGGATGAAACATGACAGAGAAAGAGACAAAGGCAAGGCAGAATTCACATCAACTCCTACAGCATTATGTAAAAAAAGGGGTTTTATTTTAATTCTTACCTCCTCTTTAGTCTCTTTAAACGAAGACTTTAAAGATCGGTTTCGGGAGTCCTGGGGTTTGGCTTCTTCCTGCTGCCCAAAAAGTTCCTCAATTGTCTTTGTATCAATTTGATACTGTGGTCTTGCAGCAATTGTCCAGATATTGTTTTTACCACGGACTTGTTCTTCAGGGATAGTTTTCCAGAAGAAGCTCCGCATTCGTTTTTTTTTGCCGTGGGTGTCGTGTCCATTTACCAGCTGTGGAGGCAGAGGTATGTTCGGGCCAGGCAGTGGAGGAGGGGGGGGGGGGGGGGGCGNGCAGGCTGAGAAAGTTGAGGCGCTGTCGTCGTATCCTCGCTCATTAATCCTGTTGTGACTGGAATAGCCCCATTTTCTTTATCATTGACCAAGGAGAGACAATTCATAACATGCATTTTACAGCCTCCCCGAAGAGGAGAGTGTTACTTCCTCGGATGGGTTTGGAACATTGAATAGTCAGCGTGGCAGCCACTGGGATCACGCCCTCTCAAACCCTATCTGCCAGCAGCAGCCGCACAAGAGGGGACTGTACCATCTCCGCAACCTGCGACAAAGGACAATAGGGACACTCAGATCACAGACACTGGACATTGTCCCTCGCACTGAAAAGACACCAAAACTAAGGTACAACAGCTATCAGGTTCTCGATCCAGAAGGAAAACTTAGTGAATCAAAAGTCTTTCACAGGGCAATTGTTTAATATTTATCCACACCGAGATTTCAAACAGCTTTAGGTGCCTAGATTTCAGGAACATATAAAAATAAGAATACCTCTACATCATCCACGGTAGGTATCAAAACTACCTATTAATCTCAGTTCAGTGCAATTTTGTAAGAGAATATATTTATCTCAAATTATTAAAACAAATATTACTCTACTGCTGATTTCAGATATGCTTTTAAAGCTGACCACACACAGTACTAACTATGGTGCTGGATTGACTGGATCAAACAGACCCTGTTTGAATCCTTTGAATTCATGGTTGAAATACAAACTGCATGAAAACAGCTAACAATATGCTGGTGATTTAGCCATCTAGCCTAACGTACTACTTTTTTTGCCATTGTGTTTTTCATACAGTTGTCAATAAGGGCAAAAATAGTGTGCAGTCCCTAAAGTCTCTATGTTTGCTGAGCATGAACTTACAGTATTACTGGTCTGGCTACACTACCTCCCAAAATACACTCAGAGAAGAAAGACCACAGTTTGATTAAGCTGCCCTTTATAATTTACTTCAGCATCTAGGTTAACAGAGCCAGCTCAATAACAGAGAGAGAGAGAGAGAGAAAGGACAGAGAAGCTGGTAGGAACAGGACCCTACACATCCTAAGCACTGCATGTATGCAAAGCTCTAAATACTTAAGAGAGTTTTTACCTCCAGATTATCTCATGAAACAACAAGAATCACAATGGGTTTTAGCATTTTTCTTATACTGTCACATTCTAAATAAAAATGCTGTTATTAGCAGCAAACCTTCAAGTAAGAGCGTGACTTCCACAAACTCCACAATTTTGGTAAGCCAGATCTATTGAAACAGATTTAATTCATAAGTCTCAGAGAAAACAAATTGAAGTGTTTCAAAAACAGACCAATGAGGAATCTCATTATTTTATGGAAATTTTGAAGCTATCTCAAAAAAAAAAAGGGTATTTACAAAAAAAAGAATTAAAAATATCAAAGATGCCACACAATACAAACTCAGATCAGAGACAGACAGCCCGTGAGCAAAAATCAGTCACAGGAAAACTCAAAAGAAAAAGCTCAAGTAATGGACTGGCACAAGAACAACATCAAATCAGAAATTTGGCACTGACTTAGTGGTATGCCTCCTCAGCAGGGTTCACATGGAGCTAATAGCAACCCAGATCAATTTGACATTGTATAATAGTGATGAAAAAACTTCACTATTTTTGCCAGAGATCCATCACTAGACTGTACATGAACAAACAGATCCAAGTCACAGAAACAAGCCTTAGGGCAAATTCTCTCTAGGCCTGCAAGGACTCAGCCACTCACAGCTTCACTGAAGTCAATGGAAAAGGACACAAAACCATCCACTGTACCTTTTCTTCTCAAAAGCTTGCACAGGTAGCAATGAACTAGTCTCTCCTGCTTCCGATTTTCTAATCTTATACCTTATGTTATCCAGGTGTTTACAAGAATAGAAAACATATATAAAAACCTGTATGAGGTTTAAATCACAGGAGTGATGGAAAATATTTTAATGGCATGGTAAAAAGAAGAGAAGCTACAAAGAAAGTGGATCAGGATGGAGTGTTTCAAATTTAAGTCAGCATTAATACCCAGCTGCTATTACAGGGCTCTGTATGTTCACGCCTCTTCTCCCAAGTTCATGATCATAGAAGCAGAGAGGCACAAAAAAGCAGGTGCAAGGTGGTGGAAAGAGATTAACCACTCAAAGCAATGAAGTGTTGCATTAATTTAAAGAAATACTCAACTAGGAAAAACACTTTTCCTCCCTACTACTTATTTAAAAATGAAAAATGTATTAGCTAGTTTTCCACCACCACAAAGCAACATTCAACATGATTATTTTCTAACTTGGGTTCCCACACAACCACCAAAAAGAAAAAGAAAAAAAAAAGAGACAGACAGACTGACCAACCATGCCCCAGGCAATGTTCAAGAACCTAATTTTGAAACTTTCAATGAATCCATATGCTTTAGGAAAAACAGGATCAAATCCTAATGGAACAGAGTTGCAGGCAGTGAATCATCAGAGTCCCAGCACTAACACACAAGAGTGGAAAACGACTGATCTCAGACCTGAGTGCTTCTGAGCTAGACAAGGGACACTCCTAGTGAAAGGAGTGGAGAAGGCACGGGGAAGAAAACATCCCAACCTAGATGTAAAGATAGATAGATAGAACAGGAAAAACTGTTTTCAATCCAACGAGCCCTGTAGTGCTCTAGGTGAGGTAACAGTCAGCCAGAACCAGGAAAGGGGAGGAATCAGCATTTGGAAGGAAGGCATGAAAGGAAAGGCACAGCATAAAGGCTGGCATTCAGCTTTGTTTTCTGACAGATAAGCACGATCCAGGTGACAGAGGTCACCTGCTTGTAAGAGGATGTCGGTCTCGAGTTACCAGATACCGGGAGACTGGTCAGAATTCCCTTCTCATGCTGCCTCTCTGGAGGAGCAGCTCCAAGTTGCTCCCAGCAGAGGCTCCCACCAGTACCGTGGGTGGGAGAGGAGAGAAGCTGGCAGCCAGGACAGGTTCTGGGCTGCTTGCTGGTATCAGCAGGTGCCTCTGAGCAGGAAGTACAGCAAGAGGAGGTGGGGAACAACGCAGCCGTTCCAACTGTGAACTACACATTACCAAGACACGCTGGGACTGGGATGCGTAATAGAAGCCAAGCAAAATTTTAACTCCTAAGGAGCCTCTCCACACTTTTCAAAGGATTAAAGGGGAAAAAAAAATGGACCAAAGAACAAACGTTTAAGGTGTCGCAATTATACCTCATTATTGCACGTTTGTTATCCAAAACAGCCCGAGAAGCACTAAAGCTCTAAAGTAACATCTCTACTGCATGTTTTAATTGTGTCCATATTTGGCATAAAAGAAATATCTTATTTCTTTGTCTCATTCATTGTTTTAGCCAAGCTAATCTAACTTGGAAATGTAATTTAAAAGTTAGAGGGTGGGGACAACTTTCTCCCCAGGTAAGAAGAGAAACACTCTAAAGTAATTTGTTTCTTGCAAAAAAGGCAGTTGCCACTGAGACGGACACAGATTGCGTTTGCATACACAAATTAACAGGCGAAGTGCACAATGCACTGAAGGGCATTTCATAATTCATACTGCAAGACGTGACTCCCTTTAACTCACACCTTATGTTCTCCCCTGCCCACGTTTCTGTATCAGGCGCCCTCCAAGTTCTCATGAGAACAACGCCGAGCCCAACCACAGCATTTGGGTGTCTGTGTCTCAACAACAACCCTACAAAGAGGCAAAGGCAGCAACCAGTTGCTGACGGCTCACAGAGAAGCTGCAAACGCCGATAACCAGCCCCTGATCCTGCCAAAACCTGCAGGTTAACCAAGAACACGCAGCTCACGCTATACAGCGACTTCGCACTTCCCCACTCAACGCATCCCACAAAAGCCCTGTAGGGCACCGCATCCCCGCCAGCCGGGCCGGGCTGGGCACCCGCACGGGGCAGCGGCCCGGGCCAGGCAGGGACCTGACGGGGTCGGCCGGGGGGATCCACTCCGGCTATTTTGTGTTCGGGCTCCCAGGGGCCGCGCTCGCCCCGCCGCAAGGAAAGGGCTCCCAGGGGAGCAGCCCCCCGCCTCACCGCCGTGTTCTCCGCCCGGAGCAGGTGCCTGGCTGAGGCGCCCAGGCGCCCCTGTGGGGGCCCGGCCGCCAGGACCACCCGAGGGGCCGCCACAGAGATCCTTACTCGGCAATTCCCTTCCACCGACACCGCGGGCCACGGGGCACCGCGGAGGGCGCTGGCGGCTCGGCTGCACCCGGCGTAACACCGCGCCCGCTGCCCTCGGGCTCCCGCCGGACCCCGGCACCCCGAGACGCGCCC